>VDFB02281492.1:457715792-457751093 GCA_007258455.2 Sequoia sempervirens | reverse complement strand
TTTATAGAACAAGGGAGCAATAAGCGTCATGCTTAATTACATTTACATTTCATTTCATTTGCACCAGAATTCAAGATATTCTTAGTTAGTTACATGCAATCATTAAGGAAAATGGAAGATTAAAAGACCACATTCCATATTCCCTAAATGAAGACACGCCAACTCCTCAAAAGGCAGAGTTTGTTGCAACAGTGTTGAATCCTCATCCTTGTTGACCAAAGAAGATTCTCCAATAGCATATCCAACATAGAATTGTATATCATCTAGAAACAACATACACGCCACCAAGGTCCTTTAGTCTGACACTTCTCCTACACACTAGCCTAGAAACTTTCCGCATTAGTGCTAGAAACAAGAAATCACATGAGTACTAAATAGGACAATCCTAAAAAAGGGGGCATAGTTTCGTAAAAAAAAAGGGCGTAGTCATCACTCTAAATCATCAATCTCAGAGGATAATCACCCACATTTTGCTCGTGGTGGGATTGGAATAACCATCACCACCTCCTTGTTAGAATCCTTAGATGGTATGAGGGAGAGTGGATAATAATCACCCTTCGGATCAGTGTCACCCTCATTGTCTAAAGGGTTGTTAGAAACCTCAAATGGAGAATTATGTCCTTCTAGATAAGCCTTACAATGCTTACCCTCCCTTTTTTCCTTCTTTTCATATTCCACCATCCTCTTCTCTTTGTGTTTGACTAATTCTTCTGAAACTATCTAACCCTGTAGACGACAATTACTCTCAACACCATATTTCTTGAATTTCCCATGTCCCATTCTACCATTTGGCATATCAGGAGATTTATGTGTTTCAATTTCATCATCAGGAGCATCTTCCTTAGACTCAAGCAAACTCAGCTTCTCAGACTCATGAACCACCATGGAAGACCTACTCACCTAGGACAAGAATGTTTACTTCCTAACTCAGAAATAATTAATACACATAATTCTTTACTAACCCATGCCTCTCATTCACTACATACTGAATTATGAAAAAGGTGAACAACAAGTAATCTGTATTAAATAGGCAGTTCAAAGCATGCAAAATTAATGATTCAAGAGCTCCTCACGTGAGTGAGTTGATAACTTAACAACTCGACTTTGAATCTAGGCTGTTGATCTTAAAGCAATTAAAACTTCATCCATGGTGATCTGAGCCTTGTTTTTTATGCCTTGTGCAACTTGCTCATAGAAAACAATGATGCTAGCTCAAACTTTGTGATCTGTCAATCAATATGTATCGCCAACCTAATCCATGCCTTTTCATTAATATCAATGAAGTATATAAGATTAGCTCTTCTTAGAGAGAAAATTTCCTTATACGCTTAATCGCTCCTTATTGATCTTCCCCAAAATTTAGGGTACAATCAGTGATAAAAGTATTCATGCTATGGTGTTTAGTCCATTGGATCATCCTATTTTAAAACTACATCAATGGTTCTCCAGTCCTTTCGTTGCTTTCCTTTTTTCTTTATGCAAAATCCTCAGGATCTTGCCACATTGCTTGTTTCATCAATAGTCATCACCTATCACGGATGCATCTCATCCTCAATTTTCCTTATCAGCAATGTAAACATCCCTGCGATGAATTTCAGCCCTTGGAGGTGCAGCCTATCCTTTGATCACGTTCTTTCCCATCGCTCCTCGCTAATCCAACTTTGCACTTTGGCTCCTATCAGCGATGGGAGATGTAGTGAAGAAATCAGATTTAGACATGTACACCTGCATGGAAATAAATGGTACAAAATACATCACACATAATATCTCATCATATTAGCAAATGAAACATTTCAAAGAATACCATCACTCGTCGCTAATTTGGGACTCAAGCTTTGAAATGGATTCGCGATGAGCGATAAAACATAAGGTTGTCACCCATCGCTAATTCTCCTCATATAGTTTGCAAGTAATTAGCGATGGGAAGATTTACAAAGTTTACAATGTGCATCGTGAATCACTAATGTGGAAATTAGCATTTAAAACATATCTGCGATCACACGATGTAAAGGAAATTTCATCATATCACTCGTCGCTGATCCTGAATTTATCATCTTATGACTATTCGCAATGAGTGATAAGAACACAAGAACATAAGGCCGGGGCATCGCTCATTGCTATTAAAAATTTGAAGGCTCAAAAGCCATTAGCAATGAGTGATCCCTTAATAATACAAAGAACATCGCTCATCGTACTTTGGATTTGAGAGCTCTGGAAGCTATTTGTGATGAATGATATTAAAGAAAAACCACTTCATCACTCATCACTAATTCAAAATATGTACTTATGAAGAAATCAATGATGAGTGATAAAGTAAAATGACTGTCGGGACTTAAGTGGAAACTTTAAGCACGTGCATTTAAGTTGTTCTAATGAATGGGACCCTTAGGATGATATGAGAATAATAGGCTTGAAAACTCCTAAGTCACGAAGTGAAAAGGATGTAAAGGCTAAAAGGCCCCCTACATAACCTTATAAAGATATAAGACCCAGAATTAGGCTTGAGGGACTGATTAGCAGATGACAGTAAATGACATAAGATGTTTTAAAATGACTGGCAATGGGCAATAAGGAGTCAACGACCAAATAGAACATTATAATAATTTTTAACAAAAAACCCTAAACCCTCAAATAACAACCCTACATCCAAATGTAACAAGGGTTTGAGATGGAATAAAAGTTTTTTTTTTTAGGGTTCCATCACACCCAATGAAAATCGAAAACACATTTTTTCGATTTGGAAGAACTTTTGACTTCTTCGTAAGTCATGATGTCAATTAAGACATATGTTTCCTGACCACAAGGATAAGGTATTAGAGTTTTCAAAGAAAAATAGTGGAAAGGTCAAGGATTGTGACCTATTATTGCACCATACCTTATATATATTTGATTGTAAAATCAATTGCTATTATCATTGATGCCTTAGAAAAGGATAGGTAGATAACTTTCAATCATGAAAGGGAAGATCATTGCCTATGGGATCAGCAAGGGAAGATCTAGATTACTCATGATTTGGAAGGAAGTGTCTTTATACTCCTATATACCCTATATGGTGATTTAAATAATGATGTTATTTCTATACATAGGTAGTAATACTACATGTATATTGTGAAATGTATCCAAGTTGTGAAGCGACTTGACATTGTAGCTTATTATGCTAAGGGAACCTTGGGAATGATAGGGTTAGCATTGCAAAAGTAAAGGTATGAAAGATACAATGTGATATTATGTGAACCACATCAATTATCTTTATTGAAATGATCACTTGATCATACTATACTCTTGAATGAAACCCTAGGTTTAGAATAACCTAATTGGGTTGAGAAGTTTATTTGTTAAAAGAGTGAAACCTTAGGTTAAGATTTACCTATTAGGTTGGGATGTGTACTTGAATACTCATTGATACCTATAGGTTTGGAATAACTTACTTGGTTGGGTTGTACATCTGGTCTTGATTAGAACATATAGGGTTAGAATAACCCATATAATCAGACAAATCATTGGTTGGTGACTTTATCCTAAGATTAGGGTTTACTGAGGTTGAGACTCACCTATGTGATTAAGTGAATCACTTGAGCTAATGAGAAACATTCATGCTTGGTAATTAGGTATGTAATTAAATTTGATATATTTTAGGAACCAACATGATTGAACAAAGATTATTACTCAAAATTGGTACTGATGCTCATCAGGAAAGATATATTGAGTTAAAAATCAGATTATAATTTTGGAAATGATTTAAGGATGGAATAAATCCAAGGTATGGATGTCCTTAGATGAATGATATTTATCTTCACAAAATGTCTAAGCATTATGCTTATGTGGCATGAGTACACAAAATAGGTTTTCATTTAGGCAAAGAATAGACTATTTTGGGATGTAAAAGAACCTATGTACCCAAAATTTTGAAAGATTAATGAATGAAATGAGTAAATTGATGTTAGAGTTAGGACATTGGAATGACAAAGTTATTTGTTGGATGAGGAACCAATATAATCTGGAAAATATGGAGCAAGATGCTGCAAGGAATGTAGCAAGTTATTGTCCAATGTGCCAGGAAATGAAGATAGGATGTCATCATCGGCAAGACATGTATACTCTCTTGAGATTCTAGAGGGGGAGTGGTCGAACACAAGATAGTTTAACCTATCTATGTCAGAAGAACTGACATAATTTTATGGTGGACAGACTCACCAAGGTAACCATTAATGCTAGTTGGAAACTTGATTTATAGGAATTCGGTCCTAAGTAATATATTGTGAGAAGTAGTTGCTTGTAGTATTCCTAAGAAGGTTGTCTTAGTTATGAACAAGCAAATAAAGATGAGGTTGTGCAAACCATGATCATCTTGTGAGAAATTCAATTGAACGAATGCTCAATATATTATTGTAGCCAAATAGGAAAAAGTAATAAACCAAATCTTGAACGATTTTTAGAATACTTACAAACTTCTATCATTGAGGATTGATCCATTATATGGAAAGGAAGGTTGAAAAATCTATTAAGCTGAAATAGGCTAAGAAATAGGGATAGCCTTAGACCTAAAAGGTTGAAAAAATAGAATAATAGATCGAAAGATCAATGAAAAACTTTGTTGATACAAAGCTTGAAATATGAAGCAATATTGTTATGTTCAAAAATGGCAGGTGCCAAGAGTAATGTTATGCTCAAGATGGAAAAGTAATCAAGATCATTACTGTTATGATTAAGGAAATGGATGTGTAAGTGATGGATGAACTCAGCTTCTAAGTTGTCTAAAGGTGTAAATACCAAAGGGAAGGATGGGACCTACGGTGTAGTGTACAATACACTGACACTCCTTATCTATTTGGATTACACTAAGGATAAATTCATTAGCTAATGAGAACGTTTTTCTCGGTCATTGTGGTATAAGTTTCATGTAGGATACAATTATTGTTTTACTTGAGATGTACATATGAGGTATTGTGATTACCATGTTAAGTTTCTGGCGAGAGAGAGTATACATCGGCTATCAATAAAGTTTCACTATGAGTTAATGACATCGATGGCGGTTCGTGAGAACAAGATTGGGGCGAGCGACGCCATGATAGAGTGAAATGCTCATGATTTCACATACAGGCAAAAACTTTGCTGACATTATCAATGCAGTTAAAACGTTGGCAAATCATTAGTAATGCACGATTCACAAGGGGAAGTTCACACCTTCGATTGTGTTGCCGTCAATTCCACTTTGCCTCATAGTAAATACATTTGGCAAAGAAATCATGAGCTGGATATGACTGCCAAAATAATGGAATATTGAAGTCAGGTATTACGTGAAAATATTGATAAATGCTACAGCCAGCAAATATGTTTGAGCCGATGTTGCTATGAATATGCCAACCTTTATGATGCATACGGATTTTATTGGCGCAACTATTCAACTGAAATTGTCGCAAATGCGCCGAGCCGGGCCGTACGATGCGTCCAACTCTCCCAAAGGGAGGGAACACCAGAGTAGACTGGTCGTAATAGCAACAACCCTACCTGGAGCTATAGATCATCAGCAGGAAGCCGAGTCAAAGCGCCAGGGTCGCAAGCGGCATGAAGTGTTTACATTAGCAAGGGTCATGATTATTATTGAATGCATGCTTGGATGATTTTTATATGTTTGGAACTTATGAGTCCTTATATTACTATGCTTGATTGTATGATTCAATGAGTGTTTGAGATATATGCCTATATATATATATGCATATGCATATATATACATGCATATGCATATGCATATATATACATACATATGCATATATATTCCTTTTCCTCTCGAATTACTTAGTTCTTGACTTTTATAAACTAAGGTTCCCCAATAAATGAGAGTGACAACAAAAGCAATTCAAGAGGAAAGGGCATATATATATATATATCTCAAACACTCATTAAATAATACAATCAAGCATAGTAATATAAGGAAGGACTCATAAGTTCCAAACATATAAATATCATCCAAGCATGAATTCAATAATAATCATGACCCTTACTAATGTAAACACTTCATACTTAAGGATGAATTACCATTTCCCAACATAATAACTTGACTCAACCATTCTACTGTGAGTGTGTGTAAGCTTAGATAGGTTACATTACTGGTTACCCAACCAATCACTTCTCTTGGGTGATACTTCCCCTCTCTTCCAAAGGATTGAACCTATCCTTGCAACCAAATCAAGACATTTGCAATGGTAGTTAGATGTTCATAATAAATCCATATGCATCATAAACTTTAGAATATTCATATAGAAATCAATGTAAACATATTTAATCTTTCAAAGCCATATTAAGCATTTATCAATATTTTCACATAATACCTATTTTAGTATTCCATTATTTTAGCAATCATATCAAACTCATGATTGCTTTTACCATCCTATTTACCCATGAAGGTAAAAGTAAATAAGTAACAACAATTTGGGGTGTGAAATACTTTCCCCTTTGTGAATCATTGTCCCCGATGATTTATAGCATTTTAACACATTGATAATGTCAAATAAAAGTTTTACTTACCATTTTAAAAATATGTAAGAATCATAAAACATTCTTCCTATGTAGCATCACTCCTTGCAATCTTGTCCTCCCTAGACCTTGCATTGAGTGTCATCGTTGACTCATAGGGAAACTTGTGTACTTCACGTATACTTTCTCTCTCATAGAGCTTATGCATGGTAATCATAATACCTCATATATATATATATATGCACATGTTGATATATGTGTATGTCAGATATAATGGGATGTCCAATACAAGTATGCCAACATATGTATAATTATGCATATACTTATATAGATATTAATGTGATGTTATATGAGGACATAATCATATGGTCATAGTCATTCGAGTATTGAATGGACTATTTGATCATCGTGTTTCTATGGAATTTATATATATGTGTGAGTGTGCGTATATATATACATATACATATTTACACATAGGCATTAATGCTTATATTGAGGTGTATATTATATATATGTATATATAGGTACTACATATATATAATATATAGTGTGCTCTTATATATAAGGCCAATTCATTTAATAAATGAAGACCAATTATTATAAATGTATAGTGCATGATATAGCATGTGATATATTTATCTAAGTATCATTTTGAATATGGTATTATTGTGAATATATCACTTAGTCATAATCATTTGATTATTGAATGAATTATTACTTTATTTATTTGAAGTGATATGTATATATGTCTATATATATATATGCATATACACACATGAGAATGAATGCTTATATAGAGGAGTCAATTCTCAAAAAGGAAGACCTAGGAGGGGGTTCTTTAAGCTTTGAGGCATTCACCACCAAGCAAAAAACTTAGAAAAGACAACTTAACTTTCAACTCACAAAACCTAGTAATGCAAGTTAAATGATGGATGTAAATAATGAAATTAAGCAACAGGAAGTTATGATGTGTGTACCTAGGAAGTCTGGAAATGTGATGAGGATTCCAAAAATGGAAAAATGCTATCAAAATGTGTTATGGAGGACTAAGACGCCCTTACTGTTGTCTTAGTTCCGTTGTTTTATGGGGAAGATGCAAAATCTTCGGATGCCAGAATCGGATATGAAAGAATCTCTAAAAAATGCAGGTTTAGGAGGACTAAGACACCCTAGGCAGTGACTTAGTCTCATTTGGAATTTTTGAAATCTTCAAATGTGGTTCTGAGGCTCAAGGTCTACACTTCCTTCTCAGATCTTAGGTCCTGAAACTTTCAGATTTGACCTATAGGTGAGTTTCCGTGAAGATGACAACTTTGCAACTTTGCACTTCAAATGATCTTCAAGTCTTCAACCTAAATCTGCAATCACAAACACACAAGAGAGGAAAAAATTGTTGATTGTTAGTAAATGGGGGTTTTCCTTGTTCAAACCCCTTGTTGGTAATCAAACCTTGAAATGAAATGAAATAAAGGAGGGAAATTATGAATGAACAAAATGCTATGTTGCAACTCACCAAACCCTTGTTATAAAATATACAAACTTGTGTGTAATGGCTAGCTTGAATGTAGATCTTGAATCAAAGGAATGTTTGATGGATATTAACTTGAATTGCTTGTGTGAATCAAAACCCTACATCACAAATGTTAGCTCAAAAACACATATGATGCAAGAAGATCTTTGATATGATTCTTGACTCTTGATGATGGCTCCAAATGCTTGATGAATTGCTCTTGAATTCTCTTGATCTCATGAACTTTCCTTAGGAATGGATAGTTGAATGCTTGTTAAGATAAAATGATTGAAAGGACCTTGTATTTATACTTATCTATGCTTAATATCCTAAAATTACACCACACCAAGCCAACATATAGATTCATTAATTAAAGGAGGCTAAATCCCGTCAATATTTGAAATTAAATCTTGAATATAACTTAGGGAGGACTAAGACGCCCTAGGTGGCATCTTAGTCCCGAGGAATGAAACTTGGGGCACAAACTCCAAAAAGGGGCCCATTTAAGGTGCCTTTGAAATAAGACTCCCAAGAACTTTTGGGGAACAAAGACACCCTAGGTGGCATCTTAGGCATGACCCAAAAATCAGGGACACACATCCAAGATCATTAAATTATCATTTATCCATTGATGTTTGTCGGGATTAGCTAGAAAAAGATATAGTCTATTAGGCTTGTGGAATATGCAAAAATGGACCACTTAAGACATAAATGAGGATAAACAAAGCAAGGTGGGCCCAAACAAGTGTGAAAATGCAAGGGTATGCATTTTCCTACACTACATATATATATATTAATATAAATATACATATATGTGATACATGTATATATGTATATGTACGTTTATAAATATATGAGATGCTTTGTAGGTTTATTTATATATATAAACATTGGAAATTTATGTATATAAACATAGGTCAATTTGTTTATGAGTTTAGCAAAGCATTTAAAGGCTGATTATAATATATATTGGCATTGAATAAAGGGAAAATTACAAGCTATGTATTGTGCAACAATATAGTCGACATGAAGAGTGAACCATAGTCGATACTATGGATATGCATTTTGGAAATATTAAACAACAATTACTCAACATTGAATGCTTTTATTTAAAGCGATGAAATTGATACCAACTGAAAAATAAAGTGAAATGCATGAGAATAGGAAACGCATATAACAATACAAGGAATTGGTCAAAGTATCATTTATGTGCCAAGCAAATCTTTACTCCTCCATTTTTTGCAAGCTTAGACTTAGTTGACATTAATCATGTGTTGCATTATGATTGTAGACTGTTTCAATGAGTAAAGTAGTTCCAAAAAATAGGAAGAGTGGTTGCATATTTGGCACCAAAATATGAAGTTCTATTTGTTGTAGAAGTCCATCTTTGTTGTAATTCAACTTTCATCATTTTAACATGAGCACAATTGAATAAGTCTCTTGCTATTGTCATTTGGATGGGTCAACTTGTAGCTTCATGTGTTGAGTTTGTGTTTAGTTTTCTGCCACCTTTTAAGCTAAGTGAAGTGAGTCGACTTGCATGGATTAAGTTGTCAATTTTTATGCCTTTTTTGTAGGCAGCAAAGTCTCATTTTGATGTATAAATAGAGAGGTTTGCACTCTCATTTGGGGATGAACTAATCTACATTATTTTGCAATCACATTCTGCTGTATTTTGTGAGAGCCTTAAGTATTTTGTGAAGAGCTATATTGTGTGAGTTATAGCTGTGAGAGCATATTATCGACTTGCGAGAGAATTCATAGTGAAGTATTACTTTGAGAGAGCTAAGTGAAGCTAGGAAGTTGCTATTGGAAAGTTGTGCATCAAGTCAGTCAATTGGTTAAGTGTATTACAGGAATGAGGATCTAATCTTCCTTTATTTGGATTTGTTTATGAAGGATTCAGTTTTGAATGCTTTATTTGAACTGCTTGAGATTACTTGCAATAAGGAATTATAGCATCTGCTTTGGAAAGGAAAAATAATTTGTTTATGCTTTTCTATGAAAGTGCTTGTAAATACTCCATAATAGGAGAGGTTGTTTGTCATTAGTATTAAGATACTAGGAATGATTAAACAAGGATAGTTTAAGGGTTATTCATAGCTAAAGTTATTTTATTATACTAGATAACTAGTGGGCTACTCATGAGATTGATTGTCCAATGAAGGGAGGGAACTTGTTCATATGCTTTGTGAGTAGAAATACCATAGATTTTGTGGAAAAAGGGGATAAGTTAATTTTGGGGTTAAAGTTTACCCATCGGAGGAAATACCTATGCATAGGTTATAGTGGCCTTAAGTCAAATCAAGTTGAGTAGTGTAAATGAATAGGATGACTATCACTCGAAGTACTAAGTGATAACACTTTGGCCAAAGTAGTGTGATTTCCTTTGGATCCATTGTCAGTTCATTGTGTCCATGTGGTACATGCTAGTTCCAGATGTTAGGGTTACAAGTTCAAGACATATAGGACACAACACTAAGCTCAGAGTGGTTGTTGTACGGGGTTACTCCACTAATCTCTTTGTTGAAGGGTAGGGCCATCTATCATTGATATATAGATGTGCAGGGGACCACATATGAGTTTGTGGTTGGAAGAAAAGCGCTTGAGTGATGCTTCTCCTCCTCAGTAGGTGACAAAAGACCAATATTTAAAAGGTGGATCATAGATCATCTATATCTATTGCTTTGAAGCTCGGCTGAGCTATGTATGTATCATGTACCCATTTATATGGAAGGATGTAATCATGAATGATATACTTAAGTTCACTCAATATGAAATATATGCTATGGTAAGATTCGTGATATTACAATGGAGTGCAATGAAAATTTGGAAATAGTGTTGTTTCAAATATGCATGCAATTTACATTATGGAAATAAATTTTTTTATTGCTATGTTATGGAATCATGATTTATTCACTTGAGGTGAAAACATTGGAAAATTACTGAGTAGAACATCGGGGTTGTTACAACCTTCTATTTTACACTTAAGGTTCTTTGGTTGTGATTATTTTTTTCATGTGCCTTAAGAGAAGCAATCTAAACTGAATCAAAAAGATTAGAAATGCATCTTCGTTGGTTATAGTGAGAATGTAAAAGGTTATAAGCTTTGGAATTCTCTAACCCCTAAAATGATCTTTTCTAGAGATGTGATTTTTAGGGAGTTTAGAGCTTACTTAGGAGAAGAACAACCAAAGGAGGAAGATAAGAAAAAGATGATGCACTTCAAGAAACAAATTGAGAATCAGGAAGATGCAAATGCAAAAGAACAATTAGATGGATTTGAGGATGGAGAAGAAGAAGAAGGTTCAGATAGTTTAGAGGATGTGCAGGATGAGCACACAAAAGAAGAAGAATAGGTAGAGCCCATTACTCCTACCTTGAGGAGGTCCACAAGGAAACAAAATCTAGTTGATAGGTATAGCCCATCAAATTTCTGTTGTGTATTTTCTTTGTTGAGTACTGAAAATGAACCTAGATCCTATAGGGAGGCTCTCTCTTAAGAGGAAAGTGAGTCTTGGTTGCAAGCATGTAGGATGAAATAATGGCTTTGGATAGTTGTGACACCTGCGATCTTGTTAGTTCCCTAAAGGAAGGAAACACATTGAATGCAAGTGGATATTTAAAAAGAAATTTAGAGCAGATGGTGGGTTAGAGCGGTACAAGGCCATATTAGTGGCTAAGGGCTACTCCTAGAGAGAGGGAGTTGATTTTGGTGAAATTTTCTCTCATTTTGCTAAATTAACTTCTATTAGATTCCTATTATCTATTGTCATTGCTTGTGATTTTGAGATAGAGAAAATGGATGTTAAAAATGATTTCTTCCATGGGGATCTTGAGGAGGAAACTTATATGCGACAACCTAACAATTTTGTTGTGAAAGGAAAAGAACAATTAGTTTGTAGGTTGAAGAGATCTTTGTATGGTTTGAAATAGTCACCCAAGATGTGGTACCGGAAGTTTGATGCTTTTGCATTGAAGTTGTGTTTTCTTAGGAGTAAGGAGTATCATTGTGTTTACATTAAGGTTATTAATGATCAGATTTTGATTATTTCCTTGTTTGTTGATGATATGTCATTTTTTGGTAACAACAAGGTGATGATTAGTGAGCTCAAGGCACAAATTTCTAGCATATTTGATATGAAGGACTTGGGGGTTGCAAAATATATTCTCGAGATGGAAACTAGAAATATCGGGGTCACAAAGATCTTTGGTTAAGACAGAGTAAGTATGTTGATACCATTTTGTAAAGGTTTAATATGCATGACTGTAATCCAGTTAGTATTCCATTTTTGGTTGGTACTAAGTTGAGCTTAGATATGTGTCCTAATTCTAATAATGATGTTGAGGATATTTCTATGGTTCCTTATGCTAGTGTCGTTGGTAGTTGTTACACCCCATATCATGGTTACCGAGTTACTTTACCTAGTTGGGTGAAAATGCTTTGAATATATATGTTTATGCTTTATGTAAATATGATGAAAGAATGTTGATTCAATTTTATGTTTTATAATAATTTTGACTATGAAATATATGATGCAATGATTTTATTGTGAATAGCTAACTACTGTTGCAATATATTGCGTTGGATGTAGGAATAGATTCAACCCTCTAGAAGAGAGGGGAAGTATCACTCGGAAGAAGAACTTGGTCTAGTAACCGTTAATGAACCTAACTTAGCTTTCACACACACACTTCTAGTGGGTCAAGTTGAGTCGAGTCAGCTTGGGAATTGGTAGGTAACCTTTAGTCTTGTTTGTGCATAATTTAGAAAAGGTTATGGTCTTGTATTTGAATGTTCCTATTTGTGGTTGTCAATGGAAAGACCCTCTTCGTGTGTTTATGTGTATATCTATGTTGATAAGTATATATATATCGAATGTATATATGTATATATTTTTGAATGGTAACTCTTACATATGATTATACAATATGCATAAGGATATCAGTTGCACGTTTACAACATATATGTATATATACATACAAACTTTGTGTATCTACTCATCGATGAAGAGGAATATGTATGAGTCTAATATTATTAAATATTAGACATTGTTAATTTGTATATATGCATGCATTTGATAATACATACATACATACGTGTATGTATTAATATACGTTATACCTTGGAATATATATGTATTTGGTTAGAAATTGAGTGTTTTATGTATATGTAAGTATGTATTCGATGTTTCATAATTACATACATACATATTAATATGTGAATAATAAGCAAATGCATTATGTGGAATGTATATATGAGTATATGCATTCAAATATTGAATGATGCATTCTATAAACTTGTAAGTTTATATATATACATATATATATTAACGTGTGATGTTGTTTATATATATTGTATAAATATATATATTATATATAATGTAATGTTAAATAGCACTGGTTTATAAACCAATGCGCATGTCATACAAAGTGCCTTAAACACTATATAGTGTAGCGTTGAAATAAAAAGAATAGTGCATGAGTTATTAACATTGCTTGAACATTTAAATGATGAATGATATACATCTTTGGAAGCGAATAAAGTAAGGTTGTGCATAATGTTGAGAGCATAATCATTTTATATGGAATTTAAATAGCAATAGAGAAGCCACGTGCTGCCATATATGGAGAAGTGGTTGAGTTAAGAATAATGCATGAATAGGAATACAAACCAAGTGTTCAAAATAGCAAGCCAATGCCTTATGACCAAGTCAACAAAAGTTTAGGAGGCACTTGTGAATTTATTACTACTATGTATGTGTTGCATTGAGAGGTAAATACAGGTTAAAGCAATAAGGAAATAATCAATGAAAAGTTGGAAAAGTAAAGTCGACCTGTAGGAGACATTAT
Source organism: Sequoia sempervirens (assembly GCA_007258455.2). NCBI lineage: Eukaryota > Viridiplantae > Streptophyta > Pinopsida > Cupressales > Cupressaceae > Sequoia > Sequoia sempervirens. The sequence continues at coordinate 457,737,256 of VDFB02281492.1, read as the reverse complement.
CCTTGCATTTATGTTTATCCTTCTTGCTGTCCATTATGGTTAAACCTGGTTGTGTATGTGTTCTTTGTTCAACGAATTTAGTTGCCACCTTTCTTCCTTCCTTGCTTGTTTGTAGGTTGTAGTTGCTCATAACTTTGTATAAATAGAGGTGAGAGCTACCTCATTTGGGATGCACATATACTTGCATTCTATTGGGATGCACATATACTTGCATTCTATTGTTATTTTTCTTGAGTTATTCTTATTTTCCGAGTTGAGAGTTTATTGTGAGGGAATTTTTGAGGGTTTATTGTGAGGAAATTCAAAGAGTAAGATTTGAGGGATAGAGAAAGAGTTTGCAAGCTAATTTTGGAGGGAGTTGAGGTAGGAATCCAATTTGATCAATTGGAGCTTTGTATATATAGGCATGTTGATCCCACTCCTTTATGTTTTGAATTTTGTTGAAACATTCTATGCATTTTATTGTCTTGTTTGAGAGTGTGTTGAGTTATTGAATAGGGAAAGGTTATATTCTTCTTGTTTGAAAGAGAAAGATTCTTGTTTGTATTTAGTTTTGTGATCTCTATATGAGTGTTTGTACATAATACATAATAAGGAATGGATGTATTTACTAGTATTAAATACTATGTTAAGATAGTGTTATTCAGTCAAAATCTGAATTGTGGAAGTTGGGATATAGAATTACTTTGATTTACCTAGTAGATATGTGTGTACCCTATACATGGGAGTTTGTGTAAATGCATTACTTGATGGATTACTTGTATCATTTTGAAAGTAGGAAGAGAATCTTATTCCTAGGGTTAGGGTATAAATGTGTTGGTTATATCATCATTCAATGATAGGGTTGATAAAACTTATGATAATATTGTCTTCTCATTCTGTTTAAGAGTCTATTCCTATTTACGAAATCCTAGAGAAGGGATCACATTTTGATAATCCAAAGTAGTATTGTGAAGGGGAATATGGGTGCAGAAGCACCAACTCCACACAAGATGATAATTTCCTTTGGATAACATTTAATATAGTGAACATAGTGAACATGTGATAATTGAAGTCATTCTAAATGTGGAATCATTTATTGATGAGACATACCTTGGAATGGAGAATTTTATTGTTGAGGTTGTTAGTGAAGTTTGGAATATGTTGTTGCACATGAGAATAAGTGATTGAGTATTTATTATATACTATGACAAGTTGAGACTTATATAGCTATATTGTAGATTATGAAGTTGTTTATTACAAATATATTTTTAGAGTTAGAACCATGAAGAGTTCATAAGTTATATCTGGGGCTAGATAATCCAACGAAGGGAATAGCTTATGCATAGAAATTACATGCTAGAAATGTCATTGAGAACTTGAAAGAATGTAGGTTATTCCTAGGGTTTAAGGTCAAACAATCCAATGGAGGGGGTAGCTTATGCATAGTTTACGAATGGTCAAAATCCAAATCGAGCTGGGGAAAGTGTGTGAAATAGATGACTTATTTTATAAGAATCTTTGGCCAAAGTAGTATAAGTGCCACTGATTACACTGCGAGTTCGTTGTGTTCCTTTTATGCATGCTAGTCTGGGATTGTCATACACATAGGTTGTAGCTATGATCTGGGAAAGTTATAGTTATGTAGGACACACCACTAAGCTCAGGAAGGAATTTGTTATGTGGTTACCTTACCAATCTCTTCGTTGAGGGGAGGGCCATCTTACCATATGTGGTAGATGTGTGGGGGGGCGCAATAAGTCAGATGTGGTTGGTGGAAAAGTGCTTGAGTGATATTTCTCCTCAACAACAGTTGACGGTCAAGATTTGAGGAGGACTTCCTAGACCATTTAAAGGGGCTATGTATGTTTTCTTATATCCATTTCTATGGAATTTTATAATGAATGAAATGTTATCTTGAGTTTATATAAATCATTGATTTGGAACGATTGTAATATTCAATTATAATGTAAATGGAAATTTTGGAATATATGTTATTTTAGATGTGCATATAGACTTTGAATTACAAGAAAAAATTTATTGCTAAGCATAGGCATATATAGTTTATTCACTTGAGGATAAAACATAGAAAAATTTACTGTGTGGAACAATTGGCATGTTATAGTAGTTTTATGTATGTAATGGTTTGCATTAGACCAGATATAGCCCAAGTTGTGGGAGTTCTAAGCAGGCTTATGTCTAACCCTGGTAGAGAGTTGTAGTGACAAAAAAAGTTGCCTTTTTCCTTGCTTGCTTGGATAATTGACAAAATTGAACAAATGGTGTCTTGGACTAGTGTTGTAATGTCTTGTAAACATTCACACTATTCTAAGACCTTTATTTAGCTAAATCATGCCTTAATTGGTCCTTTGCAAGGGTGTTGTGAAGTGTTGTAACACACTTTCACACTTTTCTAGGAATTATTTGCTTAATTAAGCTTATGGGCCCCTTTCTAAACAAAATAAACATAATGTGTACCTTGTTTATGTGTTGTAAAGTGTTTTAAAGAACTTTCACACTTATCTAGGTGATCTTAATTCATTAAGGTCAAGTGTCCAATTATTAACCCCCCTTTTAGGCCTTAATTTTGACACCTCCTAAGGATCCTTCCCGACAAGCATAAATTAAATATCAAATTATTTCATTAGGAAAAATTTGGTCCTGGTAAGTTGAGCTAGGACCCATTCACCCTTGATGGCAAATGGCTCCTCTCTTAATAGGACCCCCTTTTTTCAGTTGTTCTAGAATTGGTTTTTGGCCTTCTTTTAGCTCCTCGAAGCTCGGTCCTGGAAAATTATAATTAGAGCATTTTCAAGGCAGAATTCAAGTCATTATTGCAGCAATTCAAATATCATATCATCATGGGAAGGTTCTAATTGCATTATTTCATGTTCATATTTCATTATCTTATTTCATCATTTGGTTTAATTACCTACAAGATCAGTTAAACCCCATTCACTAACAAATCAACAAGTTTTCTATCCTTGAGTGTGTGATTGCAGATTTACAGGTTAAAGAGCAAGATTATCAAAGTTGTCAAAATTGTCAAAGTTGCAAAGTTGTCATTCAAGGTGCAAGATCACGGAAAAATCTCTACAAAACTAAATATTGAATTCTAGAACTTGATGACAGGGATTTCAAGAGTGTAGACATCAAGGTACAGGATCCTGAAATTAGTTTTCCGAAACCTTGAAAGGACCCATTCGCCATTGAAGTCGAATGAGTCTTCCACAGCTCAAAAACAACAACTTTCTGGATAAGTACATAGCTTTTTACACTCTAAAATCATTCCTCATAGTTGCTATAACAGTTTGGGTCATTTTCTAATTGTAATTAGCATCATATTTTGCATAATTTGAAGTGATATTGGATTGGGAAAACCAATGATCTATCTCACATTTGGGATAGGTCCTATTTTCCCAACATGTCATTTTTGGTGAGCTTGACTTATTCAACATTTCACTTTTTTGCATTTTGGAGTCTTTCATTGCATTTCAAGTTAAAATCTTGCATTCATTGCCTTTGCATTTACATTGAACTAGGGTTTCTTCTTTTGCATTTAAATCTTGAATATCATATATGGTTTAGATTTGCATTATTTTGCACTTCTTAAATATGAAAATTAAAAAAACAAAGCAGCCATTTTGCATCTCATTTATATTTCATTCAATTGCATTTGAAAATAAAAAAAAATTGCATTTCAATCTAGGTTTTACATTTCATCTTTTATTACATTTTTGCATTGAAATTATGGAAAATATGAAGCTGCATTTCACTGTCTACAATGTGGAATTGAAAGATATATTTGAAAGATTGCAAACCATTAAAAAATAGTTTAAAAAGGCCTTAACATGACCCATTCACCCTTTCTGGTGAATAAGTCCTTGATCAGGTCTAACCTGAAGCTTTTGGCACTTGAAAAGACATTAAAATTCAGTCTAAAATCCACAAAAAACTCCCAGAAAAACCTAACCAGGACCCATTCGCCCTTATTGGAAAATAAGTCCATGTTAGCTATAGATCTACATTTTCAAAACATTAAAATCTTAGTTTTTGGCTTCTGTTTGGTGTTGTTATCTTTTTGTTTCAGTTTCCTGATTTGTCGTTTCATCAATTTCATTGCATTTAGTTTAAATTGTTTCATTTTAGTGCATTGTAAAAATTCAAAATTGCATCAAAACATTTCATTTTCAACTTATTGCATTGTTTAATCAGTAATTCACATTGCTTAGAATCTGAAAATTGTATTTCATTTTAGGATATTGCATTGTCATTCTAGGGTTTGCACACTAGGTTTGTAAAAATTTCATGAGCTTTACAACTTGGTGTCCTATTCACAATACTATTATAAGACGTAGTTTGAGGCTCATGTCATCCAACTATCTCTCACTTGCCATGGATCTTGGGTGCTCTAACTCTCTTTCTAATAGTGTTGAGAATCAACCCTCAATGGCTCATAGTTTGCATACCTCATTTCCCATGACTTCACCTTCTATAATCAATGTGCATGATATCATTGACAAGCTAGATGAACAACTAGAAAACTTACAAGCCTATATCCTTAGTGAATGCTTTGACTTTAGCTTGGTCCCTATCATACAAAATCTAAGGAAAGTGCTTAAAACAAGAAACAAAACACAAATCATCTATAGCCTTAGTTACTTCCTTCAGGAATACTTGAACAAACAAGACAATACCAACCTACATGCCACAACCAATCCTCCTACTGAAACTAAGAACAAAGTTAACATGGACCACGATCATATGCAATTACCTCCCCCGAATAAAGTGATAACATTTATCAAAGCTAAACCTCGTAGGGGCTTGACTAAACAATCTCTTGACATTGCTTTCTCACAACATGACATACCTAAACGTGCACCTGATGGTCCTCTTTACATAGTTGGTGAAATCAACAATAAGCTCACTAATGGGATATTGATTGATCTCGTTTATGGAGAGAATGTGATAAAAAAAGAATTATTATATGTATATGATCTATATCAAGATACATATTACAATCTGAAAGCATGGATCAAGACACACAATGGATTTTCTTTCCCTACAATAGGCTCGATAGACCTCCCTTTAAAAGTGGGACCGAAAACATTAATAGTCTCATTCTCCATCATTCCACAATTGGACCAATTTTGCGTGAAGCTAGGCTATCCATGGCTTTTCTCCATGAATTTTGTCCCTTCGGTTGTGCATAAATGTCTAAAGTTTCCATTTGGAAATGACATCTTCACTATGCATCATAGCGGATTCAATCTTGCCTCAAAAAAAGGGAATTTTTCACTAGATTACTTTTGGTCCACGCCTATGGAACCTATCAAGCTTTGTGAAGATTTATTTTTCTTATCATATTAAAAATTCAAGGAAAAAAAAATAGCATAACTATCCCTTCAAAACATGCCTCAACCTATGACCGAACCAACCATCCTTGATGATACAATGATTGAACCAAAAACACTTCAGAACATACATGAACAATCTATAGAACAATCTCCTACAATTTCCCACAAGAGACCATGAGATAACACAAACAATCTCGTTGTACCTCCTAGAGTCAAACATGTTTACAAAGTCAAAGATAAAGTGGTTGAGCAACCTATTGTTGTTCCCTCTAGTCCTCCTAAGGAAGAGAAGGAACCTTTGATTAACAAACCCACTCTTACACAAAAACAAATTGACAATAAACTGAAAAGAAATCGAAGTGCTAGGGAGTGTAGACGTAGGTGTCGTGATATTGCTCATAAATTGAAAACTCAAGAAAACAACAATAACATAGAAAATCAAAATCCAAACCTACCTAAAGCAATGCATGAAAACTCTCAACCCTCATCACAACATAAACAAGAACATTGTATGGACACTGTTATTCGACCTCCTATTGTGATTAACTTAGATGATGACATTGGCATTGCAAAAATTGATGAAAAAGTGCATGACGAGTTGAATGCATTGTTTTCTTCTTCCATGAGTTTAAATGAAAAATCTCCTAAAAAGAGTGTTGAACTTGGTGTGTGTCCTAGTTTGACACTTGATCTTGTCCCTTTAGCTAGTTTCCCACCTTCCATTTATACCGATCGAGATTGGGAGGTGAATGACCTACTTTAGGTTAACTCACCTATGCCTTACTAGTCTTTTGCTTTTTCATTTTTCTTGTTCTTTGATTGCATGTGTGTAATATGATCCCCCGTGATGTTTTTTTTGATGTTCCTCTATCTTTTTGTGCATTCTTCTATATATACCTTCATTCTTCTCTATGTCGTACTCCCTTCATTTTGTCTTGTGTTTTCCTTTTGGGGATGATGCAAGGCATCGAGACATTCATGTCTCTTCCATGTTGACCCAAAATATTTTCTTTATCTTTTTCATTTGTCTTGTGTTTTCCTTTTGGGGATAGCGCAAGGCATCGATACATTTATGTCTCTTCCATGTTGACCCAAAATATTTTCTTTATATTTTTCATTTGCCTTGTGTTTTCCTTTTGGGGATGACGCAAGGCGTTGAGACATTTGCGTTTCTTTCATGTTGACCTGAAAGGTTTTTTCTTTGTCTTCTCTCCCTTTGTGTCATTCTTCTAGTTCTGTGAGTATTTGGGGAATGATGATAGTTCCATACTCTATGACAACATTGAAGCATAGACATATTGACTCCAAATCCATAGATCCCTTATGTGTTTGTGGGAGAAACCCTTCCTATTTCATGACGTAACTTGCTTTGGAAGCATATGACTTGGCATAGGGTTTTTCGAAGAAAGCTCTCATGTCTTAGGCTAAAAACATTGGCTACTTTAAAGAAATTTCCCACAGTAATGGTGTAGCAATCGGTTTAAAGTGGGGGCATACAACGATGACATCTTTTGGAAAATTTCATGGCATGATTTTTCTTTCTTCTTGTGATGTGTCCTCTTCTTGGTGGTGTCATTGGGTTTGATGTCATCCAAGAGTGCATGATCCACTGTCATGTCATGATGCGAATGAGGCATCTCATGGGAAATCTAACACCTTGATTTTCCCTCTCTTGGAGACATTAGGCTCAATGTTCCCTAAGAGGAAGACCATTACATGAACAAAGCAAAATATTTTTTTTTTACAAAATTTTTACATGACATTCAAATTTTTTTTACAAAGCATTTTCATTGTGGTGCCTTATTGAAGTTATTAGGAGGATGAATTCAGTATGGTATGAGAGGCTAATTCAATTCTCTCATTTTTTGCCTTGTTGGGACAACTCACCTAGTGGACAGACTAAGGTTCCACTACCCAAAAGTGAGCATACATATTTTGGGAAAAACTCACCTCACGGATGACCTGAAGTTCTGTGGCCCCAGAGTGAGCAACATGTGTTATGGACAAATAGCCAACACCTCACATTGCATTGAATCGATTGTGCTTGATCCTTTGTTTTTGTTTATTCTTCTTGGCCTTTGACATGGTATGATCATGTATCTTTGTTACAGCTGCATACTTATTTGTCTTGGATGTCTACTTTAGTGTGAGTTTGACATGGGGTCATCCTCTCACTAAAGTGGGGGAAAAATGTAGTGATGGAAAAAGTTTTATTTTTCCTTGCTTGGATAATTGACATTAAAATTGAACAAATGGTGTCTTGGACTAGTGTTGTAATGTCTTGTAAACATTCACACTATTCTAAGACCTTTATTTAGCTAAATCATGCCTTAATTGGTCCTTTGCAAGGGTGTTGTGAAGTGTTGTAACACACTTTCACATGTTTCTAGGACTTATTTGCTTAATTAATCTTTATGGGCCCATTTCTAAACAAAATAAACATAATGTGTAACTTTTTTAAGTGTTGTAAAGTGTTTTAAAGCACTTTCACACTTATCTAGGTGGTCTTAATTCATTAAGGTTAAGTGGAGTTATTAACCCCCCTTTTAGGCCTTGATTTTGACACCTCTCGAGGATCCTTCCCGACAAGCATAAATTAAATATCAAATTATTTCATTGGGAAAAAATGGTCCTGGTAAGTTGAGCCAAGACCCATTCGCCCTTGATGGCGAATGGGTCCTCTCTTAACATGACCCCATTTTTTCAATTGTTTTGGAATTATTTTTTGGCCTTCTTTCAACTCCCTGAAGCTCGGTCCTGGAAACTTATCCAAGACCCATTCGCCTTTGGTGGCGAATGGGTCCTCCCTTAATGAGACCCTGATTTTTGAATTTCATTCTAGCGGGAATTTAATTGTCTTTCTTTCCATATCTAGTATTGATCTTAGTTCTTTGAATTTTGGGGTTAATCTCCTAATTTAGTATAAATAAGGGGTGAATTCACATTGTTTCTCCTAGCAATTCAATCTAAGCGATCCTAAGCATTCAAGTATTCAAGTGATCAAGCATTAGATCATTTTCAAGGTAGAATTCAAGTCATTATTGTAGCAATTCAAAGATCATATCATCATTGCATTATTTCATGTTCATGTTTCATTATCTTAATTCATCATATGGTTTAATTACCTACAAGGGGTTTGATCGAGGAAAACCCCAATTCACTAAAAAATCAACAATTTTTCTATCCTTGAGTGTGTTGATTGCAGATTTACTGGTTAAAGAGTAAGATTATCAAAGTTATCATTCAAGGTGCAAGATCATAGAAAGATCTCTACAAAACTGAATATTGACTTCTAGAACTTGATGACAGGGATTTCAAGAATGCAGACATCAAGGTACATGATCTTGAAATCAATTTTCTGAAACCCTAAAAGGACCCACTCGCCACTGAAGGCGAATGAGTCCTCCACAACTCAAAAACAACAACTTTCTTGATAGTTATACAAATTTTTACACTCTAAAATCATTCCTCATAGTTGCTATAATAGTTAGGGTCATTTTCTAATTGTTATTAGCATCATATTTTGCATAATTTGAAGTGATATTGGCTTGGAAAAACCAGTGATCTATCTCACATTTGGGTTAGGTCCTATTTTCCCAACATTTCAATAGCATTGGACTTTTGTTAAGAGGGTGTTTAGATGTTTGTGAGGTACTTATAATTACTATTTGGTTTATCATGGTACTGATGATGTGGTCAAGTCATTGGACATATAAGGATTTGTTGATGCAAATTGGGCAGGTGCCTCGAATAGTCAAAGGTCCACTAGTGGCTATGTATTTACTTTGTTTTGAGGAGTGGTGAGTTTGATGAGTAAGAGGCAGCCCATAGTTGCTTTTTCCACCACTGAAGCAGAGAATATGGCTGCTACACATACCTCTAAGGAGGTGGTATGGTTTTGATTGTAGGACAATGAAGATTGGATGTGATAGTCAAAGTGCTATTTGTTTGATCATAAATCCTATGTATCATTCTCATACTAATCATGTTGATGTTCAATATCAATTTTTGTAAGAGATGGTTAAGAATAGTAAGGTATTGATAGAAAAGGTTGACACTTTGGATAATGTTGCAGATTCTCTTACGAAGCCAGTGACCATGGTTAAGTTCTCCTGGTGTAGGAAGCCCTTGGGCCTTGATCATTGTACTTGATTTTTATGTTTTGTATCTCTTGGATGTAATTACAATGTATAATGTCAAGTGGGAGAATGTTAGGATAAGGTGACATTAAACTTGTAATCTTATGTCATTTGTATGTCTCCATGTTGCTTGGAATGTGTTCGAGGGGACATGAGAGAAAAATATTAAATTTTGGCAAGTTGTAATTATATTTTAAAGAGGATTTATTTTCGGTGCAGGTTACACATCAAATATGGATAAGGCATATTTCCTAGGAATCCAATATGGAATATGAAATTTTTTGGAGTGGGAATCCAAGATTGTAGAATAAAAGGTGTCTATTGGTGTTCCATCGAGAAGTGGAAAGGTCACTTGATCATCCAAAAAGGAAGGGGTTGGATAGGCTATGGGTTAGGCACCCATGTTGGAGTATTGAATATCCAATCAATATTTCATTATGTCTTTTGGCTGTCCAAGAAGAGGGGCATGGGTTTTTGCAGGTGGTTTTGTGCCTCTTGTTTTGGTTTACTATTTATGGTTTTACCTCCCACAATTTCTATAAATTGGAGCCATGGGATGGTAGTTATATATTGAGTTATTGCAGGTAATAGGGTGTTGTCAAGTTGATTAGAGATCAGTAGTGAGGTGTATTATTGTGTATTCTCATTGGAAGATTAATAATATACTTGTCCTCTTTTCTCTGGTGGAGTTTTTTCTCGAAAGGGTTTCACCACGTAAATCTGGTGTCTCATTTGGGTTGCTAATTTTTATATTGTGATGTTTGTTGCAATCACATGCTTATTTTTGATTTGGTAATCTGATTTTCAGATCTGAATTCACTTGCATAAGTTCATATTGTTGCTTTCCTTCACCTTGTTTTTCAAAAAAATAGAGGGACATATTCTTGTATATTTAAGAAAAAAATTACAAAACATTTAAATAAATTGAAAGTGTTAAAATGTCATATCCTATGATGCAAAAATAGCTTCACAATGACAACAACAAATGCCAAACATCTATAACTTGCATCTAAACTATCAAAAAATTCCTCTTATACACACAACAACTATGAAATGAATTATAATGAAGAACAATGACTATCCAACTCTCCAAAAAGAAGAATGGAAGTGAAATTGTTAGAAAGAAAATTTAAATGTTAGAACCCTCCACAAAATTTATATAGTTTTGACACTTATCTTGAAGGAAATTTCAAAATCATTATAGTCAAAGTGAATTTATCATGGTTGATTGATGCAGGATCATCCGTGGCATGGTGGCTATCTTGTGTCAACAAAAGGGTTTGATTTTAATTTCAAATTTTGGTGTGATTTGAATTTCATATTTTGTCTCATGAAATTCATATTTTGTTGAGAATTTTGATGTTATGTCATGTTGAAAATTCTAATTTCAAAGTTGGAGTAAATTTGGTGAAGGTAAGATGAGTGGAGATAATGGAGAATCTGCCTTGAAAGCAAAAAAATCCTAAAAAAGCAAAGTAGGTGTGGGTTTCTTGGAGACCATGAATTTAACTTGTAACTCCAAATTTTAAATTCCTTAACTCCTAAAAAATAGGGATCTAAGTGGACGCCAAGATTGGAAAATTTTGATTTTTGCTTTATTCAAGAAAGTAAGAATGTAATAAAAGCATTATTTCCATTCACAACAAGGCTTGGAGTTTGAAAAGAATATTTTATTCAATTTTATTAATGCAATTTAATCTATTTGGAGAATTTAATGAGGTAGACATTGATTTTTGGGAGTGGGTTTTGGAATGTGAAGAAATTCATCCAAATGCACTCAAATTTCATTTCATGGAAAAGATGGATTGGGTAAAAGGGAAAATCAATTCATTTTTTGAGGCTCTCTTTTCCAGATTGAAGAAGAAGAGAGAGGAAGGCATGGGATATCTCCAGGAGGGGTTTTGAGAGGTGTTGTTGTAGATTTGAGGCTGATTACAGAGCTATGCACATCACCAACTGTTGCGGATTTTTATATTGAGATCAATGTGAGAAGTTTGTTGTTGCAGGTGTGGAAAGAAGTTGTGTTGGAAGGGTTTTATTTTCTGCTACAAATACTTTTATTTTCTTGTATTTCCCTAGAGTCTTGTAAGGGTTTATTGTAGTCCATTGTCCTTTTGGACCAATTGTGTTGTGAGGTTTATTGTGTAGATGTTGGAGAAATATTTTATTACATAGTTTAAATTGTTGTTGCAAATCTTTCTTGTGGTGATTTCCAGAAGTTTTGTGAGGGATTTTTGCAGCCCCATTGTCCATTTAGGACTAATGTAATTTTATTTGCAAAGTTTATTTGAATTCAATATTATTGGTTGCAATTTGCAAACCTGAGTTGAAATGTTTGTGCAAGAATTTATTTTCCTGTGAAGAGTGCCTTTTTAGGGGTTTTGTGATAGCTATTTAATTTAGTTTCCATTAGTTAAACTATTGTTAATTAGCTCCATACATTAGTGGTATTAGATCTAGGTTGATCTTGAGTGTGTAACAAACCCCTTATGAGAGGCAGTTGCACCAAGATTGTGTTGTGGGTGTTAAAGATGGGAGAGGAGCCCATTGTGGTAGAGGTAGAGGTAGAGGAAGAGGAGATAATTTTGTAAGAGATGATGATTTTAGAGCCTTGAGAAGGCAAGTTGAAACTTTACAAAATGAGATAAGGAGAGGACTTGCAAGAATGAGAGACCTAGGAAGTGATGATGAAGATGAGAGCACATAGGATGCTAGTTTGGATACTGAACAAAGAGAAGAAGTTGCAGCAGTTGCAATGGATCCATTGTTGAGAGTTTTAACAAAAATGGGAAAAAAACCAAGTATTGATGTTCCTACCTTTAATGGAAGTTTGAATCCAAAAGAACTGATAGAATGAATAAATGATATGGAAGATTATTTTGAATTTGAGGAAGTTGGAGACCCAAACCGAGTAATATTTGCAAATAAAAAATTGAAGGGACATGCTTCAATTCGGTGGAGAGAAAATCAGTTGGAAAGAGGAAGAAAAGGAAAAGAAAAGATTACAACATGGGATAAAATGGTAGAGAAAATGAAAAGGTAATTCATTCCAGTAGACTATGAGCTAGAATTTCTTAAAAAGATGCAAAGCTTGAAGCAAGGAAGCAAGACAGTAGAGGATTACACATAAGAGTTTCACATAATTCTTATAAGGACTAGAAATTTAGAGGCAACCAAGGACAAGGATGCAAGATACATAAATGAGTTGAGATCAAGTATTCAAGAAGAGATGACACTAGTTAGAGTTGTGACAATGGAAGATGCTTATCAAATAGCATTGAAGATAGAATAAATTATGAACAAGAGGTTTGAAAATAAACAAAAGGGAAGGGATAGGGCTTATGTGCAGAAAAAATTGGATGAAAAACATATTAGAGACGTTAAAGACAACAAGGATGAAATATGTGAAAACTCAAGCAAGTCTCGTGATCAAAATTTTAGCGGAAGAGGAAGATCGGGTAGAGGATTTGAAAGAGGAAATTTTAAAATAACTTGTTTCAAGTGTGGAGAAGAGGGGAAAAAATCATATGAGTGTCCTCATGAAGAGGAAAGACCAAGAAGAAGAGCTGAAAATCAGAATAGAGCTGTAAACATAAATGGAGAAGATGCACATTCAACACATTCTGAAGAAGCGGAAGATGGTGAAGCCTTGATGACGAGAAGAGTTTTGATGAATGAAAACAGTGAACCCATTCAGAGGAGGAGATTGTTTCATACAAGATGCAAATGCAAAGGTAAAGTTTGTAAATTCATTATTGATGGTGGTAGTACTGATAATATTGTTTCTACAAAGATGGTTGAGAAGTTACAGTTGGAGAGAAAGAGGCACCCACATCTGCACAAGATCTCATGGTTACATGATGGTCACAAAGTGTTGGTAAATGAACAATGTGTTGTAATATTTAAGATTGAAAGTTATTATGATGAAGTATTGTGTGATTTTATGAAAATGGATGTTTTTCATTTGTTGTTGGGTAGACCGTGGCAGTTTGACATGAAAGTAGTGCATGATGCATGTGCGAACACTTATAGTTTGACGAAGGATGGAGTTCATCATAAGTTGAATCCATTGGATTAGAGAGGAGGCAAGGTATTTAGCAAGGTTGGAATGTTTTTGGTTAATGATTTGAAACAGTTAGAGAAAAAGGATGAAGGTGAGGAGGATGATTTTCTAATGCAATTGGAAGCAATCAAAAGAGAGTGGAATGAGAAAATTTCAGCTAACACAAAGATTACAGCCAAAGGTAATGACACAATTTCTAATTTTTATGTGTTTTATGATGAGAATAAAGATGTAGTTGTAGTAGTGGATGTGTTGGAGATGGGTGAGAGTGATGAGCAAGATGTGAATGTGAAGTTGGAGTTTATAATGATTCCTTGTTTGAGAATGATGAAGGTGAAATTCCCTGATAGAAGAACTTGATTACTTGTTGCAGAAGGTGGATGATGAGTCATAAGGTTATTATTCTAACATTTTTTTGGGTGTAGAAAATTAGTTTGTAGTAGTAGAGTGTCTTTCTAAAGGCACCGACAAAGTGACAAGTTGCATTGAAGACAAGGCAAAAGGAGGAAAAGAAGGTATAGCAGCAAGAAAGGTAATAGAGGACACTTGTTGTGTTGAAGAAGGTATGAATACCATTGATTTGTTTCATTTTGATAAAGCATATTGGTGGGAGGTAGAGTTTGATAATTTATATTTCATGGGGATGAGAAAAGGAGGAAAGATGAAGGAGAATACTAATGTGAAGGTGCAAGATGAGAGGAACAAAAAATTTCCAATGAACAAGGAGTAGAGGTGGATCCAAGATAGGCACAAAGTATACAATTTTTTATGAGTTTCACTCATGAAACATTTATTTTCTATCGTGGGTGTCTGATGTAGGAGCATCCGTGGCATGGTGGCTATCTTGTGTCAAAAAAAGGGGTTTGATTTTAATTTCAATTTTTGGTGTGCTTTGAATTTCATATTTTGTCTCATGAAATTCATATTTTGTTGAGAATTTTGATGTTATCTCATTGTTGAAAATTCAAAATTCAAATTTTGAGTAAATTTGCAGAAGGTAAGATGAGTGGAGATAATGGAGAATTTGCCTTGAAAGCAAAAAAATCCTAAAAAAGAAAAGTAGGCATGGGTTTCTTGGAGACCATGAATTTAACTTGTAAGTCCAAATTTTAAAATCTTTGACTCCTAAAAAATAGGGATCTTGGAAGTGGACGCCAAGATTGGAAAATTTTGATTTTTGCTTTATTCAAGAAAGCAAGAATGTAATGAAGCATTGTTTCCATTCACAACAGGTCTTGGAGTTTGAAAAGAATATTTTATTCAATTTTATTAATGCAATTCAATCTAATTGGAGAATTTAATTAGGTGGGTGTTTATTTTTGGGAGTGGGTTTTGGAATGTGAAGAAATTCATCCAAATGCACTCAAATTTCATTTCATGAAAAAGATGGATTGGGTAAAAAGGAAAATCAATTCATTTTTTGAGGCTCTCTTTTCCATATTGAAGAAGAAGAGAGAGGAAGGCATGGGATATCTCTAGGAGGGGTTTCGAGAGGTTTTGTTGTAGATTTGAGGCTGATTATAGAGTTATGCACATCACTAGTCGTTGCAGATTTTTATATTGAGATCAATGTGACAAGTTTGTTGTTGTAGGTGTGGAAAGAAGTTGTGTTGCAAGGGTTTGATTTGCTGCTGTAAATACTTTTATTTTCTTGTATTTCCCTAGAGTCTTGTAAGGATTTATTGTACCCCATTGTCCTTTTGGACTATTTGTGTTGTGAGGTTTATTGTGCAAGTGCTGGAGAAATCTTGTATTACATAGTTTAAATTGCTATTGCAAATATTTCTTGTGGTGACTTACAAAAGTTTTGTGAGGGCTTGTTCGAGCTCCATTATCCATTTAGGATTGATGTAATTTCATTTTCAAAGTCTATTTGAATTCAAGATTGTTGGTTGCAAGTTGCAAACATGGATTGAAATGTTTGTGCAAGAATTTATTTTCTAGTGAAGAGTGCTTTTTTAGGGGTTTTGTGAGAGCTATTTAATTTAGTTTCCACTATTTAAACTATTTTCAATTAGCTCCATACATTATTGATGATAATTCCACTATCTACACAAATTAAATTAAATATCTCACTTAATTTGAATAGACACACTTTAATTTCAAAGCACCTATGCAATGCATCAAATCATCTCAACATGACTCCTATTAAAACAATTCCTTTTGTAACTTATCATACTTTTAAAAACCTTTTAAAAATAATACATAAAATTAAATTCAAAAAACTTAAAATGACAACATTTTGACCCACATTTTCACATCAAAGGTCTAGGCCCTTATCATTCAAACATTTTACCTACCAAAAAAATTTATAGTATTGATCATAGCTTTTAATCCATTGTAACCATGTGATGTTGAAAATCATCATTGTTTGCATTAGAACAACTCCTTATTGCTTGGTCTCCCCATAATGCTATTGTTGGAAAATGACAAACATGGATGTTTTTGAAAATATAATTTATAATAGAAACAATAATAAATGCAAAATACAATATATGATTAAGTGTACACAAGGTTTTCCAATGAATTGTGCAAATTCTTATAAAACTACATTTTTGTAATTTTCCAAAACTACCTCAAAATACCTATACAAGGATAATTATTTTAACAATTTAATATCAAATAATAAACAAAAAAATCACTAAAATGACTATTACAATATGTAAACCTTAATATTCTAATAGATATTCAAGAAGAAATGATTCAGGGAGGACTGCAAAGTAGACCAAAAAAAAATCCAACAATTCAAGCACAAAATCTCACACCTTGTAGTCCACAACCTTTTTTGATCAAACAGAAGCATGAACAACTAAGCGAAGACCAAAAATGGAGTTACAACCATTACAGGATAGAAGGATTGCTGGTAAGAAACTAAAAATTAGACTTTCCAATCCAAATCCATCTTCTTCTCATAGTACTTATTATACAAACCATTTCGACTTAAACAACATACTGTAAGCTTTGACTTATTTTGATTGGATCATTTGAAACCACACTAATAGATAAGTTCTAATGGATAAGCCAATTTGATTTCAAATGTGAACCACTTAAACAAGTCAAAACTGAGAGTATAATTTTTAAGCCCACCCATAATAACCTTGAAAAATCTTGTCAAAAACTACAAATACTGCAAATCAAAAGTGACAAATACTGCAAATCAAAACCATATTCCAATTAATAACATTCTATTTTCACAATCCATAATGACTGTGCTGATATTTTTGGATTGTAATTGTGTGCTCATTTTTACATCAATATCTCTCTTTCAAACTGCTTATCATCCATGATAATCATGGAGTATAATTTGAAACGTTGATGTAAAAATGAGCACATAGTTACAATCCAAAATATCAGCACTACCATATTCTAGATCATTTACTAGCATTTGATGTACACTGTGGCTTCTTTCCTCCACCTAATGCTCATGTTGGTGGTTAGATTTCCCACCAAGAGCTGAATAGAAACCTCCAAATCATGGCTTTTCCCCAAATGACAAAACCAAAGCAACAAAAATTAAAGATCCTAACGAAGCTCTCCCATGTGAGATAATTATAAAAGATATTAACATGGAAACCATATGAAGGATGGAGTCAAGAAGCCTACAAGTTTACAACCTACTATAAAAACTCAAAACTTGTAAGGATATATACTTTACTTTTAGATTTAAATCAAAAATAACAAGTTGCACACAAACTATAAGATCTCAGGGCTCATGAATTTTAGCTGTTTCATTGATTCCATGAATCATTTGCTCTAGTTTGGAGGATATGAGCCCAACAAATTCCTCCTATGTGCAAGATTTGTAAGCATCCACCTCAAATATCCATTCTATTACCCCACTTCCATTTCCTTCTCCATCATCAACATTCTACACATTAAAAGATGCTCTGTATCCCTCAATCCCAAAGCTACAATCAATTACTTCATAAGTGTATGAATAATTGAGAGGATCTATTGCTACTAATTTCTCTTTTGCTCATAATTTTGGACCCTTACGTAATCTAACACACCCAACTCCATTTATTTTCTCCCTCAATATGTTTTAATGCAATAAGATGAGCAACATATTTATAAAGTTTGCACTCAATTTCCAAATGCTACGAGGAGAAGATTTTGTTGTTTTTTAAACAGATCCATGCCACTTCTTTTGGTGATCCATGGATTCTGCTTAATCTCCCCAGTAAGGAAGCTTTATTGGATAAAGGTCTACATCTACATTGATTTTTGAATTGTTATCTTATTCTACCTATCTTTTATATATCATATTTTTTATATAAAATGTCTTGTATTCATCATTCTAAAAATGTCTGCACGTTAGAATAAATTAAAGTTTTCATGATAATAATAATTTCAAAATGGGTGGGTAGGTGCCTTCACAATAATGTCCATAATAAAAGAATAAAATCCAAAGAGAAGATAAATAATATAAAAGTAAATTATAATTTGATCTAAATTAAAATGAGGGTCAAATTCTATTATATTAAATGATTGTAATTAGTTATTAGTAGGTGTATTTGTCATCATAATGTCTACACATTAAAATTAATGAAAAGGTTTATGATAATAATCATTCCAAATAGGTGTGTGGGATGCCCTTCATAATATTGGATAGTAAAGTAAAAGAAATCTAAGATGAGACAAATTATATAGAAATGAGGTAATTTGTTTGGTGTAATTAATTAATTATTACACTAGCATAAGTTAACTTAGGTCTTGCATTTAATCATTAAGTCCTAGGTTGCATTATTAGATAAATCATTTAATAAGTGGGATAAGATTCCTTCTAGAAGATGAGTTGTCCTTCTAGAACTTATCTCCTCATTTAATGTTCTTCACCATTAGGGTTCACATGTTGTCACATGTTGTTTGATCTTGACACATGGCAACATCTCATGCATATTAGGGTTTAGCTCATGCCTATATATTCAAGGCATCTTGTACATTTGTAAAATATATCAATATATCAAGATATCAAGATATCAATCAGATATCATATCATATCAATAGAATCTTTAATCAAGCATTCCATTGTTGCAACACTTCTTTTGTGGTTGATTATCTTTCATGGCTAAAGTCCTGCATTGAAGATTCCGGAGCTTCAGGGGCTGTGCAATTCATCATCTCAACACAATTTATCTAAATTAAAATGATGGCTAAATTTTATTGTATTATATGGTTAATTAATCATTAGTAGGTATATTTGTCAATATAATGTCTACACACTAGAATTAAAATAAAATTATATGATAATAATAATTTCAAAATAAGTGGGTGGGGTGCCATTCACAATATTGTGCAATAAAGAACCAAAATTGTAAGAAGAGATAAATGATATAGAAATGAGATAGAATTTGATGTAGATTAAAATGATGACCAAACTTTGTTGTATTATACATTATATTTAGTTATTAGTAAGTTTATTTGTCAAGTAATTTTATATTATAATATTTTTGTTATTTAAAAGTAAATTATTATTCTATAAAGGTTACATGTAAATATTTTTAAAATAAAATATTGATAATTTTATTGATTGAAGAATTGTTTTTCTTAGTGTAACTTTCACAAAGTTGTTCAAGATAATTGATATTAATGTTTTTGAAATATTATATAGGATGTACTGACAAGCACTAAATTTTGTGGCAGAATCTAGTTATATAGATGAAAATCTCACCTTTTAAGTGATATAGTCTCCATAAAATAGATTTCATAATTAAATAATTAAAGACAACATTACAACCATAAATTTTGGGCTCTTTGTAAATACAATATTATAATGTTTTATTAAAATTAATAAGTTTGACTAAAAAATTATATGGCTGAATTTTAATAAAACATCATTAAATTTTAACATTTCTTACTTAGTAGTACTTTCTTTAAGTAGATATTATTGTATTTAGATTTATTTATCCAATTAGTTATTAGTATCTATACCTATCATCATATAACATATCTAAACAATTCTAATATTTCAATATAAAGAAATCACAAGATCATATCTAAAAAGAATTGAAAATGGTAAAGAGCAGATAAAATGTGAATCTATATCTCAAAAAATAATCACCCTCTAAGAGAAGAATTTTGCAATAGATGGGATGTAAATCTAGTTTCCCAAATTTTCTTATGGCTAAAAATCCATGTGGAATATTTTCCATAATTTACAGTCACCATCCCCGTCATGTAACACCCCTCCATTTTGGCTCTTTGATCGGCAGTGTTTTCTTTGTAATGATTGTGTCTGATTATGCTTTGACTTTGGAGCTTGGTTACTTTTGACCGCTATCTGTTAAGCGATGTAAACATTATATTTTGATGTGATGGTATTTTATCTAGATGTTATCTTTATGGCATGTTTTGGATTAACTTAGAAGATATTTGATTTAACAATGTTTTATGTTGTTGATCATATCATTGATATTATAATCGTCAGTTAGTAATTGTGTATTGGTGAAGGGGACGAGATTGTATCACTCGCTTGCGAGTGCCCTATGATTTTGAGATTTCCTCTTCACGATGTGTTTGATCATATTATATATATGCATATTCGATGTACTCTTTGTTCACAGGTTGACAGGTACATGACATCGACTCCACCTGGTTCACAAGTTTGAGCGTGTCCATTGACCAACAAAAATCGAATTGGAGATAGTAGCTAGGTTTTCCGTGCTAAGTCGTCACCCTAGTCATAGTGTGTTGTCGAGTTTAGTTGTTTAATCTGGTCCATTTCACCTTGAGTATTGATTTAATTGCAAATTATCGAGGTTATTAAATGGCTTGCGTAGTTAAAATGATATTTAAATGTATTTAGTTGCAATGTTGAAACGTTATTTATTTTATTGATTGATTTGAATTAATTAATAAAATTGGATTGAGTTTATTGAGTAATTAGATTAATGGTGATATTTTAAATGAGATAGTGGTTTTGACATTATTGTATATTTTGATTTAACTAAAAATAAAGGTAAAAACCCTATTTGGATAGTTAGAGTTAAATTAAAATAAATAAATGAATAAATGAAAATGTGTTTTATTTCACTTTTGAAAATTATTGACAAAGTAATTCTTGGCAAAATTTGTATTCTTTTGTTTTAATGAATTTTGAAAATGCATGAGATTTGAATTAGAAATTATAAAATTGTTTTAATTTTAAAAATTGGAAATATCCTCCAAATTTTGCAATAAATTTAGTGGGTGGGGATATTTTAGGGGTTTGACCACTTTGGGGAAAAAACTCTATTTTAGCAAATGTAATTTCATATAATAAAAAAATTTCCAATTTTGGGGAAAAAGGATTTCTTGGTTGTGGCTTTGTTTGGATTGGTGAAGGAATTTGAGACTCTTGCTTGAGCTGAATTCAAAGGAGGAGTTGAAAACACCACTGGAATCTTCAAACTTTGGAGGAAAAATCAGGTTCTTTGTTTTTGTTTTGTTTCATTTTGAAAAGAATTCAAATCCTTAAAATGATGTTTAAATTCAATGAAAAATCCATGTCAATTGGTCCTAAACCTCTAAACTCTCTTGAAATTTTGAAAATGAAATCAAAACAAGAATTCAATCAATGGTTAAATAGAATGAAACCAAAAGTATTGGCATTTCAAATTGGGATTTAAACCCAACTGTTGTTTTTTTTACAAAATCTTGTTGTGCATTTGCATAATTTGGCTGAGAATGGAGTTTTTGGATTTTATATTTACATTCAGACAAACATATTTAATTATATTTGTTCTGTGCTTTCTTTTAGCATATATTTTTCTCTGTCTGTATCTTTGGGGACGTTGTTTGTTTTATTTTATTTATTTTTTTAAATAAAATAAAATAAATTTGTGTTTGCAGTGGTGGGGAGGCACGGGAGCCAGCCCCCACCGCCGCCCAGCCCCCATGAGAGGCGGGTTGTGTGCGTAGCACACAAGCCGCACCCCCCAAAGGGAG
>VDFB02281492.1:457629171-457715692 GCA_007258455.2 Sequoia sempervirens | reverse complement strand
AACTAGAAAACTTACAAGCCTATATCCTTAGTGAATGCTTTGACTTTAGCTTGGTCCCTATCATACAAAATCTAAGGAAAGTGCTTAAAACAAGAAACAAAACACAAATCATCTATAGCCTTAGTTACTTCCTTCAGGAATACTTGAACAAACAAGACAATACCAACCTACATGCCACAACCAATCCTCCTACTGAAACTAAGAACAAAGTTAACATGGACCACGATCATATGCAATTACCTCCCCCGAATAAAGTGATAACATTTATCAAAGCTAAACCTCGTAGGGGCTTGACTAAACAATCTCTTGACATTGCTTTCTCACAACATGACATACCTAAACGTGCACCTGATGGTCCTCTTTACATAGTTGGTGAAATCAACAATAAGCTCACTAATGGGATATTGATTGATCTCGTTTATGGAGAGAATGTGATAAAAAAAGAATTATTATATGTATATGATCTATATCAAGATACATATTACAATCTGAAAGCATGGATCAAGACACACAATGGATTTTCTTTCCCTACAATAGGCTCGATAGACCTCCCTTTAAAAGTGGGACCGAAAACATTAATAGTCTCATTCTCCATCATTCCACAATTGGACCAATTTTGCGTGAAGCTAGGCTATCCATGGCTTTTCTCCATGAATTTTGTCCCTTCGGTTGTGCATAAATGTCTAAAGTTTCCATTTGGAAATGACATCTTCACTATGCATCATAGCGGATTCAATCTTGCCTCAAAAAAAGGGAATTTTTCACTAGATTACTTTTGGTCCACGCCTATGGAACCTATCAAGCTTTGTGAAGATTTATTTTTCTTATCATATTAAAAATTCAAGGAAAAAAAAATAGCATAACTATCCCTTCAAAACATGCCTCAACCTATGACCGAACCAACCATCCTTGATGATACAATGATTGAACCAAAAACACTTCAGAACATACATGAACAATCTATAGAACAATCTCCTACAATTTCCCACAAGAGACCATGAGATAACACAAACAATCTCGTTGTACCTCCTAGAGTCAAACATGTTTACAAAGTCAAAGATAAAGTGGTTGAGCAACCTATTGTTGTTCCCTCTAGTCCTCCTAAGGAAGAGAAGGAACCTTTGATTAACAAACCCACTCTTACACAAAAACAAATTGACAATAAACTGAAAAGAAATCGAAGTGCTAGGGAGTGTAGACGTAGGTGTCGTGATATTGCTCATAAATTGAAAACTCAAGAAAACAACAATAACATAGAAAATCAAAATCCAAACCTACCTAAAGCAATGCATGAAAACTCTCAACCCTCATCACAACATAAACAAGAACATTGTATGGACACTGTTATTCGACCTCCTATTGTGATTAACTTAGATGATGACATTGGCATTGCAAAAATTGATGAAAAAGTGCATGACGAGTTGAATGCATTGTTTTCTTCTTCCATGAGTTTAAATGAAAAATCTCCTAAAAAGAGTGTTGAACTTGGTGTGTGTCCTAGTTTGACACTTGATCTTGTCCCTTTAGCTAGTTTCCCACCTTCCATTTATACCGATCGAGATTGGGAGGTGAATGACCTACTTTAGGTTAACTCACCTATGCCTTACTAGTCTTTTGCTTTTTCATTTTTCTTGTTCTTTGATTGCATGTGTGTAATATGATCCCCCGTGATGTTTTTTTTGATGTTCCTCTATCTTTTTGTGCATTCTTCTATATATACCTTCATTCTTCTCTATGTCGTACTCCCTTCATTTTGTCTTGTGTTTTCCTTTTGGGGATGATGCAAGGCATCGAGACATTCATGTCTCTTCCATGTTGACCCAAAATATTTTCTTTATCTTTTTCATTTGTCTTGTGTTTTCCTTTTGGGGATAAGCTACACTTAAAGGTGTGAACATTCATGTTGATGAGAAGGTTTGCCTTTTTTCTTCACTCCCTTTACGTCATTCTTCTAGTTCTATGAGTATTTTGAGAGGTCCATTGATGGTTACATGCTCATGACACCGGCCTTGTAGCATAGACGCATCTTGACCCCAAATCCATATCCCTTATGTGTTTTGTGGAAACCCTTCCTTCCTATTTGCGTAACTTGCTTTAGGAAACATAACAATAGCTTGGCATAGGGTTTTCAGAAGAGCTAATATGTTATGGGCTGCGCTGACCCGGCCACTTTAAAAACATTTCCCATGTATTGGTGGCCTTACCTTTAGGCTAAGGGCATGCTTGATGGCATCTTTTGGAAAATTTCATGCGGCGCCAATTTTCTTTCTTCTTGTGATATGTCCCCTTCCTGGTGGTGTCATTGGGTTTGATGTCGTCCAAGAGTGTATGATCTGTTGTCATGGGATGATGCAAATGAGGCATCCCATGGGTGATATGACACCTTGATTTGTCCTCTATTGGATTCAAACAGTGCATACTATGAGGAAGACCATTGCATATGAGCAAAGAAAAGTCTTTACAAAAAGAGTTTTACATGACATTCAATTTTTTTACAAGACATTTTCATTGTAGTTGCCTTATTGAGTTGTGAGGAGGGATGTGAATTCAATATGAGGCTAATTTAATTCTCTCATTTGCCTATTGGACAACTCACCTGAGTGGACAAGCTGACTCCACCCAAAGTGACATACATATTTTGCAGGACAAACTCTCTGCGTGGATGACCCTAAGTTCCATATTTCGGTAAAGCAACATGTGTTATGGAAAAATAGCCACGCTTTCCACATTGCATTGAATGCGATTAGGTGCTTGATCCGCTGTTTTTGTTTATTCTTCTTGGCGCTTTGAAAAGACATGATCATATCTTTGTTATTGTTGCATGCTTATGTGTCTTGAAGGATATGCTTTAGTGTGATTTGACCTTAAGGGTCATCACTACAAAGTGGAAAAATGGTGATGGAAAAGGAATTTGTCTTTTCCTTGCTTATGGATAATTGACATTAAAAGTGAACAAATGTGTGGTGTCTTAGGGCTAGTGTTGTAATGTCTTGTAAGCATTCACGCACTATTCCTACAGGCATAACTTTTTTTTTAGCTAAGTCATGCTGCCTTGTTGGTCCTACTTTGCAAGGGTGTTGTGAAGTGTTGTAACACACTTTCACATGTTTCTAGGACTTATTTGCTTAATTAATCTTTATGGGCCCATTTCTAAACAAAATAAACATAATGTGTAACTTTTTTAAGTGTTGTAAAGTGTTTTAAAGCACTTTCACACTTATCTAGGTGGTCTTAATTCATTAAGGTTAAGTGGAGTTATTAACCCCCCTTTTAGGCCTTGATTTTGACACCTCTCGAGGATCCTTCCCGACAAGCATAAATTAAATATCAAATTATTTCATTGGGAAAAAATGGTCCTGGTAAGTTGAGCCAAGACCCATTCGCCCTTGATGGCGAATGGGTCCTCTCTTAACATGACCCCATTTTTTCAATTGTTTTGGAATTATTTTTTGGCCTTCTTTCAACTCCCTGAAGCTCGGTCCTGGAAACTTATCCAAGACCCATTCGCCTTTGGTGGCGAATGGGTCCTCCCTTAATGAGACCCTGATTTTTGAATTTCATTCTAGCGGGAATTTAATTGTCTTTCTTTCCATATCTAGTATTGATCTTAGTTCTTTGAATTTTGGGGTTAATCTCCTAATTTAGTATAAATAAGGGGTGAATTCACATTGTTTCTCCTAGCAATTCAATCTAAGCGATCCTAAGCATTCAAGTATTCAAGTGATCAAGCATTAGATCATTTTCAAGGTAGAATTCAAGTCATTATTGTAGCAATTCAAAGATCATATCATCATTGCATTATTTCATGTTCATGTTTCATTATCTTAATTCATCATATGGTTTAATTACCTACAAGGGGTTTGATCGAGGAAAACCCCAATTCACTAAAAAATCAACAATTTTTCTATCCTTGAGTGTGTTGATTGCAGATTTACTGGTTAAAGAGTAAGATTATCAAAGTTATCATTCAAGGTGCAAGATCATAGAAAGATCTCTACAAAACTGAATATTGACTTCTAGAACTTGATGACAGGGATTTCAAGAATGCAGACATCAAGGTACATGATCTTGAAATCAATTTTCTGAAACCCTAAAAGGACCCACTCGCCACTGAAGGCGAATGAGTCCTCCACAACTCAAAAACAACAACTTTCTTGATAGTTATACAAATTTTTACACTCTAAAATCATTCCTCATAGTTGCTATAATAGTTAGGGTCATTTTCTAATTGTTATTAGCATCATATTTTGCATAATTTGAAGTGATATTGGCTTGGAAAAACCAGTGATCTATCTCACATTTGGGTTAGGTCCTATTTTCCCAACATTTCAATAGCATTGGACTTTTGTTAAGAGGGTGTTTAGATGTTTGTGAGGTACTTATAATTACTATTTGGTTTATCATGGTACTGATGATGTGGTCAAGTCATTGGACATATAAGGATTTGTTGATGCAAATTGGGCAGGTGCCTCGAATAGTCAAAGGTCCACTAGTGGCTATGTATTTACTTTGTTTTGAGGAGTGGTGAGTTTGATGAGTAAGAGGCAGCCCATAGTTGCTTTTTCCACCACTGAAGCAGAGAATATGGCTGCTACACATACCTCTAAGGAGGTGGTATGGTTTTGATTGTAGGACAATGAAGATTGGATGTGATAGTCAAAGTGCTATTTGTTTGATCATAAATCCTATGTATCATTCTCATACTAATCATGTTGATGTTCAATATCAATTTTTGTAAGAGATGGTTAAGAATAGTAAGGTATTGATAGAAAAGGTTGACACTTTGGATAATGTTGCAGATTCTCTTACGAAGCCAGTGACCATGGTTAAGTTCTCCTGGTGTAGGAAGCCCTTGGGCCTTGATCATTGTACTTGATTTTTATGTTTTGTATCTCTTGGATGTAATTACAATGTATAATGTCAAGTGGGAGAATGTTAGGATAAGGTGAAATTAAACTTGTAATCTTATGTCATTTGTATGTCTCCATGTTGTTTGGAATGTGTTCTAGGGGACATGAGAGAAAAATATTAAATTTTGGCAAGTTGTAATTATATTTTAAAGAGAGGATTTATTTTCGGTGCAGGTTACACATCAAATATGGATAAGGCATATTTCCTAGGCATCCAATATGGAATATGAAAGTTTTTGGAGTGGGAATCCAAGATTGTAGAATAAAAGGTGTCTATTGGTGTTCCATCGGGAAGTGGAAAGGTCACTTGAGCATCCAAAAAGGAAGGGGTTGGATAGGCTATGGGTTAGGCACCCATGTTGGAGTATTGAATATCCAATCAATATTTCATTATTTCTTTTGGTTGTCCAAGAAGAGGGGCATGGGTTTTTGCAGGTGGTTTTGTGCCTCTTGTTTTGGTTTACTATTTATGGTTTTACCTCCCACAATTTCTATAAATTGGAGCCATGGGATGGCAGTTTTATATTGAGTTATTGCAGGTAATAGGGTGTTGTCAAGTTGATTAGAGATCAGTAGTGAGGTGTATTATTGTGTACTCTCATTGGAAGATTAATAATATACTTGTCCTCTTTTCTCTGGTGGAGTTTTTTCTCGAAAGGGTTTCACCACGTAAATCTGGTGTCTCATTTTGGTTGCTAATTTTTATATTGTGATGTTTGTTGCAATCACAAGCTTATTTTTTATTTGGTAATCTGATTTTCAGATCTGAATTCACTTGCATAAGTTCATATTGTTGCTTTCCTTCACCTTGTTTTTCAAAAAAATAGAGGGACATATTCTTGTATATTTAAGAAAAAAATTACAAAACATTTAAATAAATTGAAAGTGTTAAAATGTCATATCCTATGATGCAAAAATAGCTTCACAATGACAACAACAAATGCCAAACATCTATAACTTGCATCTAAACTATCAAAAAATTCCTCTTCTACACACAACAACTATGAAATGAATTATAATGAAGAACAATGACTATCCAACTCTTCAAAAAGAAGAATGGAAGTGAAATTGTTAGAAAGAAAATTTAAATGTTAGAACCCTCCACAAAATTTATATAGTGCAAATTTTTTGACAGTTATCTTGAAGGAAATTTCAAAATCATTACAGTCAAAGTGAATTTATCATGGTTGATTGATGCAGGATCATCCATGGCATGGTGGCTATCTTGTGTCAACAAAAGGGTTTGATTTTAATTTCAAATTTTGGTGTGCTTTGAATTTCATATTTTGTCTCATGAAATTCATATTTTGTTGAGAATTTTGATGTTATTTCATGTTGAAAATTCAAATTTCAAAGTTGGAGTAAATTTGGTGAAGGTAAGATGAGTGGAGATAATGGAGAATCTGCCTTGAAAGCAAAAAAATCCTAAAAAAGAAAAGTAGGTGTGGGTTTCTTGGAGACCATGAATTTAACTTGTAACTCCAAATTTTAAATTCCTTAACTCCTAAAAAATAGGGATCTAAGTGGATGCCAAGATTGGAAAATATTGATTTTTGCTTTATTCAAGAAAGTAAGAATGTAATAAAAGCATTATTTCCATTCACAACAGGGCTTGGAGTTTGAAAAGAATATTTTATTCAATTTTATTAATGCAATTTAATCTATTTGGAGAATTTAATGAGGTAGGCATTGATTTTTGGGAGTGGGTTTTGGAATGTGAAGAAATTCATCCAAATGCACTCAAATTTCATTTCATGGAAAAGATGGATTGGGTAAAAGGGAAAATCAATTCATTTTTTGAGGCTCTCTTTTCCAGATTGAAGAAGAAGAGAGAGGAAGGCATGGGATATCTCCAGGAGGGGTTTTGAGAGGTGTTGTTGCAGATTTGAGGTTGATTACAAAGCTATACACATCACCAATTGTTGCGGATTTTTATATTGAGATCAATGTGAGAAGTTTGTTGTTGCAGGTGTGGAAAGAAGTTGTGTTGCAATGGTTTTATTTTCTGCTACAAATACTTTTATTTTCTTGTATTTCCCTAGAGTCTTGTAAGGGTTTATTGTAGTCCATTGTCCTTTTGGACCAATTGTGTTGTGAGGTTTATTGTGT
This sequence comes from Sequoia sempervirens, assembly GCA_007258455.2. Classification (NCBI taxonomy): domain Eukaryota; kingdom Viridiplantae; phylum Streptophyta; class Pinopsida; order Cupressales; family Cupressaceae; genus Sequoia; species Sequoia sempervirens. Next base: position 457,708,673 of record VDFB02281492.1, on the reverse strand, counting down.
AGATGTTGGAGAAATATTTTATTACATAGTTTAAATTGTTGTTGCAAATCTTTCTTGTGGTGATTTCCAGAAGTTTTGTGAGGGATTGTTGCAGCCCCATTGTCCATTTAGGACTAATGTAATTTTATTTGCAAAGTTTATTTGAATTCAATATTATTGGTTGCAAGTTGCAAACCTGAGTTGAAATGTTTGTGTAAGAATTTATTTTCCTGTGAAGAGTTCCTTTTTAGGGGTTTTATGAGAGCTATTTAATTTAGTTTCCATTAGTTAAACTATTGTTAATTAGCTCCATACATTAGTGGTATTAGATCTAGGTTGATCTTGAGTGTGTAACAAACCCCTGATGAGAGGCAGTTGCACCAAGATTCTGTTGTGGGTGTTAAAGATGGGAGAGGAGCCCATTGTGGTAGAGGTAGGGGTAGGGGAAGAGGAGATAATTTTGTAAGAGATGATGATTTTAGAGCCTTGAGAAGGCAAGTTGAAACTTTACAAAATGAGATAAGGAGAGGACTTGCAAGAATGAGAGACCTAGGAAGTGATGATGAAGATGAGAGCACATAGGATGCTAGTTTGGATACTGAACAAAGAGAAGAAGTTGCAGCAGTTGCAATGGATCCATTGTTGAGAGTTTTAACAAAAATGGGAAAAAAACCAAGTATTGATGTTCCTACCTTTAATGGAAGTTTGAATCCAAAAGAATTGATAGAATGAATAAATGATATGGAAGATTATTTTGAATTTGAGGAAGTTGGAGACCCAAATCGAGTAATATTTGCAAATAAAAAATTGAAGGGACATGCTTCAATTCGATGGAGCGAAAATTAGTTGGAAAGAGGAAGAAAAGGAAAAGAGAAGATTACAACATGGGATAAAATGGTAGAGAAAATGAAAAGGTAATTCATTCCAGTAGACTATGAGCTATAATTTCTTAAAAAGATGCAAAGCTTGAAGCAAGGAAGCAAGACAGTAAAGGATTACACAGAAGAGTTTCACATAATTCTTATAAGGACTAGAAATTTAGAGGCAACCAAGGAAAAGGATGCAAGATACATAAATGAGTTGAGATCAAGTATTCAAGAAAAGATGACACTAGTTAGAGTTGTGACAATGGAAGATGCTTATCAAATAGCATTGAAGATAGAATAAATTATGAACAAGAGGTTTGAAAATAAACAAAAGGGAAGGGATAGGGCTTATGTGCAGAAAAAAGTGGATGAAAAACATATTAGAGACGTTAAAGACAACAAGGACGAAATATGTGAAAACTCAAGCAAGTCTCGTGATCAAAATTTTAGAGGAAGAGGAAGATTGGGTAGAGGATTTGAAAGAGGAAATTTTAAAATAACTTGTTTCAAGTGTGGAGAAGAGGGGAAAAAATCATATGAGTGTCCTCATGAAGAGGAAAGACCAAGAAGAAGAGTTGAAAATCAGAATAGAGCTGTAAACATAAATGGAGAAGATGCACATTCAACACATTCTGAAGAAGCGAAAGATGGTGAAGCCTTGATGACGAGAAGAGTTTTGATGAATGAAAACAGTGAACCCATTCAGAGGAGGAGATTGTTTCATACAAGATGCAAATGCAAAGGTAAAGTTTGTAAATTCATTATTGATGGTGGTAGTACTGATAATATTGTTTCTACAAAGATGGTTGAGAAGTTACAGTTGGAGAGAAAGAGGCACCCACATCTGCACAAGATCTCATGGTTACATGATGGTCACAAAGTGTTGGTAAATGAACAATGTGTGGTAATATTTAAGATTGAAAGTTATTATGATGAAGTATTGTGTGATTTTATGAAAATGGATGTTTTTCATTTGTTGTTGGGTAGACCATGGCAGTTTGACATAAAAGTAGTGCATGATGGATGCGCGAACACTTATAGTTTGACGAAGGATGGAGTTCATCATAAGTTGAATCCATTGGATCAGAGAGGAGGCAAGGTATTTAGCAAGGTTGGAATTTTTTTGGTTAATGATTTGAAACAGTTAGAGAAAAAGGATGAAGGTGAGGAGGATGATTTTCTAATGCAATTGGAAGCAATCAAAAGAGAGTGGAATGAGAAAATTTCAGCTAACACAAAGATTACAGCCAAAGGTAATGACACAATTTCTAATTTTTATGTGTTTTATGATGAGAATAAAGATGTAGTTGTAGTAGTGGATGTGTTGGAGATGGGTGAGAGTGATGAGCAAGATGTGAATGTGAAGTTGGAGTTTATAATGATTCCTTGTTTGAGAATGATGAAGGTGAAATTCCCTGATAGAAGAACTTGATTACTTGTTGCAGAAGGTGGATGATGAGTCATAAGGTTATTATTCTAACATTTTTTTGGGTGTAGAAAATTAGTTTGTAGTAGTAGAGTGTCTTTCTAAAGGCACCGACAAAGTGACAAGTTGCATTGAAGACAAGGCAAAAGGAGGAAAAGAAGGTATAGCAGCAAGAAAGGTAATAGAGGACACTTGTTGTGTTGAAGAAGGTATGAATACCATTGATTTGTTTCATTTTGATAAAGCATATTGGTGGGAGGTAGAGTTTGATAATTTATATTTCATGGGGATGAGAAAAGGAGGAAAGATGAAGGAGAATACTAATGTGAAGGTGCAAGATGAGAGGAACAAAAAATTTCCAATGAACAAGGAGTAGAGGTGGATCCAAGATAGGCACAAAGTATACAATTTTTTATGAGTTTCACTCATGAAACATTTATTTTCTATCGTGGGTGTCTGATGTAGGAGCATCCGTGGCATGGTGGCTATCTTGTGTCAAAAAAAGGGGTTTGATTTTAATTTCAATTTTTGGTGTGCTTTGAATTTCATATTTTGTCTCATGAAATTCATATTTTGTTGAGAATTTTGATGTTATCTCATTGTTGAAAATTCAAAATTCAAATTTTGAGTAAATTTGCAGAAGGTAAGATGAGTGGAGATAATGGAGAATTTGCCTTGAAAGCAAAAAAATCCTAAAAAAGAAAAGTAGGCATGGGTTTCTTGGAGACCATGAATTTAACTTGTAAGTCCAAATTTTAAAATCTTTGACTCCTAAAAAATAGGGATCTTGGAAGTGGACGCCAAGATTGGAAAATTTTGATTTTTGCTTTATTCAAGAAAGCAAGAATGTAATGAAGCATTGTTTCCATTCACAACAGGTCTTGGAGTTTGAAAAGAATATTTTATTCAATTTTATTAATGCAATTCAATCTAATTGGAGAATTTAATTAGGTGGGTGTTTATTTTTGGGAGTGGGTTTTGGAATGTGAAGAAATTCATCCAAATGCACTCAAATTTCATTTCATGAAAAAGATGGATTGGGTAAAAAGGAAAATCAATTCATTTTTTGAGGCTCTCTTTTCCATATTGAAGAAGAAGAGAGAGGAAGGCATGGGATATCTCTAGGAGGGGTTTCGAGAGGTTTTGTTGTAGATTTGAGGCTGATTATAGAGTTATGCACATCACTAGTCGTTGCAGATTTTTATATTGAGATCAATGTGACAAGTTTGTTGTTGTAGGTGTGGAAAGAAGTTGTGTTGCAAGGGTTTGATTTGCTGCTGTAAATACTTTTATTTTCTTGTATTTCCCTAGAGTCTTGTAAGGATTTATTGTACCCCATTGTCCTTTTGGACTATTTGTGTTGTGAGGTTTATTGTGCAAGTGCTGGAGAAATCTTGTATTACATAGTTTAAATTGCTATTGCAAATATTTCTTGTGGTGACTTACAAAAGTTTTGTGAGGGCTTGTTCGAGCTCCATTATCCATTTAGGATTGATGTAATTTCATTTTCAAAGTCTATTTGAATTCAAGATTGTTGGTTGCAAGTTGCAAACATGGATTGAAATGTTTGTGCAAGAATTTATTTTCTAGTGAAGAGTGCTTTTTTAGGGGTTTTGTGAGAGCTATTTAATTTAGTTTCCACTATTTAAACTATTTTCAATTAGCTCCATACATTATTGATGATAATTCCACTATCTACACAAATTAAATTAAATATCTCACTTAATTTGAATAGACACACTTTAATTTCAAAGCACCTATGCAATGCATCAAATCATCTCAACATGACTCCTATTAAAACAATTCCTTTTGTAACTTATCATACTTTTAAAAACCTTTTAAAAATAATACATAAAATTAAATTCAAAAAACTTAAAATGACAACATTTTGACCCACATTTTCACATCAAAGGTCTAGGCCCTTATCATTCAAACATTTTACCTACCAAAAAAATTTATAGTATTGATCATAGCTTTTAATCCATTGTAACCATGTGATGTTGAAAATCATCATTGTTTGCATTAGAACAACTCCTTATTGCTTGGTCTCCCCATAATGCTATTGTTGGAAAATGACAAACATGGATGTTTTTGAAAATATAATTTATAATAGAAACAATAATAAATGCAAAATACAATATATGATTAAGTGTACACAAGGTTTTCCAATGAATTGTGCAAATTCTTATAAAACTACATTTTTGTAATTTTCCAAAACTACCTCAAAATACCTATACAAGGATAATTATTTTAACAATTTAATATCAAATAATAAACAAAAAAATCACTAAAATGACTATTACAATATGTAAACCTTAATATTCTAATAGATATTCAAGAAGAAATGATTCAGGGAGGACTGCAAAGTAGACCAAAAAAAAATCCAACAATTCAAGCACAAAATCTCACACCTTGTAGTCCACAACCTTTTTTGATCAAACAGAAGCATGAACAACTAAGCGAAGACCAAAAATGGAGTTACAACCATTACAGGATAGAAGGATTGCTGGTAAGAAACTAAAAATTAGACTTTCCAATCCAAATCCATCTTCTTCTCATAGTACTTATTATACAAACCATTTCGACTTAAACAACATACTGTAAGCTTTGACTTATTTTGATTGGATCATTTGAAACCACACTAATAGATAAGTTCTAATGGATAAGCCAATTTGATTTCAAATGTGAACCACTTAAACAAGTCAAAACTGAGAGTATAATTTTTAAGCCCACCCATAATAACCTTGAAAAATCTTGTCAAAAACTACAAATACTGCAAATCAAAAGTGACAAATACTGCAAATCAAAACCATATTCCAATTAATAACATTCTATTTTCACAATCCATAATGACTGTGCTGATATTTTTGGATTGTAATTGTGTGCTCATTTTTACATCAATATCTCTCTTTCAAACTGCTTATCATCCATGATAATCATGGAGTATAATTTGAAACGTTGATGTAAAAATGAGCACATAGTTACAATCCAAAATATCAGCACTACCATATTCTAGATCATTTACTAGCATTTGATGTACACTGTGGCTTCTTTCCTCCACCTGATGCTCATGTTGGTGGTTAGATTTCTCACCAAGAGCTGAATAGAAACCTACAAATCATGGTTTTTCCCCAAATGACAAAACCAAAGCAACAAAAATTAAAGATCCTAACGAAGCTTTCCCATGTGAGATAACTATAAAAGATATTAACATGGAAACCATATGAAGGATGGAGTCAAGAAGCCTACAAGTTTACAACCTACTATAAAAACTCAAAACTTGTAAGGATATATACTTTACTTTTAGATTTAAATCATAAATAACAAGTTCCACACAAACTATAAGATCTCAGGGCTCGTGAATTTTAGTTGTTTCATTGATTCCATGAATCATTTGCTCTAGTTTGGAGGATATGAGCCCAACAAATTCCTCCTATGTGTAAGATTTGTAAGCATCCACCTCAAATATCCATTCTATTACCCCACTTCCATTTCCTTCTCCATCATCAACATTCTACACATTAAAAGATGCTCTGTATCCCTCAATCCCAAAGCTACAATCAATTACTTCATAAGTGTATGAATAATTGAGAGGATCTATTGCTACTAATTTCTCTTTTGCCCATAATTTTGGACCCTTACGTAATCTAACACACCCAACTCCATTTATTTTCTCCCTCAATATGTTTTAATGCAATAAGATGAGCAACATATTTATAAAGTTTGCACTCAATTTCCAAATGCTACGAGGAGAAGATTTTGTTGTTTTTTAAACACATCCATGCCACTTCTTTTGGTGATCCATGGATTCTGCTTAATCTCCCCAGTAAGGAAGCTTTATTGGATAAAGGTCTACATCTACATTGATTTTTGAATTGTTATCTTATTCTACCTATCTTTTATATATCATATTTTTTATATAAAATGTCTTGTATTCATCATTCTAAAAATGTCTACACGTTAGAATAAATTAAAGTTTTCATGATAATAATAATTTCAAAATGGGTGGGTAGGTGCCTTCATAATAATGTCCATAATAAAAGAATAAAATCCAAAGAGAAGATAAATAATATAAAAGTAAATTATAATTTGATCTAAATTAAAATGAGGGTCAAATTCTATTATATTAAATGATTGTAATTAGTTATTAGTAGGTGTATTTTTCATCATAATGTCTACACATTAAAATTAATGAAAAGGTTTATGATAATAATCATTCCAAATAGGTGTGTGGGATGCCCTTCATAATATTGGATAGTAAAGTAAAAGAAATCTAAGATGAGACAAATTATATAGAAATGAGGTACAATTTATCTAAATTAAAATGATGGCTAAATTTTATTGTATTATATGGTTAATTAATCATTAGTAGGTATATTTGTCAATATAATGTCTACACACTAGAATTAAAATAAAATTATATGATAATAATAATTTCAAAATAAGTGGGTGGGGTGCCATTCACAATATTGTGCAATAAAGAACCAAAATTGTAAGAAGAGATAAATGATATAGAAATGAGATAGAATTTGATGTAGATTAAAATGATGACCAAACTTTGTTGTATTATACATTATATTTAGTTATTAGTAAGTTTATTTGTCAAGTAATTTTATATTATAATATTTTTGTTATTTAAAAGTAAATTATTATTCTATAAAGGTTACATGTAAATATTTTTAAAATAAAATATTGATAATTTTATTGATTGAAGAATTGTTTTTCTTAGTGTAACTTTCACAAAGTTGTTCAAGATAATTGATATTAATGTTTTTGAAATATTATATAGGATGTACTGACAAGCACTAAATTTTGTGGCAGAATCTAGTTATATAGATGAAAATCTCACCTTTTAAGTGATATAGTCTCCATAAAATAGATTTCATAATTAAATAATTAAAGACAACATTACAACCATAAATTTTGGGCTCTTTGTAAATACAATATTATAATGTTTTATTAAAATTAATAAGTTTGACTAAAAAATTATATGGCTGAATTTTAATAAAACATCATTAAATTTTAACATTTCTTACTTAGTAGTACTTTCTTTAAGTAGATATTATTGTATTTAGATTTATTTATCCAATTAGTCATTAGTATCTATACCTATCATCATATAACATATCTAAACAATTCTAATATTTCAATATAAAGAAATCACAAGATCATATCTAAAAAGAATTGAAAATGGTAAAGAGCAGATAAAATGTGAATCTATATCTCAAAAAATAATCACCCTCTAAGAGAAGAATTTTGCAATAGATGGGATGTAAATCTAGCTTCCCAAATTTTCTTATGGCTAAAAAGCCATGTGGAATATTTTCCATAATTTATAGTAACCATCCCCGTCATGTAACACCCCTCCATTTTGGCTCTTTGATCGGCAGTGTTTTCTTTGTAATGATTGTGTCTGATTATGCTTTGACTTTGGAACTTGGTTACTTTTGACCGCTATCTGTTAAGCGATGTAAACATTATATTTTGATGTGATGGTATTTTATCTAGATGTTATCTTTATGGCATGTTTTGGATTAACTTAGAAGATATTTGATTTAACAATGTTTTATGTTGTTGATCATATCATTGATATTATAATCGTCAGTTAGTAATTGTGTATTGGTGAAGGGGACGAGATTGTATCACTCGCTTGCGAGTGCCCTATGATTTTGAGATTTCCTCTTCACGATGTGTTTGATCATATTATATATATGCATATTCGATGTACTCTTTGTTCACAGGTTGACAGGTACATGACATCGACTCCACCTGGTTCACAAGTTTGAGCGTGTCCATTGACCAACAAAAATCGAATTGGAGATAGTAGCTAGGTTTTCCGTGCTAAGTCGTCACCCTAGTCATAGTGTGTTGTCGAGTTTAGTTGTTTAATCTGGTCCATTTCACCTTGAGTATTGATTTAATTGCAAATTATCGAGGTTATTAAATGGCTTGCGTAGTTAAAATGATATTTAAATGTATTTAGTTGCAATGTTGAAACGTTATTTATTTTATTGATTGATTTGAATTAATTAATAAAATTGGATTGAGTTTATTGAGTAATTAGATTAATGGTGATATTTTAAATGAGATAGTGGTTTTGACATTATTGTATATTTTGATTTAACTAAAAATAAAGGTAAAAACCCTATTTGGATAGTTAGAGTTAAATTAAAATAAATAAATGAATAAATGAAAATGTGTTTTATTTCACTTTTGAAAATTATTGACAAAGTAATTCTTGGCAAAATTTGTATTCTTTTGTTTTAATGAATTTTGAAAATGCATGAGATTTGAATTAGAAATTATAAAATTGTTTTAATTTTAAAAATTGGAAATATCCTCCAAATTTTGCAATAAATTTAGTGGGTGGGGATATTTTAGGGGTTTGACCACTTTGGGGAAAAAACTCTATTTTAGCAAATGTAATTTCATATAATAAAAAAATTTCCAATTTTGGGGAAAAAGGATTTCTTGGTTGTGGCTTTGTTTGGATTGGTGAAGGAATTTGAGACTCTTGCTTGAGCTGAATTCAAAGGAGGAGTTGAAAACACCACTGGAATCTTCAAACTTTGGAGGAAAAATCAGGTTCTTTGTTTTTGTTTTGTTTCATTTTGAAAAGAATTCAAATCCTTAAAATGATGTTTAAATTCAATGAAAAATCCATGTCAATTGGTCCTAAACCTCTAAACTCTCTTGAAATTTTGAAAATGAAATCAAAACAAGAATTCAATCAATGGTTAAATAGAATGAAACCAAAAGTATTGGCATTTCAAATTGGGATTTAAACCCAACTGTTGTTTTTTTTACAAAATCTTGTTGTGCATTTGCATAATTTGGCTGAGAATGGAGTTTTTGGATTTTATATTTACATTCAGACAAACATATTTAATTATATTTGTTCTGTGCTTTCTTTTAGCATATATTTTTCTCTGTCTGTATCTTTGGGGACGTTGTTTGTTTTATTTTATTTATTTTTTTAAATAAAATAAAATAAATTTGTGTTTGCAGTGGTGGGGAGGCACGGGAGCCAGCCCCCACCGCCGCCCAGCCCCCATGAGAGGCGGGTTGTGTGCGTAGCACACAAGCCGCACCCCCCAAAGGGAGGCGGACTGTGTGCCTCGCACACAGGCTGCCGCCAACAGGGTAGGCGGACTATGTGTTGAGCACACAGGCCAGCGGCGGCGGCTAGGGCCTGCGTGCCCTGTTTAGGGTTCGGCCCCAGTAAAGTTCTTTTATTTATTTATTTAGTTTTATTTTAATTTTTATTTCTTATTATTTTTATATTATATTTTATATAATATATGTAATATATAATATTATATATATAATATTTAATATTATATATATAATATTTAATATTATATATATAATATTTAATATTATATATATAATATTTAATATTATATATATAATATAATATTACATATATATAATATATAATATTATATAATTTGAGATTTTAAATGAATATTTTGTTTTATTATTTAAATTATATATATTATTTATATAATTTAAATAATATGGGGCATTTTGAGTTGAAAATTATATATTAAAGGATTATTCATTATCATAGTTGGAAAATAAAAATGTTTTATTTAAGGATATGGTTTAGACGATTATAAATAATCAGAAAATCTTGGGATTTAAAAATAATGTTTTAGAGGCATATGTTTAAATGTTGTTTTAATATTTAAATAGGAACTTTGAAATGATGATTTTAATTATTATAGTTGAAATGTAATTGATGTATGATTAAAGGTTTTCTTTATTTAAGAAAATATTGATTTTAATTATTTGGTATGATTAAGCAAAGGGCTTTATTTATAAAGATGATTTTAATTCTTATTTAAGAATGAGCAAATGGAATTGATTATTAAATTTTAAATTTCTCAATGGCGTCAAGTGATTTGTTTTATTTTGGGTGCGAACGAATAATGCCAATTGTTTAAATTGAATTTTTGTATTATAACCGCGCTCGGCTTGGGTTTAGGATACCCGAACGTTAGTTTATTTAAATCGTCTGAAGTGGTTGCTAGCTATGTTTGATCATTCTCGATGTTGTTCAAATTGAGTAGATGTCTTGAAGTCTTCCAGATAGGGTTTCATTTAATTGTATGGGTTGTCGCTATGATAGTCAACCTTTGGATTGTCTTGGGATTTGTGCCTCCTTGGGATTCGGAGAGGGTTTTTGTGGTTTGTGCCTCCTTTGGAAGGAGTGGATTTTGTACCCTTGTTTCCTCCAGTGTTGGAGTGAGTTTCTTTTACTTGTTGCCTCCTTGGTTTGGAGAGGTCGTTCTATCTAGTTACCCATTGGATTGTGGTTTTATCGTGTGTGTTGTCAATAGGAGAGTGGCTCTTTGTGGGGGTCCGGCACACAAAGGGGCGCCAGGGTAACTCACCTAGGGTTTAATCAAGTGATAATTTTAAAGAATTAATGGGGCACTTTCACACTAATAAAGATAAGGAATGCCTCTCTCTGGAAGCTTGTGTTTGTTAAGGCTTGAGATGAGATGAGACGCATAGTTTTGCATGAGGGTCTGGCGGCCGGTAGAGGCAAGCCAGGGTAACCCAAGATGGGGGTCTGGTAGCCTAGGAAGGTTGAGCTAGGGTAACTCATGGCAATTTATGTATGACACTCTTCCTACGTCAGTAGTCAGTCAGATATTGTGTGGAGTACAAATGATGTACATGATCTTTGTCCTCTGGAAGCATTGTAACTTTGTGTTAAGTGTTTTGTGGTTGTAGTTGTTTCAGTTCAGTTTATATTTTTGCATGTGTCTAGTGGTAGATGGTCTTGTGTTGGATTCCTGGTTACTATCTCCTAGCACGGGGGGTAAGCCTTCGGGTATCACATGGTTGGGTGGAATGTGCACCTTACTCCGTTGGGTTGTCTTCTTGTTCGTGTGGACGAGATTTCCAGTTGGAGAGCTCGTGGGTTCCAGTTTCTTCCTTGCTTAATTCATCTCAGTTAATATTGTAATTTTATGGTGGAATTTGTAATTTGTAATCATGCTTATTGGATTTATCTCATTTGGGGAATGAGTGTTGTAATCATGTTGTAAATTATATTATTGGAATCAAGTGGTATCTCATATTCTTGATGTAAATTATTATGTATGGAATGTCTGCGTTCTTAATGCTTTATGTAATTAAATGTTATGGTTAATTCTTGTTTCTTGTTTGGGTTTAAGTAACTCAGTCTCGTAACCTTAGGGGATTGGTTGGAAATGGTTAGTGAACTTGCATGTTAATTTTTATAATTGTCCTTCAAAAAAAATAAAATTAGTTCGTTTGTTTAGTAAATTGCAACTTCCCCTAGGGTTGTGTGGCGGGGCGTTACACGTCACACATGCCATTAAGACAACATACATCTTTTTTCTAGTAAGGCAACAAATGGGACTTATTTTAAAAGCAACTACCACTCGCACCAAATCTCCTTAACCCAAATGTATGTTATTGTCCCTCATTGTTTAACAGGTTTTTTGTGCTCGAGGAAATTAATTTTCAATAGAACATCAATTCAAAAGAAAAGAATGGTTGATGAATACAATTGTAGATGTTGCCTTGCAATCCTCTAGACACCTAGAGATCTTGAAGAAAATATGGAAACCCATAGATTAAGTAAGTAGAGCCAAACTTATTTTCTTATCTTCAGAGGATTTAGAGTGTAATGCACTTCTTTCTTGAAGTTAGAAGAGGGGTAAACACATTCAACATAGTGAGATTTTTTTTAATCCAAAGTTTTGCAAAATTGGTTTTCTTTTTCTTCAAATATTTGAGGCGTATTAAATCTTGGGCCATCTATTTTATGATAGATGTTTTAACCATTAACCCTAATTTCAACAAACACAATTATGGAGGGATATTAAATTTGCTTGAAGGTTGTTGAAGAAGAGATTGCTATACGATTTTCATGAGTACTAGATAAGTGGTATGCTTAAACATTTTGTTTAATTTAAAAAAAAATTGCAATCTATTTTTTTTATTTTCTTAATTTAGGAGACTTGTGGAACAAAGCAATGAATGGCAGGCAGAAGGAGGAAGTGACTATGTTGTTCCTAACTTGGAACCTCCTTTCTCTATTCCTTCTCAGCATACTCATGGAGAAATATTAGGGCCTTTAACTACATTTACAAGTGTTGATGATAATTTTGGTAAGCAAGGTGATTTTGAAAATTTCCCACAAATATTGTACACCATTTATGGGGATATTTTCAAAGTTGGATGAAATATATCTCCTCAATTTCTATATCCTGTAAAAAAATCAGCAGTTACTCAAAATTTTCTTGCAATCCAAAATTGTTTGAGATCATTTTCCCTTAACGTGTCATTGTGTACTCAAAAGTACTATGATTTATGTAACTCAATATGTGTTTGATTCCTTATATATTTTTTTTATTGGGATGGCTCTACCTAACCTTCAACGATCCGAATTTTGCTTAGGTCTGCCTCTTGAATTTCAACATAGGGGCAATTTAAATCCAACTGTTACTGATGAAGCATATGATAGATTATTCTCTTCCACTACTATCTCCTCTTTTAACCTGTGCTTATCCACTACCACGACAATGTTATAAGGATTGTTTCTTGAAGAATATATGGGAATATCGGCTACAAGTTCAACTATAAACACCTAAGGAAACATAATATTCTTTACAACAACTTGAACAATAAATTCAACAACAACAAGATCAAAATTTCTAGCATTATTCCTCTCGTAGCCTTCAAAATGTTCTCATAAGTGGTGCATAACAATTTCAACAATTGGATGAAAATTTATAATATTCACAACAATTTCAATGACAAGAGGATTACAATTTGCCACATGATCCCCCTTCTAGCCATTATGATGTTTTGCAGGAAGAAGGGAGTCAGTATTTTCCAAGTATTCCAAATGTTTCAAGCGGTGATTCCCAACAATATAATTTTCTATCTTCTCCTCATGCTGGCCTTCAAAATGCTTCCAAGGTTGATTCTTATGATTCTCAACAATCAAAGGATCTCTTTTTGTAAAAATATCCTCTTGGTAACCTTGAGGATATTCTCGGAGGAAGTTTATAACAAGCTCAACAACAATTTGATCATACTTGGCCATATTTTTATGGCAACCTTAACTCTATTCGCTAGAGTGATTCACATCAATCTAAGCGACAACATAGTGACAATTCTTCTCAATTTGCTACTTCTTTCCTCTAGAATGTTTTTATATTTTTTTATTCTTTCTGAGTCGTACTAATGATATTATTGATAACACATCACCATAGAAATATTAAGGTGTCTGAATCATAGGATCCGCTTAGCATATTCTCATGACTATCAATTACACATAGATGAATATGTAGCAAAGTCCATTATTTGTGACTTATTCCTTATCATGCAATGGTTGCTACATTGTTTGTTTGTATGTTTATTTTTCTTTCCTTTTAAAATAGTAATCCAAGACTTTTCTGACCCTAGAATTTGATTAGATTTAAAAGTTGAACAATATGTGTTATGTACTATTTGCGGGTGCAAAAGATCAAGCTATGGAATATGCATTTGTATATGATCGTTTGAATAATTTTGTAAATATGAATTGATTGCCTAAATTTATATATATGATTGGTTAAATGTGAATTTTTATATGATTGAGATTTGGTCCTAAGGCGATAGCCACATAGCTTGACATGTACTATTAGTCAACATTTCAAGGAAATTCAAATTCATGAAAAATGTCAACATTGTTTTTGATAAGGAAAAGCAAGTTTTGAAGGGACCCTGAAACCCTTTACATAGACAAAAAGTTGCAAAATAAATAAAGCACTAAACCCAGCAGCCCAAAAAACCAAAAAGCTAACAGAAGAATTAACAATAGCAACCCGTCAGCAAACCCAACAACAAAAAAAGTCAGTAGACCAGTTGAACCAAAATAGGAAACATGAGCTAAAACAACTTATCTAAGACATCAGTCGGGGCCATGTTCTCTTTAATGACCTCCTCATGCATATTGATAACATCCTCCAGCTCTTCAACAGCCACAACAGCCCACTTTTTAGTCTTACTTCTTGTCCTAAGGCACAAACCAGTCTGCAAATATTTATCCAGCACATGAGTGGAAGCCTCCACTTTCTCCACCAGAGAGGACCCACAAACCTCTTCAATCATATTCTCCATATCACCCATGTCAAAAGGTTTACCCATCCACTTCAACGCTTTCTCATTCAGAGCAGAAAGACCCATCGAAGTAGTCTTCAAAGAATTATTACTAATATTGACCATAGTTTTAAAGTCCTCAGACATCTTACCAATTTTATCTTCCAGGCTAGCAACTCTAACCCTTACCCCACTTTTCCAAATCCTCTTCCCCTTCCTTAGAGCCTTCTTCCTCAACAAACATATCCTCAAATTCTGACTCATCCTCCTTAGAACTACCAACTCATTCACCAGTAGAATCCCCAGTATCATAACCATCATTTGAAACCCCCTTTTTACTAGGAGTTTTAGGAGAGACCAGAATCAATTTAAACTTGATATGAGAAAATAAAAAACTCATAAGCCCTTTGTGAAGAACCGTCTTCTTAGGGTTCTTCTTGTGGTCTTCAATACTCTTCTCCATAGAGAGTAACAGATAAAAAGGAAAGGAGATAGAAACCTTATGCCTAAAATGGTTCAAAATCACAAAGTGATAAGCATAAACCACATAAAATATACCTTCAAGGGTGAAGTAGTACATAATTTCATTAACAAGGTCCCTCCAAAGTGGCTTTAGGGACTTCTTGGCATAACCACCGCTTCCAATTTCCCTAAGTTGATTCCTCTCATCATACTTGAAAAAGTTCGCAAACGCCTTCTTGGCCACACCCTTGTCTCTGAAATACTTCCTCCTAGTAACCGAAAGACCAGTTACCTCCGCAATGAAATCCTCATCAATACGAAACTCAACACCCTTATACCGTAGAGACCTCGCATTCCAGCCTTTCACAAAGAAATTGGTGGCATCAGGGTCTAGGCCATGAATTTTCTACATAAATTGTGAAACCCCCCCCCCAAATCTAAATGCTTCCACATAGTAGCATTCTTCTGGAATTCTTCATAGGAACTCGACTCAATTCTGCAACGGTCGCCACCCATAGTAACAAGAAGGAACCCAGAACACATCAAAACCTAGAAGAAAAGTAACAGAAAAAAGAACCAGACACTATTCAAATCGATACAACAAACACCCATAATACGTGTGGGCTTATCATTCCAAGTACTGCCCTGCCAGAACTGCTAGTCCATCCACCTATGAAAACCAAGGAAGAAATAAATAAATAGGTAGGGAAAAGGTTCAAAGTTTAAAAACCAACTCAAAATCATGATGAAAAACCTTTCCCCGAGGACACCACCCCTATAAACAATCCAACTGGTCATTATTAGAAATACACTTCAAGTTCATAGGTAGCGATTCAAAAGAATCCCAGTCAGACCTCTCCAACACTCCCACGTTGGCAACACCATCCCCCAACATGTTAGCCTCACGAAAAACATGTGAGATTTTGATCTCCTCAAAAGAGTTAATAATGGTGATAGAATCATTAATAAAATGGCCAATAGACCACGAGGGGGGCACCTCATTAAAAGAAAATTTATCACATTAAGAGAGTCCCCCTCGAGCCAAAGCTTAGAAACCCCTTGTGACTTAGCTAAAACAAGGCCATGGTAAGTTGTTGTAGCCTCCGTAAAATGGTTTTTCTAGATTCCCAAGGGGGGCACCATAGCAGAAACAAACCTATCATTTTCATCATGTAACACTCCCCCACAACTAGCTGGCCCCGGATTTCCTTTAAACGCTCTATCAAAATTGACTTTGCACCACCCTGTAGCAAGAGCCTTCCATCTAAACCCCTCCCTAGGATCTTTCAACTTTTTCACAGGATTGGAGAGGTCACAAGAGAGATTCCATATTTTCCCCACAAGAGAATCAAAGGGGGACACCACCACTTTTAGATTATGGGTCAAAATTAACAAAAAATCAGACAAAATTTTTTCCCTGATGGCATCACAAAATTTGAAAGCCAATCTGGAAGGAGACAGTTCTTGCTAATGAAAAAACCTATTGTTTCTTTCCTTCCAAACACCCCAAGCAACATGAGGAAGAATAAGAGACCACAACAAAGAGAGCACTGGGTTAGAGGAAGGGGAAACCCATTGAGAACATAATTCAGAGAAGGATGTTGGAAACACCCAGGCCAAGTCCCACATATTAAAAATATGTGATCAAACTCCCCACGTAAAACTACAACCAGTCAGCAAATGGAGACAATCCTCAATTTTACATAAAAATCACCTATTCAACAAATCCATACCCCTCTTAACCAGATTATTCAAAGTAAGAATCTTGTCCTAACACAACAACCAGAAGAAAATACCAACTTTGGGCAATAGCTTCTTATTCCAAACCCTACCCCAGAAGGGAAGAGGACCAACCAACAGAGTCTGGTAAGAAAAATTAGAAGAAACTGAGAACTTCCCATTAGTAGTGAGATTCCAAATAACAGATTCCTCATGAGCAACCGCAGGAATATGAATCAAGGATAGGAACTCCACAAGGGGCTTCAAATCCCTATTCACTAAATCAAGATTAATCCATATTCCTTGCCTAATATAATCAACAACATAAACACCCCACTCCCTGACGCAAAAATACTTGAAAGGAGCCACCCAAGGTCCATCCTTCAAAGGCCCATGCCCAATCCACCAATCATCCCCAAAAATAATTCTTCTACCATTACCCAAGCACCATCTCAAGCCATCAGCCACAGACGATCTAACTTGGCACATATAATTCCAAAGGACTAACCCCTGTGAAGGAACAAAGTTCTCCTTGAACAAATATCTAACCTTATCCACACCCCTCAAATACTTAGACTCCAAAATAGACACCCATTCTTTGTCACTCACAAGGAGATTCCAAAACTATTTAGCCATAAGAGCAGAATTAAAATCCATCAGCTTCCATAGTCCTAACCCACCTTGATATTTCAGTCTACAAACTTCATCCCAAGACAACAAATGAAGCCTCTTTTTCTCCTCCACACCATACCATAAGAATCTCTTCTAGATCCCCTCAATTTTTTCCCAAAATCTTCGAGGAATCTGGAACAAGCTCAAAGCATAAACTGACAAGTTTTGGAGAGTAGACTTAATTAACTGAATTTTACCAGCTTGACTTAGCAAGGCTCCCTTCCAACCAACAAGTTTCAAATTAAACTTATCAATGATTCCATTCCAAAAAGAGTTAGGGACACCATTAGAACATAAAGGGAGCCCCAAATAAGAAGAAGGAAGTTCACCAATACCACAACCAAGAATCCCAACAATCCGCAATTGACGAAGCTCCGGGGTATTAAGAAAAAAAGTAGTACTTTTAGGTAAACTAACCTTTTGACCCGAATTAGCCTCATAGTTTTGAAGAATAAGGCGAATGGACTTTGTTGCAGCCACAAACGCCTCTGCAAGAATAAGAGTATCTTCAACAAATTGCTGATGAGAGCAACAAATTTGATGAGAAGAAGGAAAAAGGCCTTTGAAGGCCCCATTAGCCACAGCCTAGAGAAGAAACTGACCCAAAGATTCCACCATAATGATAAAAAAAAAGGGGGAAATAGGGTCCCCTTGGAGTAAACCATGAGAGCTCTTAAAAAAAGCCGAATGAGAACCATTAACAAGCACCGCAAATGAAGGGGAAGATATCAACTGCCACACCAATTGAAGCACACACTCTGAGAACCAAAAATCCCTAAGAATACTGCAAAGGAACCTCCAATTCACACAATCATAAGCCTTAACAAAGTCAAGATTCAAAATAAGACTAGGCTTCTTATTGACTTTGAGGGAATGAATGTTCTCATGCATCATGATGATAGAATCCAGAATCTGTCTCCCTGGCATGAACCCATTCTGTTGAGGAGAGATAATCTTAGATAAAACCCTTTGCAATCTTGAAGCAAGAACCTTTGAAAAAATATTATAAATGGAGTTGCACAGACTAATAGGCCTGAAATCACCAAATTTATCAGCCCCTAGCTTCTTAGGAATCAAAACAATAAAAGTAGAATTCAGCTCCTTCAATAGCTGTCTACTCCAAAAAAATTCCTTAGTGGCATTGATAACATCCTTAGAGATAATGTCCCAAAAACTGTGAAAGAATAGGAAAGGAAAACCATCTGGCCCCGGGGACTTATTTCCCTCAAAAGAAAACACAACCCTTCTTACATTGTTACCACTTACTCTTTTTATTAATTATTATTGATTGGATATCTTTACATGATCAAACATTCTAAATAATTACAATTAAGAGGAATTATTCACTTAGTATTTTTATTTGTAAAATATTGAATATATTTTTTATGTGTTTTGAGATCCTTGTGGATTGATTTGAGAATGGAACTATTTTATGATAAGTTAGATGTGATTATAGAAAATTTTTGATGATAGTTTTAAGTTAAATTTTACATAAGAATTAAGATTTTGTAAGATCCAAATTCTTTATTAGAAGGCAACAAATAACAAATAATTTTGATAGGTTGTCGTTAGGTCCTAACACTTTAGTGAATAATCACATCAATATCGATCGGGCAGTGTCCAAAGGCTATATGCAATAGAGGACATCTCAACTATCTCTTTTAAGCTTCTTAAACACTAACCATTTGAATAAAAATTCTAAGCTAAGGGGCTTCTAATCTTGAAAGCAATAAATCATCTATCTAGAAAGCGAGAAAATGACTCAACTCAGAAAACATAAAACTAAGAAATTGAAAAGCATTACCACTAAACTAGAAAGCATGGAAACAATTAATCTAAAGAATACATAAATTGTTGAAGAAGTAAAACATGTAAATAAATTATGAAACATTTATCTAATGCAAAAGATAACAAGCCAACTGCTAACCACAAAATAATCAATCAAAATTAATTGAGGAAAGATGCTCCAGAC
This sequence comes from Sequoia sempervirens, assembly GCA_007258455.2. NCBI lineage: Eukaryota > Viridiplantae > Streptophyta > Pinopsida > Cupressales > Cupressaceae > Sequoia > Sequoia sempervirens. The sequence goes on along the minus strand of VDFB02281492.1, from coordinate 457,689,445 downwards.
TTTTAGATGTTAAGCTTAGAAGCTACAGACTTAGTTATAGCCTGCAGGCTTGACACTAACAACATAACATATACTCATGAAAGTGAAATTCAAATTCAACTATTATATATTAAAATAAAATGCAGAATAGGGAATAGTGTACTTATCTATCTATAACCCTCGAGTGGCCAACTCCCAGGTTTGTCTACTGCTACTTCAGATCACTTGCACTGGAAAGATCTTTAAGTTACTTCATTCCAAAGATGCATCCATATTACACAATAATTCAAATAGTGGCAGGAAAACTCATATTCATAAGGTAATTTTTACTTAAAAGACAATTTTGTAGCAAAACGATAATCTTCTTCTCTATTATTTGTAACAGTTACATATTTATATGAAAAACGACTAACAAAAATCCTATTTTTCAGTCGATTGAGTCTTTCAACAGATTTCCCATAGAAAAAGGGACTTTAAATCCCATGATATACAATATTAAAGAGGATTGCATGAGCCATAAAGTTTTTGAAACTGAAAAATAACAAAATTATAAAGACTCGGCCAAAATGTGTGCTCCTCGAATTCTGGTGCCCGCTTGCTGGTTTTCAAAAGTGTCAAGATCCTCATTCATCTCTCTTCTGACTGGAATGGTGATTGGGAGTGAAGTTGACCTGTGAAATTCTTGAAGACTAAACCATTAAATCAACATAAGTTAGTTTAATTCGATCAACTTCAAGAAATAAAGTTTGTACACTTATTCATATAAAGCAAGCACTTATTTTTCCTAAAGGTAATCAATTGGTAAGGTTATTAAGGCTAAAAGGTTTAGATTTACATATTGAGCCCATTATACTGATGAGGTTATTTTTACCTCATCATTTCCTCCCCTTCCTAAGTCTGAGAAGATCCTCCTACTCTCTGATATGTCCCTTATCCTTCATTCCTCCTGTTCATTTCCTCATACTTAGACATCATCTACCTCTATGTCTAATATCTTTGGATTCCTCAAGAATCCCTAATGAAAAGTGACCCTTTGTCTCCACCTGGAAAACTATCCTCACTTTGGTCCAGGTTGGTATATACTAAAGGAAGTGGTGAAAGAATCAGGGGAGGTCTATACCTCATACCAATCCAGTTGATCTTTAATTCCTCTAGAATTTTGGCCAAAGTTACTACTCTTTCGTAGGAAAATCTATTAAGAGGTGAAATTATTTCCCTCTTTTTGAGATGCATAGGAAGAGGAGTATACCTTTCTTCACATGCATGCCATGTTGGTCCTATTAAATGTGGCCCCTGTTCTTGAAAGTAATCATGACACAACCTGAGATTGTTATTGTATTTGACTTGTACTTCCTTTTTAAGTTTGACACCCAAAAATTGTTTCTTGAAAGAGAGAGGCTTCCTATGAGGGTATCTCATCTACAACCCTACAGTCTTTTCTACCTGAGCATACTCTCTTGATCTGTCTTGCTAGTGAAGTTGATTTTTCATAGTGGACAGGAATGATCTTAATTCTACTTCTCCAACAAAGAAGTTAATAAAGAAATCTGTGTACTTTTCTAAGAGAAAATTGTGAACAAAGAACTCACACAACAAATTTTGTTGTTTAGGGAGTGACTCAACAAATACTTTTTCAAATTCCTTGTCATTGGGGTTATGAGGCTGGTTTTGGTGAATTCTTTGCAATTTCTATCTTAAAAGCTGCTCATTAAGAAACATGGAGTACAACCTAGATGGTCTTCTACAAGATAATAGTAATTCACCAATTTCATAGGCATCCTATTTACCCCTATATGCTTGATGGAAAGATTCTTTTAACATGACTAATTCCCTCTTTAACCTATTATTTTCAAATGCCACATCCTTCAAGAGGTAACAATGTTCTATCCATTTCATTAACATTGGGGGAATACGTACCTGGAACCAGTCTATAACAATAGGTTCAGTTTGTGTCCCCTTTGATTCCATGATTGGTTGAGTGTCACTCTCCTACAAATTTTTTTCTAGCTCCACAATTTTACTCATAGAGGCATTTAACTCAATTTCTTGTTGATTCTTTTCTTCTTCAAAAGCATTGAATAATTGCATAAAATTAATTTTCAAATCTTGAATACACTTATCTCTTTCACACAGAGCATCTTGATGCTGCTTACCCTATTGATTCCATTGTTGGATATGGTGTTACAGCTGCTCAATCAACTCGTCTTTTTCCTTCATTTGTGTAGTCAATTTGGAAAATTCCTGGTCTCTTTTATGTACAATGGCAGTTTGTACCTCAATCTCTTCTTTCTGTTGATTAATTTGTGCTTCATCATCCTACAATCTAGCTCTTAACCCTTCAATTTCTATCTTTAGCTTTTCTAATTCCTCATTTCTTTGACTAGATTCTTCATCCCCTGTATCCACAGAGAAGGATGCGCGAGTAATTTCTTCATCAGGATGAGGCACATTTTCCTCTTTAGTGTCCTCAAGAAGGGATAAGTGAGGCACTTCTTCCACTTTTTCATCAATATGGGGAGCATTTTATGCCTCAATGCTCTCAGGAAGCACTTCTTCTATCTCTTATGTATTCTTAGTATGGAGCATACTTCCTTCTTTAGTTCCTATAGGTGAGAAGGAGCAAGGAATGTTTCCATCAATGTGAGGTATGTCTTCTTCTTCATCAGTATCCACAAAGAAGGATGCATGAGGAGTTTCCTAAGGCACTCTTTCCACAAATTCAGGTATACTTCCCAACCTGTCAAGGAAACAAGAGAATCCTCCCATAGGTTCTTCTTCATTTTTCTCTAAGTGTGGCGATTGTGTTTTCTTCCCTTCCTGTTCTTCAGGTGATAGGGTTTCTTTGTCCTCTTCCCTGGGAAGTTCATCTCCTTGCTTTTCTTCTTCATCTATTTCCTCATGATCAAGTGGACTATCAATTTCTACCACCTTTATTGGAGTCTTGGTCTTTTTCCTTTTTGAAGTACTGCCTACATCTTGGGGTTTGATTTCACTGGCCCTTGAAGATAACCATTTACTCCTCTGTAGAGGAGTTGTTTGAATTTTTTTTTACTTTGTTTCTTTTTCTTTTGAGGGGGTTCCTCCTCTTCTTTGGAATGCACAATTCCCACCTCCCCTTCCTGTCCTAGGGTTTGTAATTCATCTGGAAAGGTTTTTGGTGCATCATCGCTGGGAGCCATGGAGGTATATTGGGATTCAGAGGCGCCTAATTCCTCTGAGGAGGGTTCTTCTACAGACTACTCCTTTTGTTTAGAGGATTCGCCTTCCTTAAGTGACCTTCTTAGCTCTTCATTTTCAAATTCCTGTAGAAAATTTTGCCACTTCTTCTCTCGATTATTGCGGAAATGGTATTTACATATTAACTATATCAAACCATGATGTTTAAGGGGCCCCATCCCAATTTTATACTCTTCTATCATAGAGGTGACTGAATGGCAGAGAAAAGCTGGTAAATTTACCCTAAGAGTAGGGTCCTCAATGTCGTGGTGTAAATGAGTTAGCAAGCGAAAAGGGGGTCCCACTACCATAGTCATTTGTCCCTCACAAGTGAAATATTTAATAATCTAGGTTGCAGCAAACCTCCAGGGTTCTGGAATAGACATTCTATGAATTCCCTTATTTTGCCCCCTGGTGTTTATGGTCATTACAGGTTGGGGTTCCCCTTCCCTATGGAACAAGTCTATTATTTTTTTATAAGGGACGTGGGTATTTTCATTCAAATGAATTCCTTTATTCTCAAGACTGGAAAGATGAGTGATGAATTTCGTACTTACCCAGAATGGTTTCCCACGCACCACAGTCGTCCCATCTACAAAATTCTCAACGAATTCCTTCACCAACTGCTCTGTGTGCCCTTCAAATTGTTTCATGAAGTCTAGCCATCCAACCCCTTGAAATAAAGCTGCTATATTGCTTAATGCCAGTAATGGCGCTGCAGAATTTGGCTTAGAATTTTTATTAGCACCTCCCATTTCCTTTGTTTCCCAGCGAAAGTTTATAGAACTCTGGAATGCTTGCTTCTTTGAATTACAAATGGAAAAAGAATTATGTGTCGATATACTTGACAAGGGAAGAATTAATTACCAACTTTTTTGTCACCTTATTGCATAATGATGATGACCTTTGATGGGGAATTACAACTGTTGATGTACTCTTATCAATCATGTAAAGAGCACAAGTTTCAAAGTTACAAGGGGATCAGATCATGCCAATTAGTTAACCTTTATTCAAAATAAATACTAACCCAATTTTTAATAAATTTTCACATACCTTAGGTCTTGTCATTAGATCAAATGTCACTTACCTGTGCTGACATAATTGGATAGTCATATGGTTGGCAAGGGTGGCGACGGATAATAATGGCATGGATGGGATGGTTGAAGTGATGGCGAAGATTATGATGACAAAACGGTGTCACAATAATCTGATTTATTATGGAAATATTTGATGTGATGTGGTGGAATAATCATAAGTGAGCATATCTTGAAGCAGCATTAAAGAATGGGCATGCACAAAAATTAGGAAAAATTAAAAAAAATTGGAAAGACAAAATTTACATAAAAATCTGGAGCATTATTGAGTAATGCAACCAAAATAGAGAAGAAGAGAGTTCCAGAATTATCATAGAGGGATGTCATCAGAACATAGTAACCAGATTGAGGATTCCAGAGCATCGTTGATCAGATGTCGCTAGATCAGTGACCAAAATTTCCAGAGCATCATCAAAAGATGCAGCCAGAGCAGTAACCAAAATTTCTAGAGCATCGTCAAAAGATGCAGCTAGAGCAACAACCAAAATTTCTAGAGCATCGTCAAAAGATGTAGCCGGAGCAGCAACCAAAATTTACTGAGCATCATAGAAAGATGCAACTGGAAGAGGAACAACAAAATTCCAGAGCATCATTGAAAAGATGCAGCTAGAAGGAAAAACATAATTCTAGAGCATCACTGAAAAGATGCAGCTAGAAGGAAGAAAATTGTGATACTTTGGCCTTGACTTTCCAAAGCATCATTGAGTGATGCATCAGAATGCAGGATCGAGATGAGAAGCAGAACCAATCCGATGTGCATATTTCGGAGCATTGCAACAACAATTCTAGAGCATCGCAACAACTGTGTTAACAAGTTCCAGAGCATCGCAGCAACAATTCGAGATGCAGTCGGAGTAGTAACCAAAATTTCTAGAGCATTGTCAAAAGATGTAGTTAGAGCAACAACCAAAATTTCTAGAGCATCGTCGAAAGATGTAGCCGAAGCAGCAACCAAAATTTCCTGAGCATCGTAGAAAGATGTAGCTGGAAGAGGAACAACATAATTCTAGAGCATCGCTAAAAAGATGCAGCTGGAAGGAATAACAAAATTCTAGAGCATCGCTGAAAAGATGCAGCCAGAAGGAAGAAAATTGTGATACTTTGGCCTTGAATTTCCAAAGCATCATTGAGTGATGCATCAAAATGCAGGATCAGGATGAGAAGTGGAACCAATTTGATGTGCAGATTCTAGAGCATTGCAACAACAATTCTAGAGCATCACAACAACTGTGTTAACAAGTTCCGGAGCATCGCAGCAACAATTCCATAGCAACACAACAACTGTACTAGCAAATTTCGGAGCATCACAACAAGTTTCGCTAGAATTGGGTTCGCCAAAAGATGAATCCCTACAAAATATAAACAAAACTTTATCCAAGTCCAAATGGTAGAGTTGATGAAGAAATTTGAAGAAATGAAATGATGATGGTTTTTTTTTTAATAATAGAGTTATTTGTTTAAAAACTATACTAACCCTACCACAACAGAGTCAATGTAGTGGATTTCTCCTTGCGTTTCTACCATTTTCGTAAAATCCTCCTTGTTAATGGGTTTATGGTAGATGTGTAATCAGTGTCCATTAACCAGAAGAATTCGAGTGTCGCCATCAATTGGTTTTAACTAGACCAAACCATTAACAAACAGTTCAGAAATCTCGTATGGTCCAAGCCAGTGTGTCCTGAGTTTCCCTTGATGATCCTTGTATCTGGAATCGAACAAAAATGCCAAATCCCCAGTATAGAATTATTTTTCTTTGATATGTTTGTCATGCCAGACCTTACATTGTCGTTGGACCAATTCAGTTTGATGGATGACATCCAAACAAAGTTCATCTAGTTCACTAAGCTATAAGACCCTCTCGATTTGGGCTCATTTAAGATCCATGCCCAATTCCATGGTCATCTTAAGGGTTTGGAGCTCGAATTCAATGGGAAAAAGGGCTTCTTCCCAAAGACTAATTCATAGGGGCTATAGCCAGTGGTTGACTTCCAAGTCGTGTTGTAGGCCCAGATAGATTTCAGTAGTTTCCTAGCCCAATCTTTCCTTCCTAAAGAAATCATTTTTGTCAAAATATTCTCCAGTTCCCTATCAGTGATCTCAACTTGTCCGTTTGCCTACGGGTGGTAGGGTGAGGAGTTCTTGTGACTTACTTGGAAGTGATCTATGAATTCCAATAAGACTTTAGACATAAACTAGGGGCCTTGGTCTGTAACAATTATTCTTGGAGCCCTGAATGTAAGAAAGATTTTTTTATAAAGAAAGTCAGCTACCTGCTCTTCCCTAGCAACGCGTAGTGCTTGCACTTCCACCCACTTAGTCATGTAGTCAGTACAGACCAAAATATACTCTTTTCCTTGCAAAGGAGGGTCTATAGGGCCGATAAAAATCTAATCCACATTTTTCAAATGGTTCAAGGAATACCTGAGGCTGCAAGGGCATTTCATTGGATGCGATTGGTCTTCCTACCCTTTGGTATTCATCACACCTGCGAACGTACTTCTTGATGTCCTTATGCATTGAAGGCCAATAGTATCCTGCTCCCAGAATCTTTTGAGTTGTCCTTTTAGCAGAATAATGCCCTCCAGAAGGGTCATCATGATAGGCCCTAAGGATACTATAGGTCTCGTATGCCCTAACACATCATCACAAAACCATATCAGGTCCACATCAAAAAAATATTTCATTAATCCATTTAAAAGGGGCACTCTCTCTTATGAGGCATTTCTTTTGTTTTGACGAAAAGTGAGGTGGTACTTTTGTGGTGGCTAAGTAATTTGCAATATCAGCAAACCAAGGAGTTTTAGTGGAGATGGCAAACATATTTTCATCTGGGAATTTGTCCTGAATTGGAGCATAATCGCCATCATGTTTAATCCGGGATAAGAAGTCTGCGACTACGTTGGACTTCCTTGGTTTGTCAACAATTGTCACACTGAACTCCTGGAGGAGTAACCACCTGATTATTCTTGCATTTACCACTAGTTTATTCATGAGATACTTGATGGTTGCATGGTCTATGTGCATTGTAACTTTGTATCATGTGACATAATGTGTAAATTTCTTGATGGCATGCACTACAACCAAGAATTCTTTCTACTGTGGTGTAATACTTCTATGTTGGCATCAAATTTTTGCTAATAAAATATATAGCATATTTCGCTCCATTCTCATCTTCTTTCCCTAGAACCACTCCAATGGCGTCATCAGCCGTGTCAGCATAAATGTGAAATGGCAGGTTCCAATTAGGTCCTCGAAGGATAGGGGCAGAGATGAGTTTCTCCTTGATAATTTCAAATGAGGATTGACACTCAGGTGTCCATATGAATTCATTATTTTTCTAAAGGAGAGAAAACATCGGGGTTGCAATTTTGCTAAAATCTTCTATGAATTTTTGGTAGTATCCAGCATGCCCTAAGAAACTCCTGACATCAGTCTGAGTTTTCGGGGTCTCAAGTTGTTGTATGACTTCGATTTTCTTGGGATCAACCTTAATCCCTTTGGCTGAGATATGATTTCCTAGCACAATTCCTTGTTCCACCATGATTAAGCATTTCTCATGACTGAGGGCCAACTGATGATCTTCACACCATTTTAACACTTTGTCTAGATTTGTGAGGGCTTCATCAAAATTTGAACCATATACAGTGAAGTTTTCCATATAGACTTCCACACACTCATTTACCAGCTCAACAAATATAGCCAGGATGGCCCTTTGAAATGTGGCAGGAGCATTACATAGCCCAAAGGGAAGAACCCTATATGCAAATGTCCCCCAAGGGTAGGAAAGGTCATCTTATCCTGGTCTTCCGCTGCTACCTGTATCTGGTTGTATCCACTAAATCTGTCCAAGAATGAAAAATATTTTCTCTCGGCCAAGTTATCCAACACTTGGTCCACGAATGGAAAGGGAAAATAATCTTTGCTTGTCACTTTGTTGAGCTCCCTATAGTCTACACAAACTCTCCACTTCCCATTATTCTTTGGAACTACAACCAAGGGTGACACCCACTTGTTGTCAGACATTGGGTAGATGAATCCTACCTGCAAGATTTTCTCAATCTCAGTTTTAACGATGTCTTGGAGGGCAGGATTGAGTCTCTGTTGTTGTTGGCGAACAGGTGGAACATCCTCAGTATATCTTTATAGTCCCAGGCGAATGCCTTAGATCTACTCACCAAAGTTTCAAACAGTCTTTGTTCTTGCATCTCAGTCAACCATCTATTGATGTTCAAAGTCTTTCCTAGCATCAACATAATAGTTTTGACTCCAGGATAACTGGATGTGACAGTGTGAATGGGCCTTGTCAGTGTGTTAAGTGGACAATTGTGTGGTATAGTTTTATGAAGTTGGGAAACATTTGCAAGGAAATGGCAAGTTTTTGGAACTAAGTTCATCAAAGGGCAAGGTAATCCAATAAACTTAGCATCATCAAATTCTGCTTGATCTGTGTTGATTGGGTGTCCTAGTATTTCTTCTATGTTTGACATCTCCTCACTGTTGAAGTCTACTGCAATACTTTCCACGTCATTCTCTAATTCATCCTCTAATTCTTCACTGTGTTGTTTGATGACTACCATGGCCAGTGAAGCCAAATTTTCCTGTCCAGTAGGACTTTTTGGTTCATCAACCCATACTTTGTTATGTTCGACAGGCTCGATAGGAGGATACAAAACCAACTATTTGTTATTAGATCCGTGGGAGATGGTCATTCCTCCCTTCCTGCAGTCAATTTTGGCTACAATCGTAGCCAGCCATGGTCGTCCGAGAATTATTGGATAATTGTCTTTGGGTGTAAGGGATTCAATTATCTGGAAATCCACTGGATATTCCATCCATCCACCTTGATAAGAATGTTTTCAATGATGCCTTCAATAATAGTTATGGATTGATTTTCCATTTGTAGGACTATAGTTGTGGGGCGTAGATCAGTAAGTCCTATTTTTTCCATCACATCAACAGTCATTACGTTAATGGACGCTCCAAGTTCCACTAAAGCGTTGGGTATTGCTACCTCATTAACTGTTACTGTTATGAGCAGATTCCCTGGGTCATCATATTTTAGAGCAGTGACTGTTCCAGCTAACAAATCAGCTAGGTACCCATTGATATGAACAGTGTTGATTTGTTTTGGCTTCCTCCCTGGGGTTTTGATGCACAACTGTTTAATCAATTGGTTTAACTTATGGATCTCTTTAATCACCTATAATAAAGGAACTTCAATCTGTAGTCGTTTAATTTCTTGTATCAATGTTGTTTGCATGGGTGAAGTTGTTTCTGGAGCATCTTTCACAAGAATTGGTTTCAAACGCTTCAGAAAAGGTGCTTGGCTTTTTTCTTTAGGCATGAGATTCTTTTAAAATTCAGTTGGAGACTGACCCTCCTTCTCCTAAGGTATGTCGGCAGCTCCTGCTGAAGATGGCGAGTCGGGTTCATGTTGCGTAGTGTCTGGGATTTGTTCTACGGACGCGAGTGTTATTGTAGTTTTCTCAGCAGTCTTCTTCACAGGTTCATCTATGATTTCTTTAATAGTCGGTTGTGAAAGTGTTTTACCAGACCTCAATTGTAGGTTTCCACAGTGTATTGCACTAAGTCCAGTGACATTGTCTTGTTTAGTAGAATACACCAAAGTATTTGGACGATTGTTCTTTGGATTGGGGACTGGTTGCGTCATAAGTGGTGGTTGGTTAACTTGTTTAGTTTGTTGAGTGTTTTTGGGAGGTGGTAAAAGAGTTGGTTGAGTAGGAATCCTCTTGGGACCAAAATAAAACTAATGTTGGGGTTGATTCCATTAAGGAATGTGATTTTGAGGGTACCACTGTTGTTGAGACTGGTTGGGCCATTGAGGGTTACCCCAAAATTGGTTTGTCTAGTTCGGTGGTCCCCAAGGATAGGTTCCCCAGTTAGAGGGTACTGGTGGTGGTGCTTGAGGCCAGGGCATTTCCCATTGATTATTGTTCCAATTTGGTTGGGGCCGCTAGTTAGGATTGAATTCTAGCCATAGGAAAAATTACCTCCAATTATTTGGTTAACAAAATTCACCTCTTCCTCGATTGGAGTTGTTCTTTTCTTGGAATTTTTTATGGCATTCAATAGCTCACATTGATCGTTGGGGTGGTTCTTATCATACACTTGAAAAATGTCAATCTTGTCAACTTTTTCTAAGGGACACTCTCTTAGCAAATGTTTGTTTTGACACCTAGGGTAATAAATAGAAATGGTCTTAGGATTCCTAGTTTTAGCCTGTATGCCATTTAAGGTGGTGCTTAGTTGAATAAGAATGTTAGTCTTGAAGTTGGACAATTCCTCACAAAGTTTATTTATGTCATTAGAACCACATAAGGAGGTGAACTTCCTGATACCTCCATGAGTGCGGGAGAAGTTCCAACATAATTCTGTGATTTCTTCCAGTCTCAGTTGGGACACATCTCCTTTTCCCATTAAGTCTAGAATCCTCTGAGCTTCATCATCGAGACCTTTGAGGAATAAGGTCTTTAAAATATTGAGACTTATGACTTCTCCACCGTAGCGTTTGGACAAGAAGATAAACCTATCTAGGTAATCCTCTAAACTTTCATCCTCATTTTTCCTTATTTTGAACAATTCTTCTTTCCTATCACTCACCTTGCAGTAACTTTGGTATTTCTCCAAAAAGACAGTCTCCATTTCATCCCAGGAGGTTATCGACTGAGAAGCTAACCCCATAAACCAACACATAGCTGAGTCTTTCAGAGTTCAAGGGAAAAGCTTTAGTTTATGATTATCATTCTTGTAGTCATATGTTTGACACAAGACTTTGAATTCAAATAGGAAATGGTTAGGGTCCTCAATAGACAAACCCTGAAAAATTTGGCAAGAAGGCTGGTGAGATATTTTTCATGGTCGTGTCGTCATCTGCATCAATAGCAATAGGATAAGTGAATGTGCGTGGTGGAGGGTTATCATTGTTGTTGTTATTGGCAGCATTTCTACGGTCACCCATGGTGTTGAAGGGAAAGTGATCCTCTTCCAAAATTTGCTCAATGGGACGAGGTTCAAGAGTTTGCGAAAGAATATACTCCTCGACCACGATTCGTTCCCTTCCTGGAGTATATGGGAACGTCTCAAGTTGATCCTATTCGGTCAATTTCTCAATAAGTTCTTGGTTTGAGTTTCCTTCCTCCCTACTTGTTGTTGGTACGTCGATTGGGAGGGTTTTTGGTATGAATCTTTCGTGGGGGGCCTCATTTCCTGACCATGCAGAAAAGAATCCGAAGAACTATTCCTATCCCTAAAAGAGGTATTCAAGATATCTCCTACTAACGCTAGAAAAAGGGGGTCCCCGGAAAAGGCACCAAAAAGTGACAGGTTGTCGTTAGGTTCTAACACTTTAGTGAATAATCACATCAATATCGATCAGGTAGTGTCCAACAGTTGTATGCAATAGAGGACATCTCAACTCTCTCTTTCAGGCTTCTTAAACACTAACCATTTGAATAAAAATTCTAAGCTAAGAGGCCTCTAATCTTGAAAGCAATAAATCACCTATCTAGAAAGCAAGAAAATGACTCAACCTAAAAAATAGAAAACTAAGAATCTAAAAAGCATTACCACTAAACTAGAAAGAATGGAAACGATTAATCTAAAGAATGCATAAATTGTTGAAGAAGTAAAACATGTAAAGAAATTAGGAAACATTTATCTAATGCAAAAGATAACAATCCAACTACTAACCACAAAATAATCAATTAGAATTAACTGAGGAAAGATGCTCCGGACTTTCAGATGTTAAGCTCAGAAGCTACGGACTTAGTTATAACCTGTGGGCTTGACACTAACAGCATAACATATACTCATGAAAGTGAAATGCAAATTCAACTGTTATCTATTAAAAGAAAATGCAGAATAGGGAATAGTGTACTTATCTATCTATAACCCTCGAGTGGCCAGCTCTTGGGCATGTCTACTGCTACTTCAGATCACATGCACTGGAAAGATCTCTAATTTACTTCATTCCAAAGATGAATCCATATTACACAGTAATTCAAAGAGTGGCGGGAAAACTCATATTCATAAGGTAGTTTTTACTCAAAAGACAATTTTGCAACATAACGATAATCTTCTTCTCTATTATTTGTAACAGTTACATATTTATATGAAAAATGACTAACAAGAATCATATTTTTCAGTCGATCGATTATTTCAACAAATTTCCCATAGCAAAAGGCACTTTAAAGCCCATGATATACAATATTAAAGAGGCTCGCATGAGCCATAAAATTTTTGAAATTGAAAAATAACAGAATTATAAAGACTCGGCCAAAATGTGTGCTTCTGGAATTCTGACACTCGCTCGCTGGTTTTCAAAAGTGTCAAGATCCGCATGCATTTCCCTTGTGACTATAATGGTGATTGGGAGTGGATTTGACCTGTGAAATGCTCGAAGACTAAACCATTAAATCAACATAAGTTATTTTAATTTGATCAACTTCAAGAAATAAAGTTTGTACGCTTATTCATAGAAAGAGAGCACTTATTTTTCCTAAAGGTAATCAATTGGAAAGGTTATTAAGGCTAAAAGGTTTAGATTTACATATTGAGCCCATTATACTGATGAGGTTATTTTTACCTCATCAAATTTTCTTAAAGCTAAACATATATCAATATTGATTCTTTAAATATAAATTTGTATATGATTGCTTGATCATAAGCTCTTTTAAATGGGTACCACCATTCTAATGCATTTCCAATACCATCAAAAAGTAAGACAATCCATTGAATTAAGGTTTTAAAAAAAACATTTTCATAGATCACCTTTCTATCCATATCATTGACCCAACTTTAACCATATCAATTCATGATGTTTTTAGCCTCAAATCAAAAAATAGAAATAGCAAACCCCAGTGAATTTTGACAAGATTTCCATAAATGTAAAACTATATATATCACAAGTGGAGAGTTAATTTGTGAAAAAACATAGCATTACATTAAATCACTAAATATTAATAAACAAAAGTTAAATTTTAGAATATAGCTTCCTTAGCTTATCCTCCAACTTAAAAAAATTATAGAAAAATTTGTGTTTTTTTGAAAGATATAGGAAAACAATAAAAAATAAGGGTTTCATCCTTAGCTTTTCCCAAACCATAGCTTTGATACCACTTAATATGATCCAAACATATAATAACAGATATAATACAATATAGAAGATAGATCTAACACATTAGAAGATGTGTTTGTTGGTCAAGATGCCCCAATATCTAATGTGTAGAAAGAGAATAAACCCTTGAGATAGGGTAACACTATAAAATTATCCTTATGGAAGAATTCACCCCATGTTATATCTTCGATAAATCCCAAACACATATCACACTCTTCACATCTTTATAATAATACTCACCTTTATATTCAATGTTCCTCCTAATAACATAACGGAGGTGGGGTTAGGTGATCCTTCTCCCAAGCCTGCGGAGGTGGCTGTTGGTAAAGTTGTTGTTGGTGGTGGTTCAGAGGTGGGGACACATGGTAATGCTAAGGGTTTGGTTGATAAATCAAGGAGGCTATCGAAGAGAATTGCCAATTTAAAGAACAAGGCTTCCGAGGTCTCGGTCAAGGACCCTAGCGTGGCTGGTGAGGAAAAGGATGTTGATGAAAAGACGGTGGCTATTGAGGATTCTCATGCAAGACCTACCCAAGGAGGAACAAGACAAGGAAATTAGGGGTTTGGATGAGGAGAATGTGGAGAAGAGAAAAGCTAGATAGGAGCCCTTGAAGGTAAATCCTCTTTCTGAGAATTTTTCTTACCTAGACGATGATGCTACTTCCATGTTTGATTTACTCGATATGGCTAGGGTTGGGGCCACTGGTACCTTTAAATTGGCTAAGTGGACTCTTCAGGAGTTCAATAAAATCAATATTAAAATAAGAGGCTTAAAAGAGAATATGAAGCATGGTCTGAAAGGGTCTGTGTCAGACATTGTTATAGATAGAATGGTGGACCTTGAGGGTTCTTATCATGATTTTAAGTCTCTGTGTGAGGATAGATTGGCGGCTATGGAAGCCAAGGTTTTAGGCATAAATACAGACATCAAGAAGTTAATGCAAGCGTGCCATATCTTGGTCAAGAACAGTGCGGACTCCCTAGAAGTCCTGTTCAAGAAAATTAGTGAGCTTAGGGAGGATTAGGTTTACTTCTCCGAGTTTATGGAGAAGGAGCATGCGACCAAGGGTAAGGGGAAAAAAGCGGCTAAGGATGATGACAAAGGTCCTGTTGGTAGAGGATCAGTAGATTGGAAGAAATTTTTTGATGTTGAGAAGAAAGAGTTGTTGGATAAGGTCGAGAGGCACAAGAACCAACAGATTGAGGTCACCAACACTTTAGGTGGCTTGAATTAGTGTGTTCTTTTTTCTTTTTGTCTTTTTGTTTCCTGTTGGGGGTTAGTTTCTTTAAGGTTGTTTTGTTGATGGGTGCTGATGGTGGTCTTTTGTCTTACTTTTAGTTAAGCACCCGCCCGTTTGTGTTTTTTGGTTGTTGGGTTGTTGTTGGTGGTCATTTGAATTTTCTCATTGGCATCATTTTGTATCCTCAGTTGTAAAGGGTTTTGGGTCCCTTCAAAGCCTTTTTTTCCCTTCAATCAAAACATAACAGACAAGTAAACCACTAAAATCATGTAAGCTTCCTAATTACCCAATATAATTCATGATTTAATCTAACTAACTTAATGGTTGTGTGCCAGATTTTGGCATATTCATGCTCCTATATACATTATAATACCACATCCTTAGGTACATGATAGAATTTATGGAACAACATTTTAGAATAAAAAAAATTATGACATGACATTGCATTAAAGAACAAAACAAATTACTCTAGACATTAGGATGACTTATTCATCAACAAGGAAAATATATCACCAACTTGTTGGTTATGTGATCTTAATAATATGTTATTTTAGTGTTCACTTATAGATTTTCTCCATGGGATCATATGCATAAGGTTTTCTTCAAGGGATTGAAGTTGGTAGGGCTAACCAATATTAGAATGTGTGGGGTCTCTTAATTTTTGTTTAAAGATATGACATGAAAAAATGTATGTCCAAGGGCAATTCAATGTGGTTTTCCTCTAAGAATTTGAATTTGGTGGAGCTAGAATTAATTGTGCCTTTCAAACCCTTTCGAAAGAAGCTAGATTCATTTTCTTCTCATCAAGATGGTAGTGTGGATGTGGCTTGGATGATTTGATTTATATATAATATAAATAGATATTGTAAATTCATTCTCACATTAAATGAATCAAAGGTGAAGAAAGGACTTCAAGTTCTCCCAATAAATCCAAAATTGAAGCCCAATAGGGAGAAAATTCTACATGTATTCAAGACTCCTTTCGAAGCATTCCTATCTCCACCATAGGGTTTAAGGAAGCCTTCTACTATCATTAAAAAAATCTAGGTTGTCATCAAATTAGCTTGCAAAGATCCTCTTCTCTATGGATTAAAAAAGCCTATATGTGGGTGGTCTCTTAGTAGAATTATTCAAAGCCAATTGACCTACCATTCACTAGGACTTCTATTAAGTATATTAGGAGGCTCAAGAAAAAGATTCACTAGGTTTATCATTGTTTGATGACTTATCAAACTTGTTCCCAATATAATCATATAGAATCCATGTTGGGATGGAGACCCATTATATCATTGAACACTACTCTAAAATAATTTTGCCAAAGCTTTAGCTAGATGTATAATTTCTATAGTTCAAGATATTTTTAGAAATGAACAAATATGTTTCTTAGATAACCAATCCATCTTAGAATATCTATTTTTTGACATCAAAATCCAATCAAATGGGAAAAAAACTATTGAAGACACACTCACTATTAAACTTGAATTTGATAAACAATGTGAGTCCCATGTAATTGTGATATCATGTACATGTATTTTAATTTTTAGTTTTACCTCTAAAACACATATATTTCAAGGTAAAAATTAAACTAAAAATAAATGTTAAATAAATCCAAAAATACTTATTTAAATTTTTGGAAAAATAACTAAAATTAAGCTCGAAGTTTCTAAACACTTTAGTATTCAAGGACACAAATGCAAAAAAGTGTGATGCACTATTATGCTCTCATCTGACTATGAGTGCACACACAAGTACACCCATGGTTTATGGCAGGCAAAGGAAGGAGGAACTCATATTACTACCAAATAAGGAGCTCCAAAGGCATGGAGATAAGTCATTAAATATGGTAAATCTTTTAGTGGAATTTATCATACAAGTTTGTGAGGAGATGCTCATAATAGAGGCAAGGCAATAAGCATCATTTTTAAGTTTTCAACACTGATGAAAGGGATAAACTTGTTAAAATGGCTTTGTTGTTGCATTAAAAGATCAACCTATTAACGTCTGATACAAACGCTAGATTTATACAAGATCCACAAGAGGCGATTAAGCCATGTCATGAATCTAGAGGGAAATGTTGGACAACTAGCACCAACCAAGGGGACGAAGGCACTAACCTTCCAACAAAACTCTTTATAAACTAATTTTTGGTATGCCTTGTTAAAGGAGTTAAGAATTCTTGAATTTCAATATATAGAACATATAGTAGTACAATTTTCCCACTACATCTGTTTGTTTAATTGACAAAATTAGTTTTAGGTTATCAAAATATAATTGTGTATTGACTTGTCAATGCCCAAGTGTCCATTACTTTGACACCAAAATATGACTTTTTATGAGTCAAATCTTATCTTATCCTAAAAGAACATGAAATCTGTGTACAAGATACTAAATTGAAGTTAATTAGACAAAAGGTTTAGATTATCACTTACTAGGATGAAGTTACAATAGTTTATTCTATGGAATGTTTGGCATATTCATGAGATGAATCTAACATGACCTTGTAGTCTACATCAAATCATATTTTGTTTGGGTTTCTTTCCCCCAAAATTTAGGATATTATACAAATCAATTTTCTAATGAAGGAATTAGTTTACTATCGAGGATAATAGAGTTGCCATGGTTGTAGTTAGGCAAGCTTTAAAATTAGACCATTATGGTTACTTGCATATTTACATTTTCTTTAACCATATTCTACATAAAATCATGCCTTGTTAGGAATTATTTCCTCCTAAGTTTGCAATATTGAATGAATGTATTGCCTATTGTAATATTAAGGATAATAGAGATGTCATTGTTATATTTAGGTATTGCAAAAAAACCACCACAAGAAAGGGGTATTTCAAATAGATTGCAAATGAATAACAATATTAAGGATAGTACAAGGATAATATAGGGATGTATTTGATTTGATTGTCTATTACAATATTAATTATAGGGATAGTACAAGGGTATTTCCTCCTAAGTTTAAGGATAAAATAGGGATGTGATGGTTATATTTAGGCATTCTAGAAAAAACTCAAATAAAATAGGAATTTCAAATATATATATATATATATATATATTGATTGTCTATTGCAATATCAAGGATAGTAGGGATGCCATGGTTATAGTTAGGCATTCTAGGATAACTATCAAATAAAAGGGGAATTTGAAATATATGTCGAATGTGTGTGTGCATGAGACAATTTTAAATTGTTGGATGTCATGAAAAATGTGCTTCATAGGCAAGATCAACCATTAAATTTTAGGCACATCCATTGCCTAAATGAGCATGACTCCTTATATGTCTTTATTTCTCTCGTTGCTTAGTTTGTCATATTGTTTAAAAACTTGTTTCCTTAATACTTTGATCAATTGGACTCTTTTTGGGACCTAGGTATAGCAAGCGCTAGATTATAAATTATTCATGCAATAATATATTAATCTATTTTGTGTGATGTACCCTAAATTTTAAAGAGGGTTAATTCTTCTTTTATATACAAGAGAAAATAAAAAATCAAGAATGGAATAAGCATATGTATCTTAGGTTTTAGGTGTTTTAGTGTGACTTATGATTGTGCATTAGAACATAGTACAAGATAAATAAATGTAAATTCTAAAAAAGGGAAAAGATAAGATGTGTATCTTAAGTACTCAATGTCTTACTATGACTAACAATGATTGTGTACTAAAACATAGCCCTAAAGTATATGCGGACATTAAGAGTGACTAAATCCAACACCCCAAAGCTATGGATAGAAGTACAATAGTTGAGTCTTTTAGATCTACGACAAAATCCAAAACCTATGATTGCATCCTTTGCACTTCAAACCTTCAATTTTTAATCCATTTTCACTAGACATCTAAAATGATACATGCAATGTTGATGAACACCTCTGAAAGCTTGTTGTGCTAGAGGAATATTTTTTTAGCCTTCATCAAATGTTTATTGGTTATTCACAAATCAAAGACATGTATAATATAAGATGCCTATGAAGACCAACAAAATATTTTTTAAATGATTATACAAACTTGAGACCTACTATCCTTTAATTCCCTTCCCTTTCAATCAAATTATATGTAATTTGAATGCATTTTAACACTAAGTTCCTCTCATATATGATGATCTAGCCTTGAACAAAAATGAAGAGTAAAAATTTCAAAATTTGGAAATAGAACATATAGCTAGTGCGCTACTGTGTCTAGAATATGCTAATGAGATAAAAATAAGCTAGCTAATGAGATATGAGTGCATGTATATATGGATAAAGGTCAACACGATCAACACCAATGCCAATGGTAGGATGGTTTGTTTTCATTATATTCACATATCTATCAATATGACTAAAATACATACAGAAATTAAAATTTGTGTCCCTAACTAAGATAATAACAATTAATTAAAATAATACATTGTTATATCACTAAATAAATAATTCATTTCAAGTCACATTCACATATGAGTTTCCACCAAATCTCTTTTAAGACATCTGCTTTAACAATACAAATATTAAAATTTGTTATGTCCCTAATTAAGATTATAACAATTAATTAAAATAATACGTTGTTATCCCTAAATAAATAATTCATTTTAAGTTACATTCATATATGAGTCTCAACCAAATCTCTTTTAAGAGATCTACTTAACAAACTTCAAAACTAATGTAACTCTTTAATTTTGTTCAATTCCTTTTCATAAAGTTTTATATCAAATCCAAATCATTTTATATTTCAACTAAGAACCGAGTGCAAAGTCCCTGACACCATAAGAGATGACGTTAGGATCATGTTGCAGCCAACTTTTGGAGTGGAATGAGTTTGCTCTCCAATTTTAACAATTTTTGATCAAATTATAATCCTTAATCTTTTGATTTCAATAGAGGTTATATAAAAATTGTCTGATGGAGAAACACTTAAAATGGAATGAAAAGTTGGGGCATGTATAAATATTTCTCTGTCCCAAGGAAAAATAAACTTCACATACAGACCAATAACCACCCATTAGGTAAATGCGAGCTGGAAATATAACAAATACCACAAGCCACCAAGCACGCCAAAAGATAGGCCGAACGTTATCACAATCACATCCTATATCTGGCTTGTTTGTTTGATTTGGCAATTACCAGAAATAGCTCCAGCGTATCATAATTTACATTTTACAATAATATCCTCGATAAACAATAATATTCAATTCCCTCCTAAAGCAGCTTTAAGACGTAACACAATTTATGCAGAAGAAATGGGGAAGATGGAAGGGGCATATACTATATAGTGCATAAAACATAGAGTGGGGACTTCTGATAATGACAATGCATAATTAATACTCATTTGTAAATAAAAAAATTCAGAGTGTCAGACTACCAAGTTCTAGTATTATGTATATTTTTACAACATGCCAAGAAAATCTCAGTCTTATCAGGTAGATTCATTCAGCTCCAATCCACAAGCGGCTGTATCTCCCTGCCCTCAGAGGAAAGCCCAGGCTCTGCAAGAAACCATGCTATATAAAACGTTTTTCCAGAAGTGATCATATCATCAACATACTTTAAAGAAGAAAGAGCTTAAAACATATCCTGGCAACCCCAAAATAATACCTGAGCTTTAATAACTGGAACCCTTCTCACAGCAAAAAATGCCTCATTCAAACGAACAGCTTGGAACATCAACTGAGTAATTCTCTGACAAGACAAAAAACTACCCTTATTAAATATCTTGATCATTGTTCATAATACAGAGATTTATCGCCTGAAAAAAACAATTGGTTCAAATTTCACGGGGCTTCTTAGCTACTGTGGCCGAAGTCAAAACAGTTATGATGTTTCACTGGTTTTGTTGGCGTATTTTGCTCCATTTGAAACTATGTCATTGCACTTTTGATATGACACAGGCACTATAATATTCATCAGAAAAACAAAATAAATTCAGAAAAAGCGAAAATAAAAATTAATTTTATGCTACTGATAATTTCTCTGTAGGGGTAGCAAGTTAGCATAGGGTCCACATTAAAAGGAAAGGAATATAAAATTGAATCTCTCTCATCTGATTAGATAAAACCACAAGAAAGAGTAAAAAATGCATCAACTGTCAATTCATTTTCTCTGCTTTACGAATCTACCATAAGACGACAGCTACAACCCCAGCCATTCACATTTTTGTACTAAACTTATGCAGATTACATCCTTATCCTAAACAAATGGTTTCATCAATCTTGTCTTAAATGTTTTTCAGTTGATTTTAAAAAAATAATAATAATTGGTCAGTCATATGCCTCAATAATTCAATTTAAACAAAACATGCATTTTACAGGAAAGATTGTCTACTACCTGTCATTTTCACTTGAAGAAAGATGTTGATGAGAGTTTCGAGTTTAGATGCTTCATGGCTCAAAGCATTAAGCTAGACACAGAAAGACCAATGGCTGACTTGCAACCAGGTAGGCCTCACCTATAGAGATAAGGAATTGTTCAAACTGAGCTTTAATTGTACTGGCAAAGGCTATCTTGGGGAGAAGTCACAATTGTTCAATTTCCACTATCCCTCCTTCTCATCATTTTGTCATCAACAATACATAAGCAGCGAAAGACCTGTTTACAATATACATAACTTATCCCTGCAAAAACTATTTGAATATAAAAAAATTAAGCAGAAACAAGAAGTATGCAGAGATATGTCCAAATTAACAAAGGATGATTTTTGATGATTTCGATTTTAGCACAAGAAAAAAGAAGCCAAACTATTAATTGTCTTTCATTTTCTATTTGAACGGCAGGGATGACTTGCAAGTGTTATCTGTGGTTTATATTGATAGGCAAACTCTGACTGGGCAAACTGTCAAGACAGAATCTGAGACTGTCTTGAATTGAACTCCATTGAAAATTCTATTAAAGCATTCAGATCCATTTAGAATGAACTCCATTGAAATTTCTGTTCTCTATTTAGAACCCCTGAATTCAACTGTTTTCATATTTATATTAAGCACGGTATGTGGAAAGTTTAGATGTAAGTATGGTGTTCTTTACAGTCACATTCGCCACTTTAGGAACCATAGCTGAATAATAGAATATAATCAAAAAATTACTATGGTGCCTAGTGTAATTCACAAAAAAAATACATTCCAGTTAGAGAGAATGCAAACTAGACTCTGTTCCATTAACCATTTGAATCTCTCTGCCTGTCCTGCCTATTGAATTTCTTTGGAACTCTTTTTCATGTTTCCCATTTATGTGAATTTTTAAACATTGAACTAGCCATATTGGTTATTTAATATTTTATTTGATTTCCTTTTCTTATGTATGTTTCTTTCTGTATATTTTCAATATGACTTGGTTCAGTTGAATCTGATAATCATGACAGGACGCTACAATCCCGATTGTTCACATGGAAACTTCAGATATTTGCACTAGATTATTACCAGTACAACCGACACATAATGTAACAGAGACACCTCAAAGATAAGAATTTACAAAGATTAGATCAAGTTAGTTTTGCTTGGATCAATTAATTTTATTAGGAATAATATGCTAACACTTCTGATTATTCTAGTTGTTCTGCAATCAGACCATGGTCAACTTTGAAACGTAAAACAGAGCATTCTATACCAATGCCAAGTTGGATCCTTATATCAGCCACCCATTCACCCTATAAAAATGTTATGCTAATCTGGACTTTATTTGTTAAAAACCTTTTCTCATATCTACCAAACATGACCGCGACTGACCTCCTATGTTTTTTTCCCTTAATTAAATAACCTGCAGCATCCAGATCTATATTTAGTAATAAGATCCAGGTTTCTCCAGTTACTGAGAATGGGTAAGGT
The DNA here is from genome assembly GCA_007258455.2 of Sequoia sempervirens. NCBI lineage: Eukaryota > Viridiplantae > Streptophyta > Pinopsida > Cupressales > Cupressaceae > Sequoia > Sequoia sempervirens. Next base: position 457,666,984 of record VDFB02281492.1, on the reverse strand, counting down.
ACTCAGATCATGCAGAGCACAGTAAGATTCCATAATTGCTCAATAGTTTGGGTCTTCACAGAGGAATTGGAAAAATAATATGTTCCTGGGAAGATCAATTTTGGCTACGAGGGAAACACAAGAAGCCCGCAGGCTAGGCTAAAGTTATAAGTTCACGAAAAAGTAGATAGATGCCAAATTGATGTACAGAACATCCATTATGAAGACCACAGGGAGATGCCAAGCCAGAAAGTAAAGCCAGAGTAGCCAATTCAGCTGTGTGGGAACTGAATCAAAGGCCTCTTTAAAGTCTATAAAGAAAACGCGACCTGGAATCTCCTTGATTATGGTTCTATTAACCTGTGTCTATTTAAAGCACCGAGTCACAAACTGGGTTTAGAGCAATGAAAAACAAGTGCTCCTGCAGAAACTGCCCCGGACAAACAATAACCCAAACCAAATGGATTCACAGCATACAAAATCAAAGACAACATCACAAATGGAAAGAATACATAATAGAAATTGCTTTACCTTATCATCGGCGTTAACCTGAATTCCAAGCTTTTTGTTGTGGCTCTTGACGCGGTACCATCTTCGCCCAAGTATAACAACCCCCATAACGGCGGCCAACATAGCAATCGACCACAGCGTCCCCACGTGCCCGACTTTAGTCTTCAACACACTCACAGGAGCTCTCCACCATTCAGTGAAGCTACAGTAGGGTTCAACAGGTCCCGAGTTCGAATCCTCTAACCCTTCCAAAACCCTTTCTTCCACCTCTTCCAGCGCAAACCCTTCGTCGTCCGAAACCCTAGACTCGTCCACGCTTGCCTCTTCAGCGTCCCGCGGCGTGGCAGGATCAATCCACCCTGGAGAGTTTTGACCCCGCGACATCAATTCTTCCTCTTCCTCCTTGTCATCCACGGGTGGAGGCAGGGCAATCCGCTGCGGGTGGGCAAAATAGTTGGGATCGATCAACCCACCAGACTCGATCTCGGGACCTTCTTCATCGTAATTGGGAGCAGAGCTGTGCAGCGGATGCACCACCTCCCAGCTCTCCTCCTCCTCCTCGCCGCCGCCGTAATTGGACATGGAACCCTATGCACAATACCAGAATGTTCCAGTCGACCTGTGGGCATGGAAGATGCAGTAAATCCTGCTTAGCTGCTTCGGATGGCGTAAATTTCAATGAATAAATGAAACCACTTGTCCTGTCTGTGGTTGGATGCGGATATTATTGATATGTGTGGGTGATTGACAGATTTGGGGTCAAGCGTAGGGACAGCATTATTTGAACACGTCTTCGTGGACTGAGGATTCACGCCGTGAGTGTCGCCAAAAACAGTTGCTCACCTGTATTTTCCACCGCCTTAGATATTGTCTTGTGCGTGTTAATCACAGGCGTTACGCGTAGGGGCCCAGTGACCACCTTTCTGCTTTATTCTTTGCTTGGTGTTGGCCACACTTTTCAACGGGCGTAACAACAAACGGAACTGGACGAGGTGCATAAGACAAGATAGACAGTCTTGTGGCTTCCAGGTTTGTCGGATATTCTATTCAAAGACTTTAAACAGAGATAAGAATCTATGAGCTGCCTTTAACTGTTGCAGAATCCATTGAAAATCTTCTCGCAAGCTGTTTTCCTGCAATTGTGGTATTCTTGGCTTGCTTGGATCGTTTTTCTCGCACCTCAAAACCATTGAAGGAACTCAAATGCTGAGACGTTCAAACGTCAAACGTCAGTTTGGAGGGAAACGTTGATATTTAACACACTGTAGAAAGTAATTCAAACGAACAACCTAATTATGACCTTTTCCATTTTGTTTTTAAATACTATTGCAATCAACGTGTTTTATAATAAGTTATTTCTAGGCAGATTTGTAGAAATGATAGATTTTTTTAGGTTTTTTTAATTATTCTTCAAAGTTCTTTATTTGAAATGGACGATCTGTTTTTTAAACGTGTTTTATACTAAGTTTTTTTTGTTAGATAGATTTGTAGAAATGATAGATTTTTTAAGCTTTTTTAATCATTCCGTTCAAGTTTCTTGTTTGAAATGATGCTTTGTTTTTTGAGAAAGATGTAAAACCAGGCAAGTAATCTCAACCATCCAAGTTCTCTACTTTTATTTTTAAAATGATTTAATAATTTAAAAGTTGATTTTAAAAACAAAGAAAAGAATAGAAGTTGGTAAGATTGAAATGAAGAATAGAATTATATTTTATTAATATTTCAATTCTAATAAATTTTAAATTAGTTTTATTTTTTATTTAATTATTTATTAATTTAATAAATTTATTATTTATTATTAATTTTTTAATCATTATTTTATTAACATTTGCATTTTGATATATTTTGACTTTGTATGAAGTCTAGTTTTTAATTTAGATTTAAGTTTTAAATATATTTTAATTATTTATGTCTTATTATAAAATTATAATAAATAATTAATAGTTATTTGAATTAATTTAATTTATAATTAATTATCTTATTAAAATTTTAATTATTGTAGAATAATTACATTCAAAAAAATTATTTTTATTTATATAAAAAAATAAATTTAAAACTTACAATGTAAATCAAAAGTTAGAGAGAGAAACTAACTTTTGATCAATTGTTTTGTGTCAACAATCCAATGATAGCATGTGTCCCTAGGAAGTTATGCTTAGGATGACATGTCATTTGATTAAGGATGTGATAATTCACCTTTAAGACCTCTTTAGTGTACCCTTTGCACACTTAAAGAGGAAAATAGATAGAGAGAAAAGAGAGAGGAAGAGAGAAGGGAGAAGGAGATAGAAATAAGATATAGAGAGAGGCAAAGGGAGAAAAAAAAGAGAGGAAAGAAGAGATATACATAAAGAGAGAAAGGTAGAGATGGATATAGAGAGAGAGAGAGAGATAGATGGAACAAAAAGAGAGCTCTTAATATCTGTCTCTCACTCTATCTATGTTTCTCTTGTCTCTCAATCTCTCTTCCTCTATCTCCCCTATTGCTCTCTATATTTGTCTTCCCTTCTATATTTCTCTATTTTCTTCTCGCTTTCCCTCTCCCTTACTCTCTTTTGCTACCCTTACTTTTCTCCCCTCTCTCCTCTCCCTCTGTATCTCCCTCTACCTCTCTCTATATATCATTTCATATCTATTTTTTTATCCCTCCATCTCTCCCACTCTCATTCTCTCTCTTTGTCTCTCCCTCTTTCTATCTTTATGTCTTCCTCTCCCTCTTCTCTCTCCTTCCATCTCTTCCTCTCTCTCTCCCTCTCTATATATTAATCCCCATCTACATCTACATCTCCATCTCAATCTCTATCTATATCTTCATCTCTATCTCTCTCCCCTATCTCTATCTCCGAGTACCACTTCTTACATCTCTCTTTTCCCCTATCTTTCCCCATATGTGTATCTATCTATCTCTCCCTCTTTTTATCTCTATCTCTCCCTCTCTCCCTACCACTCCATCTTTCTATATCTCTATATTTCTCTATCATCTTTCCACTTTTATTCCTCTCTCTCTTCCTCTATATCTTTTTATTTATATATTTCCCTCTATCTCTATCTCCATATTTCACACTCTCACACACACTCCATTTTTCCCCTCCCTATTTCTATCTCTATATCTCTCTCATTCACTCACTTCCTATTTCTCCCTCCTTGTCTTTATCTCTCCCCTTTCTATCTCTCTCTCTATCAATTGTCTTTATCGTCTCCTTTATATCTTACTCTTACCCCCTTTATCTCTATCTTCCCATCTCTCCCTCTTTCTATCATTGTCTCTCCCTCTCTCCCTCTTTTCTCTCCCTCTCTCCCTCTTTCCCTATCACTCCATCTTTCTATATCTCTCTAATTCTCTCTCCTCTCTCTATTTCTCTCCCCATATCTCCCTCCCTCACTCCCTCCCCATTCCCCTATCTATCTCTTTATCTCTACCTTTCTCTCCCTTTCTCTTCCCATATATCTTTATCTCTCCCCCTCTCGATCTCCCCTATTTCTCTCTCCATCTCTCTGTCTCTATTTGTCTACCTTTGCTTCTCTCTATTTTTATGTCTCTATATCTCTCTCTCCATCTCTTTGTCTCTATTTGTCTACCTTTGCTTCTCTCTATTTTTATGTCTCTATATCTCTCTCTCCCCCTCACCTTCTCTCTATATCTCCTTACATGTCTATATATCTCTCTCCCTCTCCCTCTATATCTCTTTATCTCTCCCTCTCAATCTCCCTATCTCTCTCTATCTCTATTTATTTGTCTCATTCTTCCTCTCTCGCTCTATCTCTTCATCTACCTCTCTCTATTTCTACATATTTGTCTCATTCTTCCTCTCTTACTCTATCTTCATCTCTACCTCTATCTTCCTTTCTTCCTCTATCTCTAGACATATATCCTTATCCCTATTCATCCATCTCTCTCCCTCTCTCTCCCCCTTTCCCTCTTCCTAGACCTCTATATCTATATATCTTAAATCTTCTCTATCTCTATCTCTCCATGTTTCTTCTTCTATCTCTCCCTCTATATCTATCTCAATATCTCTCCATCTCTCTACCCCTATCTCTCCTCTATCCACCTCTCTCTCTCTCTCTCTCCATATCCCTCTCCTTCTTCATATCCATCTTCATCTCCATCTCTATCTCTATCTTCCTCTTTATCTCTATCTCTCTTCTGCACTCTTCCCCTATCTATCTCCCCCTCTTTCTATTCATATCTCTCCCTCTCTCTCCCTATTGAAAACATAACATGACTCTCTTGGTAATGAAGCATGATTATATTCCCAATTTAGAGGTTTTTTTAGTCATGTTTGGATCCCTGAAGTGGATGCATACTTGATTTGAAGCTATCACTTCTCCACTAAGACCTTTGTTGAACAAACAACACCATTTGATAAATGGCCTATCAATTGACCTCACATACAGTGTGAATGTATGCAAAAAATAGACCATTTTTTTCCTAATTAACCTTCCACACTTTTCGTCATACCCATTGCACACAAGGTGTGATTGCTAGTTAAAAACTATTTGAAATCTTTTGGAAAGTTTCATAAATAGTTATATATATTTTTATTTTTTATAGTGTTTTACTTCTCTTCAAGTAATATTTTGATGTTTTAATGGTGAAAATTGTTTCAACTTTGTTTTGGTTAGTAAGATATATCATATTTCTAATTTATAATAGTGAATATTCTTAAAATAATAACAATTAAAAAATTAGGTTTAAGATTAAGTTTATTATAATTCTTTTACCATATTAAAGAAGCATGATTGTTAATACTTATATTTCTCTGATGAGTTATGGATGTGTCATGTTCAAGGATGGCCTAAGAGTCACAACACTTTGTATAACTATGTATTATTTCTTTTTAAAAATAAGTGTTAATTAAAAGACATTTTCAAATAAAATTAGATAAATATTATTTATATTAATTAAAAATATACATCTATAATGATGATTGTAAAGTTGTTTCTATCCAAATATCTATATTAATATGTTAATTTTCAATTTTAAATTGTTAAAAAAATATAATAAAAATTATTCTATTTATTTTATGAATTATTTACTTCAAAGGTAAGTACTCACCACTATGTGGTACTTGTTAGTTATTCATTAAGATATAAATTTTAGAAGATGTCATTTTATTGTGTTTAAATATATATTTACTTATTATATTATGTATACTAATTTTTATATATATCCAATTTTTTTCATTAAAAAAATTTGATAGAAATCAAATATCTAGTGGACTGATAAGAAGATATATAGAGTTTTATGATAAGACATGGCTTACATATATATAATGAAATGATGAGTGCATGGTTGCACTAGATTTGTGGACACTTTATTTAAGGGAATAAAAAGGTTTCATGTGTAGAATATTATAAATGGTAATTAATACAAAGCATAGAAAGTGGGAAAGAAACATGGTGGGATCTCTTATCTACTCTATTAGAATAAGGAATAAATAAAATCACAATGTGTAGTGTTGACTGTGAAAATGTCATGTGGGGGTGCTTTGTATTGAAGGAAGACTATAAAGAATCAATGTGTTGAAGTTAACATATTGATTTTTTACAACGAGAGTGGATCCCACATGTGAATAATCAATGCATCAAGTCCAATGCATTGGATTTTCTAAAAGGGGTGTATTGAAGAGGAATACTATCCATTGGGTGATATTTTTAATCAAATTATATCTTTATAAGGGAAGATAAATCACTTATATAAATAGACTTTGAGATTTAATAATGACTGGGCGATGGAAAATAGATTTTTAAGGATGTGTGGCTCATGCTAGGGTTCTCAAGCCCTATTCATGGCCTCTCCTCTCTTTTTCTATGACTAAATTTCTACTATCTACAATGTGGAGTGTCGTTTGGGCGTGGGTGTTGTGTATCTATTACAAGGGTGTTTTCTTGGCATGGGGAGTGTTGATATGGGGTAAGGGTTTTTTTTGTTTTCTCTTTCTATTTGGGGTTGTTCCTCTTGTTATTATTGAAGCATGGCCTCGTTTGGAGGTCCAAGTTTTAAGGAAAATTGGTTTTCCATAAGGCTATATCTAGAAATGATCTAGATTTTTCTATGCATGCAAGCACGATCAATTTTTTGAATAGATCCATGAGTGGAGAGGGCTCATCATAGATTGGTGGTCCCCAAATCTCGAAGGTGAATGGTTTTCTAGAAATGAGCCAAGATTACTATAATCTGTTGAGGAGGAGTTAGCTATTTGTCTAACCATGCTTTGATGTATAATTTTATGGGGATTCGAGTTTCTCTCCTCGTTCTCGAATCCTTGGCATATGGACTTGGAACCTTGAGGTTCAATTGGAGGTTATGGTGGTGGATAATAGCTACTTTATGGTGGTTTTCAATTGTCTAGTTAATCACAATAAGGCCTTTGAGGGCGGTCCCTATTTTAATAACCAAGCTTGCTTATTTATCAAACTATGACATATTGGATTTAATCTTGTAGTAGAGCTCTCGAAATGTGTTCATATTTCGGTTAGGCTTTCATGGTTACCTTTAGAGTTTTGGAGGAATGATATATTACATATGATTTCTCTAGTGCTTGGAAAATCGTTGGGTCTGTCACAAAAAACTCTAGATAAAAGGTAATTTATTATATCCAGATTTGTATTGAAATTGATTTAAATAAAACATTACCAAACTCTTTATAAATTTATCTCAAATCATCTTCTTGGACCCAACATCTTGATTATAAAGCCCTTCTATTTTGATGTTAGATTTACCTTGAATATGGCCACTTGCAGTGGAAGTGTCCTTAGGTCACCCCCTACAAGACCCCCTTCCAATGTGTCCTCATGCCAATCATCCAAGATGGAAAAAGGGAAAGCCACGAAGGTGGTGGAGGAAGTAGTTAAGGATGGTTTGATTTTTGTAAAGCCTCACAACAAGGGTAGAAGGTAGAAAAGATCTCTCAAGGACAAACAAGATGATGGAGTCTCTAACAAGTTTGATGTGTTGGATGAATTTGACCTACCAAAGGTGAGGCCCAAGAGATGGCTAGAGAGGATGGTATTCAAAGTTCCTAATAGGGGGATTTCCTTGATGCACAAATGGAAATAGATATGGATTTTGGGGATCCTTGTGCCTTGACAACAAGTGAAAATGTTGAGAGGGATGATGGATCGGTCAAAGTAGAGTTGCCTCTCTCACTTGAGAAGGAGGAATGAGATACTAGAAAAGGTAGTAGAGCTTCTCCCACTCTACAGTTGCAACCAAGAAACCTTAAGAGGGGAGCTTTGGAAAAACTACCCAAGGTAGGGCAAAAGAAAGATCAAGATAAAATTAAATTAATGGGAGAGACTTTAGTGGAATTAGGCTCAATCAAAACCATTGATTCCCACTTCTCCAACCCTTAGAAATGATTGTCCTCTCATGGAATGTAAGGGGATTGAACAACGTCCCTAGACAAAAATTTATTTGTGATATTAGGACTCTTTTATCAGATATCATATTTTACAGGAGACAAATTTGTATGTGGAGAGGATATATAACTTGGCTCCCAAATTGTGGTGGGGTAGCTAGTGTCATAACCCAATTTCTATTGCATTTAAATTAAAATATGATAAATTGAATTATTGAGGAAATTCAGTATGTTGAATGAAAAATTTGATATTTTTGAAATGTTTGAAAGAAGTTGACCATCTTTTGACCATGTGATCTTATGAACTATCTCATACTTATCATGATTGAACGTTACTAATGAACTATATAAGTGCAAGTGTGTGCAAATGCAGGGTAACAGGTTGAAGGACGAGAACACGATTGAAGTAGGATCGTTTAGCTAGATTGAATGGTAAGATTGATGGAATCTAGGTGCACACACCACAAAATGACATGATGTCTACATTTAAAATTTCATATAGGAGATTATATTAATCTAATTCAAAATGATTCAATGATTGAAAAAAGTAGGCTTGTGGAATGATATACATGTGATTTGTTATTTAGTTGTCTATTTCAATCTTGTATTTTCAAAAATTTGAAAAGAAAACGAAAGCATGATTCAACATATATGCGTGTATTAAAATGGCATGCTAGAAGGATAAGGAAATCACTTCATTTAAAAACTATTATTCGAATAATAATAAAAATTGCTTCTTTCTTGAAAGTGATTTCACACTATGATGTTATAAACATAAAATTGTGATATATATATATATATGTCTATATATATACATATACATATACATATATATATAAATATAAATATATATACATATATATATATACATATATATATATATATATATAAATATATATACATATATATATAAATATAAATATATATACATATATATATGTCTATATATATACATATACATACATATATATAAATATAAATATATATACATATATATAAGAATGTATATATATAAACATATGCGAACTCTTTGAAAAATGAATATGAGTTCGAATTCATTAAATACTATTGTTAAATTCTGATAATAAATGAAAAGAGAATAAAATATGTAATAATATCATAGTGGCCTACATTCGAATTAAAGAAAGATATTCAAAATTCATAGTGGGCAGCTAGTTAATGGCAATTAAGATTTGAAACGGCCCCTTTAGTGGAGCACATAGGAAAAGAAGGCAAGTTACCATTTTGGTAACATAGAATCGAAGCAGGATGGAAGGAGAACGGGCTGGGTTGATGATTCCTGATGAAAAAGCTGAGGGAAAATCCACAAAATCAGAGGTAATCAATGGATTTACTTTGAAAATGCTTGCATTCCCAGTTTAGTTCATTCAAAAGCTTGTATGATTGTTTATTTTGATGATTCCATTTGAATCGGTGCAAAACTATTCAATGATCTTCTATGTGCAATCCATTTGATTTATTTTGTTACATTTTCTATTATATACAAAGGCCATGTTGGTCATTCCTTGCTTGTACATGCTCTGTGCATGCTCTTCTAATAGAATGAAAGCCGATTATTTTATATCCTATAAGTTTTATGTTGTTGCCACTTTTTATTTATTTCTTGCATGTGTTAATACTTAGCCATTCACATGACTAATCGGGTGAAATTGATAGCCTATGAATTTGGAATGTAACGATTCTTAAATCGTTTATCGCCCCCTCTAAGGGAAGGTGGAAAAATCATCGATTGCAATCTTTATGTTATACCATTCAATGTGTGCTAGAACCCTATGGTATGTCGCACCATATGGGTGCAATAACCATTGCAACCAATTCTGGGAAAGATGGATAACATTGTTGGAAGTATTTTCATCGTCTATAGAAAATAATGGTAGAGCATTGTGTCATTCCATTGTTATTAGATGTTCTTGTTTTACCATATCGTTGTGTTAATATTCCATGTCACCTAGTCTACAAAGGATGATGGCAGAATGATGTATCGTTCTATGTTTATGCTTGCATGTTAAGTATGTAAATTATTGTTCTCTGCGAATGATACCCAGATCGTCCCTTTGGAAGAATGCAACCAAGCTGAGGGTCGGCATGCATAGACTTTGGCCTTGGCATTGTTAAATATTAAGTAACAATTAACTGACTATTGGTTGTTCCGTAGAACGACAATGGCATAAATATGTTTATATCAATGAACATGGGTTCTTCAAACCCCGAGCAATAATAAGATTGTTTCCAATTTAGGTGTACAATATTATTGTTGTTAAAATGACAAGTTTTTTGTTCAAATTCTATTACCTTGCATAAAACGATATCAGTATCGTTTAGCCCCTTTCTTTATATGTATATTTATATATGAATGTTCTCATAATGATAGACCTTTGAATGAATACATAAGAATGATAGTTATGTCATTTCAAATCTTTGACCATGATTGTATTTGAATAACTAAGGGTCCCTGGATGATACTCAAATAAATGAAACACTGGTTAACTTGAAACTAAAATTGAAACTGCAAACTTTTGTAAACAACGTAGCTATGTTACAAACGATGTACCATCATGAAGTAACTATTTAAATGGAACTGTCCTTCTAATTTCTGTGAAAAGGAAATTTTACTCTTTGTATAACTGTCAAATGATATGACAATCTATAGCATTATTTTGAATGAATGAAAGAAAATTTGTTACAATGGTTATTAATTTCAGAATGTATGCACAAAATTATTAACTAAAGTTGGCACATATGTGTATGCACATAGACTTCATCTATGTACATACACATACTTGTGGCATACCTTCTTTTGTTATTTATCTTATTCATTTCCTTCTATATTGAATATTTAATTTTGAGGTAGAATACTCTGAATGTACTCATGTGACATATGTATGAAATGGTTAAATGTATTGAATAGATCCAGAATACTTCATCTATGTACATATGAGGTAGAATACTCTGAATGTACTCATGTGACATATGTATGAAATGGTTAAATGTATTGAATAGATCCACTTAAACCATCTTTCTAAATTTTATTAAGTTAAGGAAATTAAGTAGACCGAATTACTTTTTCGATGATATGTGTTTAAGGATTATTCATTCTATTCAATTGAATAGCAACAACTAAGTAGACTAGAGAACCTCAGGGTAGAAACTGCTAGAGGGTAGATAGTTGCTAAGGAATAAACTTGTGTGGTTAGAAAGTTACCTTCTGAGATGGGTACTGAAATGGAGTACATAGAGTATAAGTTTTTGCTTTATCTAAAACCTATCTTTTCTTGTCACAAATAAAATTTTATGCTTGGCCAAGCAATTAGCCCATTATGTATGTATGGAATTTTTGATAACACTCTCTTCCATTCCTAGCATAGATCTTGCATTTTTCTAATCATAGATAGAGATGCAAGTTGATGTTTGGGCATACATCAGATTCCACCTTGCAGATTGTTCTCTTGCTAAACTTTCCATGTAGGGTCGGGTATTCTTCAAGTTGGAAGAATTTTGGGGAAGTGTAGGCTTCATGGTTGGGCAGTAAAGCGCGTAAACCATGTTCTCGTCCACCAGAGGAGGCGAGCATCAAAAGGAAACCATGGATTTTTTCAAGTTATGAAAGGATTATGATGTAACCTTGATGTAAATTGTATATTGTACTGACTTTGTGGCCCTATGAGCCAAGTCAACTTGGATATTATAATTGACATTTGGAAATGAATATTACTCATTTGACTCTTATTTTAATTAGACATGTGTTGCTATGATTGAAAATAGCTACTTAAGTTATGTATTTTAAAAATTAATATTCATAATGTCATTTGCAATAATATAATTAAGTAATAATTAGAATGGGTTATTATAGCCAGTGTTAGTGTCAGTGTATTGGGGCTTAGGACAATGTTGGAGTGGTAGCCTACCTTTGGAAACCACTAAAGGTTACCCCTCCTAGTGAATTTCTAGAAGATTCTCAATCGTTGTGGTTGCTACTAGTTTCAAAACTAGAGAGATTATTTTACTTTCCATTGTTTATGCTCCAAAAAATATTCTTGGTAAAACTAGTCGTTGGGCCCACATTCAGTATATTCAATCATTGACCCCTTTATATCCGAGTAATCTCACAATAATGAGTTCCACTTTTTGGCCAAGATGGACATTTATATCAACATTTTTAACTGAATCTTCACCTTTTGAGACCTATAGTAGTTAAACCATTAAGAATTTGAAGATGATGCGAACTAGTGATTTGTGTCGATTTATGTGTAAATTCTAAATATTATTTTTTATTTTTTTTGAAATAAATCGTGAATCTTTCAACATCTCCTTTAATAACTAGTTTCAAATAGTAAACAACATTATCAAAAAGTAACATTTATGTCATCCAACATAACTTTTTTTCTAGAAAGGATAAAATTTAAATTTTTAAATATAGATTCTTAACATCAATATCTAGGACATGGATGTTTTTCATAATTTTTTGTTACATATTTTTTTAGTTAATTTTTGAATTCATTGTAACTATAATTTGGATGTAGGTATATGTCGTCTAGGATAACTTGTGTAGGATCATCATGGAAAAAATAGACCCTTAAGTGGCAAAAAATTCAGAAAAATCAGAGTTAGGCAACTTGACGTAAAAATTTGAATAAGTTATCTATATTATTTCAAAAATATGTAAGAATAGAATCTATAGAAAATTGAATGTAGTTTCTAAACTACTAGGTTTGTTTAAAAAAAATAAATCTATTTGGTGAAAATTTGAAATTTCAATGCGTAGTACTTAAATTTCAGGGAAAAAAAAGAAGTAGGTGTCTGTCTGACCACCCTAACCACAATAAAATGATAATATTTTTTTATAAGATTTTATATATAAGTAGAGGACTTATGTCCCGATGTGATGCATATTTTTTGTAATTTTTCCAAGTAAATAATTAATTATGATTTTTTATTACAACTTATAAAAATATAAAAACTTCGTATGTCGACCACCTTAACTTGGTCAAAACTTCATGAAATTCATTTTTTCTTTTTAATCCTATAGTATGTGAAGCATAGAATGTGACACATGTTTTGGATTAAAAAATGTGATAATTTGAAAGCTATAGATGTTTTTAATTAGCCTATCAATCACGGGACTTTAGTTGTAATTTGAATAGAAAATGAATAAAATTACTTATTCAATTCAAAGTAAAGCATAATTTGTATTGGTGGAAAGCTGAGAATATCCTTTAAAAACCCTTTTCGTTTCATCAATTTTGGGTTAAAAATTTTAATTAGCCACATACCCATCATATTGCCACTTTTTCGCCCATCATGATCCTGCACATACCCATGATCAATATCTAGGGCATGTCCATGTTTTTCATAATTTTTTGTTACATATTTTTTTAGTTAATTTTTGAAGTCATTGTAACTATAATTTGGACGTAGGTATATGTCGTCTAGCATAATTGTGTATATATTGATTTTTTTTGGTTAAACAAGGACATCAATACCTAGGGAAAAGGTATTTTTTAATTTTATTTACAATGGTTTACTATTTTTTCACCTTTGTATAATGAAGAACTTGATGTTCGTTGAAAAACCTATGTTCAGTAAAAATTAAAAATTAAATACATGATAAAATGAAAACATATCAAAACTATACTTGTTGGAAAGCTCATTTCTAGGACTACGATCTTGCAAAATATATGGCCAAGTTAAGTACATATGAAGGTCCAACTCGGTGTTTGAAACTGGATTTTATAAGGAAAATATAAAGCAAAAACCAAAAGTGTCATACTTAACCCCTTCATTTGAAGGTTAAACCTTCACTTAGAGGCCCCTTCGAGTGAAGATGATTGTGTAAACAGGTATTTTATGGCATATACCTTCACTTGAAGGGTAGCCTTCTCTCAAACATGTGCTTTCTTGCACAACTTCACTCAAAGGTCCTTCAAATGAAGATTTTTCTTCACTCTGAGGTGATTCGTAAAACACCCCTCCTCCCCCGAAAAAATTCATTGTCCCAAAAGTGGGACTCAGTATTATGAGATTACCCATCCATGGAACCTAGTTGGGGATTTCAATGCCATTATCAGTTTGGAGGAAAAGAGGGGACGTGTGCAAAGGCTTGAGCCTTCTTCCATATAGCTAAAGAATAACATTGTCTCCTTGAATGTGGTTGAAATTAAGCTAAGTAGTAGTTTATTTACCTCGAATAATATAAGATGTGGTGTGGAGGCAATCTCTAAGAAGTTGGATAGATTCTTGGTGTCTAGTTTTGGATTGGTAAGAATTGGACTATCAACTTTGAGATTTTAGAGTGGTGGGGTTCAAACTTGAAACATAGATTTTTGGCACCCACTTGCTTTCTAGCTCTCCTAGGGTTTTTCACCTAGGAAGAGAAAGATGGGCCAAAAATGCTTATGCTCACATTCAAAGATTAATGCAATATGGATAGAATAAGGATGCAATATGCCTAGACGTAATGCTTGAATGCAATAAATGAATGAGATTGATTGACTAATGAATAGAAACTAAAGGAAAATAAATTGTTTGAAAACACATTGTGTATTACAAAATCCCCTACAAATGAATAGAAAAATGCAACAAAAGTGAATCAGATTGAAAGTGTGCACTTGGAACTTTGATGAGGACTGGAAATTGATGCTAGAATGCTAACGATGCTATTTTTCAGACCTGGAGGGACTCATTCGCCTTTCTGGGTGAATCAGTCTCAGTTCTGGTAAACTATGTCGGAACTCGTTTCTGACAAAAGGGTACTAAAAATGCAGAAAACTCAAAATTGACCCTGTGGTGGGTGGAAAATGAGTCCACTTTTGAATTTTTGGATTTTCAAAGGTGGATTCCAAAGCTTTCGATCTACACTTGGATGCCCTACAAGTGTACGCTTCTGAAACTATTGAATTCGGGTTTGAAAATGCCTTTTTGTTGATATTTTGACTTGAATAATGAAGAGATGACTTGAATGACCTTGAAACTTGATCTCCAATGATTTCCAAGCTTCCAAGAGACCTAAATCTATAAACACACAAGAATAAAAGAAGAAATGTTGATTGTTAAGGCATGGGGGTTTGCCTTGGTCAAACCCCTTTTAGGTAATTAAACCAAAATGATGAAAGAAAGTAATGAAACATGAAAAATGGAATTGATTACCTTTCCATGATGATTGATCTTGAAATTCTACAGTAATACATGAAGATTCATCCTTTGAATGCTTTAGAAAGCTAACTTAATGACTTCTAATGAAGAAACCCTATCTTGCTTGAATTGGATGATGAATTAATGATGAGAGATGTAAAAAATGAGTTGTTAGATGTAAAATGAGGATAAAAACACTTATTTATAGACAATTGTGCCTTAGTATCCTAATTATACCTCATCACAGGCCGACATGTAGTGAAATTAAACTTTAAATTTCACTTTTTCCCGCTCAAAGGTCAAAATGGGGCTAGATAGGACTCATTCGCCACACATGGAAAATGGGTCCCACCTGGATGGGACTGATTCGCCATGCATGGTGAATGGGTCCCACAGGGGCCATTCCAATAGCTAAGAAGCCAAGGAATAAGGAAATAAGGTTTAAATTACAACTTTGTCGGGTATTTGATCAATTTGAACCTCAGGATGCACAATATAGGTTATTAGGGACCTATTAGTGATGATGTAAATGTTAAATAGGGCTTGGGAAACATAAATCAATGTGAAAGTGTGATTAAATACACTTTACAACACTAAAATTAGGTCCACATAGCCTAGGAATGCACAAGAACCAACATGAATGTGCAAGACACATTACAACACTAGTTTAACATTAATTTTAATTCAAGAACCTTCTAGATTGATGTAATAATGTTATTAAACACATTTTATAATGTTGAATTAGGGAGAAATAGGCTTATTAAGTCTAGAAAATCGTGAAAGTCCTTTACAAGACTTTACAACACCTTTACAAGACATCGATAAAAGCATGTTATTCAATTTTCAAGGGTCCAAGACTTAGTGTGGACACATAAAATGCCTCACAACACTAGATTGAGACCTCATTAAGTCCAATTTATCATGAATTAATCCCATGTCAAGCAAAGGGTCCTTTTTTTCTATGGCACAAAACTATTAGCCTATCAAAATCTCAACTATTTTGATGGGAGCCATAAAGAACCTGTCTTTCGACTTTCAACTTATGTGGATTCAAGATCCCTTGTTGTAGGAGCTTATGGTTGATTGGTGGAGTAGAGATAGACCAACTCATGGCATGACTATGTATAATTTTGTGAAAAGATTATAATTTGTGAAGTATCAACTCAAGAAATGGAATAGGAATTTTTTTAGTAATATCTTTATGGCTAAGGAAAATGCTCAGTCTTGCTTGGATGATATTACTCGATAGATTGAGGACCATGGTATTGTAGAGTATTCCCTTAAGAATGAAGCTATAACCCTAAAGGAGCTTGAGGAATGAGAGCTTCTATAAGATATCTTTTGGAAATAGAAGGCTCAGATTGAGTGGCTTCAAGAGGGAGACAAAAATAAAACTTTATTATTTAACTCTATCAAGGATAGAAGGCATGGGAATAAGATCTCTTCTCTTGTGTCTTCCCAGGGAGTCCAATTATCTTCATTTTAGAATATATCCAGGGAGGTTATTGAGTATTACTCTTTGTTATTCAAGGAAGACATTAGAGGAGGGAAACCTTATTTTAGATTTCATCCCTTCTCTAGTGTCTATGGAAATGATATTCACCCCATTTCTTTAGATGAATTGGAGAAGGTTGTGTTTTATATGAAGAAAGGGAAAGTATTTGGCCCTAATAGATTTCTAGTGGAATTATTTCAAGAATTTTAGGAGATTTTAAATTTTTCTTTATTGGAGGTTGTCCAAGAATCCTATAGGAGCAAGCAGATGTTGCAAGAAATGAATTCTATGGTCTTGGTTCTTATTCCTAAAAGAGAAGGAGCTAATTTATTGAACTTTTTTAGGTATATAGCTCTTTGCAATATGGTTTACAAGATTATTTCAAAGCTGATTATGGAATGGCTTAAGCCATGGCTCGACAGGAAATTTTTTGAGGAACAAGGAGGTTTTGTGGTTAATAGGAAAATTTTGGATAGGGTTGTAATAGCTGATGATTCCATTCATCCTAGGGAAAACTCCAAGGAGAAATCTATGTTCATCAAAATTCAACATGGCTAAAGCTTATGATCGGGTCAAATGGTTGTTTATTCAAAAAATTCTTCTCTTTTGGATTTGGGGTAGAGTGGGTTGACCGGGTACTAAGTTGTGTGAATTCAACATATTATTTAGTTATTATCAATAGCGACCCTTCTTCTTTGTTTGGTTCCTCTTGAGGCCTCCAATAGGGTGACCCTCTATCACCCTATTTATTTATTATTGTGTTTGAAGGTTTAGGTAGATTCATCAAGTGTTATGTGCGTCAAGGTGGCATTCAAGGATGGGGGGGGGCAATGGTTTTTCACCTCAGTCCCATGTACAGTTTGTGGATGACACAAATTTGATGGAAGTGGATAAAATAAAGGAATCAACTAACTTCAAAAGGGAATTAGGCATCTATCTTGTGGCCTCAAGACAATAGACCAATGAGGAAAAATCTCCAACATGCATCCTCTAATTTAACATCGAGTTTCTCATATTTTCATATTTTAGGTAGGAGATCTCCCTTTGGTGTATCTTAGTATTCCCCTCTCTATTGGACCATTGCCTAGGGGGACTTGGAAAAAGGTGTTGGAAAATTTCTAAGAGAAGATCAACCATTGGACCAATGGGTGGCTTTCTTTTGTTGAGAGAGTTTTTCTACTAAAATTTGTGGTCCAAGCCCTCCCAATTTATAGGTGTATGGTCTAGGTGGCTCCTATAAGTTTCATTAAAGAATTACATGCTATCTCAAGGAAATTCCTTTGGGTTGGTAAGTTAGATTCATTGAAGTGGATCTTGGTAAATTGGGATACTATATACAAGTCAAAACAGGGAGGGGATCTTGGGCTGCATCAGGCTAACCTCACTAGGTAGGCTCTAGTAGCTAAGGTTTACTGGTGATGGTGTACTGACTAGAATTAGGCTTGGAATAGGATACTCACCTCCAAGTATTTAAGGGAAGATACAAGTGTGATGTACCTAGGATTAGTTTGATTGGGAAGGGGTCTATGATTTGGGATGCTCGTAAAAGGGGACCCAATTTAATTAAGCAGGGCTTGTTTTGGATTTGTAACAGGGGTTCTAACACCCTTTTCTAGTTTGATTCTTAGGATGGGTTCCCCCAATCATGTCTATATGTCCCCATATTTAGGACCTCTTTGAAAGCTTCTTGGAGATTGGGTGGTCTTAGGTTGAGGACTTCAAATGTGTTCAAAGCTTGGGGCAAGTGGAGAGGTGTGAATGGAAGAACCCTATGGAATGGCTTCCAAGGGGATCTAATGAGGATAAAAAATATTTGAAAAGGATTTTATCTGGTAGAGCTTGTAGCTCCATGAGAGGGAGATATAGTTTGGCCTAGGGTCATGATCCTCAGGGGATGTATTATGTGGCCTTTGGGTATTAAGAGTTGAATCATCAAAAATATGGAGGGGTTGAGGTTTTGTGGTTGAAAAATGTGTGGAATAAGTTTGCTTGGCCTAAATGTAACCTTTTCTTGTGGCTAGTTGCTTCGAATAGTTGTCTCACTTGGGATAACCTTCGAAAGAGAGGATTTCAAGGACCTTTTATGCATGTTCTATGCAAAAATAATGAGGAATTATCTTTCCATTTGTTTTTCAATGTGCCCTTTCTAAAGACATTTGACACTTATGGTGGGGAGTTTGGAAGAAATCTGTGTTCATGCTTCCTCTCTTATTAAGTTATGGAGAATATTGGGGAGGCCTCCAACTAAGGCTTTCTTTCTTCAAGTGGCATGGATAATTGTGCCTTTGTGCATCCTTTGGTAGATTTGGTTAGAAAGGAATTGAAGAATATTTTAGGGGTAGAATCAGGTGGTTCAACAACTATGGTAGAGAATTATAGGCATGATTCAAGAGAAATTGAGTGCAAAATGTTAGTTATTTGTCCCCTTAGAAAGTGGTGAGAAAGAGGTAATGAAAAGGTTATGTTTTTCTAGTAGTATGGTTCACTCTTGGTGGAGGGGAGGTCATCTTTCCAAAAATAAAATCTAGAGATATGGGAGATGGAATTTTCCCCCTTATGGTGTTTTAAAGATCAATACAGATGGCTCTTCCAGGGGAAACCCTGGGCACATTAGAATTGGAGGAGTTGGGAGGGATAGTACTAGGTTTGCACTTTTTCTCTTCTCTATTTATAAGGTTTGACACTCTAACAACCTCATATCTCTTGAAAAAATTTATGTTCTTGGGAGGTGTAAGATCATCTGTGAATCAGATTCTCATATTTTGATTAATATGCTGAGTGAGAAGAGATTGGAAGTTGTTAGTTGGCAGTTGACTATCATGGTTTAGTAGATTATTTACCTGAGTACCTCTTTGGATTTTGTTTCCTTCATCCATATCCCACGAGAGTGGAACAATGTTGTTGATTGTCTAACTAAATGGGATTTTGAGCATATGGGGGATTGGAAAGTGGAACATTGGGAGCATTTATCCTGGGATCATTCCCAAAGATTAAATAGGCTAGTTTTTTAAGACAAGGATGGATAATGGGCTGCAACATTTAGGTCTACAACATTTTGGCTCTCCCAATGGGAATGATTTTTGATGCTTGGTTGGGTTGATTTCTTGACCTGGAATGGTCCTCAATATTTTATATGATTACTTCACGATGATTTAATAAATTTTTCCCTCTTAAATTTTTTTTAGTTGTATAAATAATTAAATTAATTATATAAATAATTTTCTCAAGTTGGTACAAACCAAAGGTTATAGGAAATTTTGGTTGGAGGGGGATTCTCTGAATATCATTAATAATTTGAAAAATTGTGTTCCTCCCTCTTGGACTATAGAGTCATTGATAAGGGACTCCATTGATATTTTGAAATCTTTTGATGAATGTTATATATCGCACATCTTGAGAGAGGGTAATGATTTAGCGGACATCTTCGCTAATACTGGTGTTAGAGACGTTAGGGAATGGGGTTTGAATGACCCTCTCCCTATAGAGGCTATTGCAACTATTAACTATCATGGAATATTTTAATTTGCTTAACTTCTCATTATGGTTGGCGGCATGCACGTCTTTCTTCACGTGGCTGATTATTATGAGAAAGGATGGGAAGCAAGATTTGAATCAAGAAAATGGTATGAGAGTTGGGTGTCATAGGGAATGGAACTCTAAGTTCTTTATTTTCCCCTGTTCCATTTATGTTCTCACACAAATTTTGGGTGGTCTTTGCATTGTCTTCCAGAGTTTTCATTGCACTGTGTTTGGAACCCTTAAGTTGTTACCTTTTGCTAATTGTGGTGATATGGGTGGAGATAGAAATCACGCAGAACATTTCTCATGCGAAGCTGCAAAGAAGAAGAAGGAGGTTTGGGAGGTGTTGGAGAAGGGAGGGTTAACTCCTTACTTGGAGAAATTACATGGAAATAATCCTCAGGTTACGATATTTTTTGCTAAAGGATGGAATGATAGGGTGTTGAAGCTTTATGGGACTGAGTTTGATGTTAATGAAGAATTTATAGCTAGTATTATTGGTCTGGCTATGGATGGCAAGAAAGTTTTTAGGGATAAAAAGGAGTTGTAGACCGCAATGCAAATCTTCTTTAAGGGAGATGAAGCTAAGGATTTGAGGACTGTGAGGAGTGGAGGCTATCAGAGAAGCTCTCTTAAGGCATTGTGGGGAGATGTTGTGGAAGAGCTAATGCGGTTCATAACTTTGGAAGGTCGCTTTTCAACGATGAATGCATACCACTTCATTTTTCTTAATCACTTATGACATAAGAAGAGGATTTCCTTTCCTTATTATCTTTTGATGTCTTTTGATTCGGGCCTTAAAGATCACAAGAAAAACCCAAAAAATCCTATCTTGCATGTGGGGTTAATCCTTCTTATCTTTGATTATGCGAAGACTTTTGAGGTTGCTAAGCCAATTGTCACCTCGAAGGGTAAACAGTCCAAGCCTGTCGAGGAGTATGAGACTTCTTCTGAAGGGGAACCAACCAACAAAATTGTAAAGAAAAGGAAATTAATTTTGGAAAAAGAGTCAGAGTCGGAGGAGGATGTGGACTATGTTCCTAATTCACTTGCTTCTTTGGAGGTGGTTCCACAATCCCCTGCTACGGGAAAGATGAAAAATGGAGATATGTGTGCTAGTGAGGGTTATTTGACTTGTAGTGATGAGGCGGTTGCTGATTTGTCAATTAGGGGTATGAAGGTGAAGAATGATCTATATAGTGAGGCTTCCTTTTTGCCCCCTATTGACAAGCAAAAGGAGATGGAGGAGGGAAGCAGGAAGAAAAGGGTTCTAAGGACTGCAAACCAATTCTAGAGAAGGATTTTCCTCTCACTGTTGGGGGTGGCCCCTTTGCTGATGATTCCCTGAGTGTTAAGTCAGATTTTTAGATGAAAGGTAAGTCTAGGGGTGTGGATGTTGCTGTGGAAACCCAGGATATGGAATTGGAGAGGCTTAAGAAGAGGAAGGTTGTGGCAGAGGAGATAGTGAGCTCCATTCGCAAGATCAAGGCTCCAGTTGCTGTTGAAAAAGGTAAGGATACCCCTGTTGGACAAGATAGGGTTAGTTCCTTTGAGGAGGAAGATGCTTTGGGGAAAGGGGTTTTTAATATTGATAGAGAAGAAATGTCTGATGGCCTTGGAACTGCTCGTGAGGGTTCCATTGTCTTGTTCAAACTTTTTAAATGGTTTTTTCATGAACTCAATAAAACTAATGTCAGAGTTAGGGGTGTGGTGAGTAAGGCCGAGGAGTCCTCTATCCAAAACTAGATAAATGAGTTTTTTGACTCCTTAAACACTGTGGTAGACACTATTGCGGAGGAAACTATCAAAATGAAATAGAACCTTGAAGGAAGAATCCTCACCCTTGAGGATCAAATGGAAAAATGTGGGATGTTGTGATGAGAGGTGGGGAGTTGCATAAATTTGTTGGTAAATTTGACTCTACTGCTATGAATTTTCCCTTGGTTAGTGCCAAGAAGCGTAAAGAAAACTTGCTCATGCTGAAGAGATCGTTGTTGCTAGTAAGCTAACGAAGGAGGAGGGTGTTGTTGGGAAGGGTGGGGAGAAAGGTATTATTTTGATTACTGAGGTAAATACAGATGGATCTGGTGCTAGGACTAGGAATAAAACTAAAGCTTAGGTTGGGGCCTCTGGGAAAGAAATTTCTGATACTTTGGATGATGCACAAAAGGCTGTGACTAGTGACGTGGAGGGAACGAATATTCTGAAAAGTATGTAGTGTTGCTGGTGGGGTCCTCCTTTTTGATTGACTTTTTGCTGATGGGTCGCTATTGTTGGGTTGTTTTTTGCTTAATGTTGTTTTCTTATATTTTAGTTGCTCTCTAATGTAAAGGGTTCCAGGCCCCTTGAAAACCTATATTTTACCTCTAATCAAAAACTTAGATATTTATGGAGATAATATTACAAATAATTAAATATTAGATTAATTATGGATATTAAATAAATCTAACCATGATACTTAGTTGAGTTTCAAATAAAGTTGAAGACGTCAAGAATCAATTTACCATAATACTTGAATTTAGGGGTTACCCAAACAAGTGTCTCATAATCTAAAAACTGATTGTGTACTATTGTGGTTTAGATTTGTGTTTACTGATCTAATTTCCATGCTAAAAGCAAATGAACTAGCATAACTTAGGCATAAACCTATACTTGCAAGGTTGGTTGGAATGAGTTAGTCAAAATTTGGTTATTTTAGTATGTTTACCTTGATATTATAATTCCTAATTTTCTCATAAGGAACTAGCACTATTTACAAAAATCCTTAGTAAATCTATTGAATTGTGAGGGTCGTGTTTTCTTGAGTCAAATCCATGCTATGACTAATTCAAAAGTTTCATAACAATGATTGAAGAGATCAAGTAAGCATGCAATGTGCCTAGGATGATGCATGTTGATGTAAATCTTTGATAAAATTATTTTATGCTCTTAATATAAATTCTATTTTGATAACTCTTAGATGTCATTAATTATTTATATCATGATCTCAATTGATTGAATGTTTGTATTTAAATAGAACAACTTAACATACAAATCCACATAAATGTGTGCTAGGTCAATGGCATAATGGAAAATGAAGAGGTCAATAACATGTAAATTTGAAATTTGAATTTTAAAATTCAATTTTAGATTTGCAATGCATAAATAATGGGTGAAGTCCACACCCAAAGATCTAATATAAGGTAGATAATGGGATGCCTAGGGATAAAATCCAATCTTTGGGGATGAGTAATAATGGAATTGAGATAGGGTAATGCCATGAGCCAAATTCCAATAAAATTATGCCACTTTTAGATTTGTTATTACATAAAGGACATTGAAATCAAAATGGACCTAAATTAAGGGAAATGGACATGGGTGCACTTTTCACCAATACACAAGGTGAGCCAATAATATAAAGGGGTGTTCCTCCATGAGAAGTTCTAGTATATATTTTGGATGGTAAGCATGCTAAGACTACTTGCTTTTATGTCAATCATTTTAAATTTATAATGCTTTATAGGCTATAATTGGATTTGAAAGATGAGGATTCCTAATTGTAATTGGATTTCTAAGACCTAAATTTGATATTTGTGTTTACTACAAAACTATTAATGGTCGTATTCTCATCATTGCATTATATGTTGATGATATGATATTTTCAGGAAAGATAAAAGTTTGATTTCAGATTTGAAGTCCTAGTTGTCATCATAGTTTGAAATGAATGATTTAGGTGTAGCTCAAAATATCCTAGGAATGGAGATCAAAAGAGACAAAGCTAACATAAAGCTTTGTTTAAGTTAGAGTAAGTATGTGAATTCAGTGTTGAAGAGATTTAGCATGACAAGTTGTAGATAGTTAGTTGTTCTTGTAATGCAAGGGATGAAGATTTTTGTGGAGGATTATCCAAAGTATCCTTCTAATATGGATGACTCATGACATGACCATAGTACCCTATGCTAGTGTTGTAGGCATTTTGATGTATGTTATAGTCTGTACGAGGCCATACATTTCCCAAGTAGTAGGAGTCCTAAGTCAGTTTATGGCTAATCCTAGAGGGGTGCATTGCGATGCAATTCAAAGAGTGATCAGATACTTGTGGGATACTTCTAAGTATGCCTTATGGTTTCATGGTTATCCTACTAGACCTCGACATTCAATTTGTATTTTTAGGTTTGTGGATTCTGATTAGGTAGGAGATATTGGCAACATAAGGCCCACAAGTGGAAATGTATTCACAATTTTTGGTGGTGCCATTAGTTGGATGAGTAGGCAATAGGTTGTAGTCTCTTTGTCCATGAAAAAAAGAATAATATTTTAGTGTAATTAATATTTAATTACACATTAGCATAAGTTTACTTAGGCTTTATTTAATTCCTAAGTTTTAGGATCTTATCTTTATCTTATTGAGCTATCTTGTTGCTCAAGATAAGATTAGGTTTAGGCATCTTTGCTTTTATAAAGCAAATCATATCTTGTAATTATTGAATTCTCGAATAATTAATGTTGCACATCTTTTTGCAATAGCTCTTGCTTTTTTGTTTTTCTCTTCTGTGGAAGGTCTATTATGGTTTGCAATCAGATCTTGGTTTCTAACATGGTATCAGAGCCTTGATTTGAAACCCCTTCTCAGATTTCTGGAGAGATTCATTGCAAAGTCATTTAGGATTTCTCGATGGTTTCATACCTTGAGTTTGTCTCTCTATTTGGGTGCTCTTGCATGGTTTCTTTCGGTGCACGTTGGAGGAAATCTGAGCTCATATTTGAGTTTAGGGCTGTCAAAAAAGTCAAGATCGACTTTTGTTTCGCCTGAATCCGACATTTTATGCCAGAGTTATGAGGGTTTGAAGATTTGTCAGATCTGGGAGTTGCGAAGCTTTTGGTGCGTTTTCAGGCAGATCAGACCTCGCCATTAGATCAAGAGCATCCAAGAGATGAAAAATGACATATAATATGCCTATGTTCGGCATCAGCTGTTCGTGAGGCAAAATTTTTTTACCCAGCAGGCCGTACGGCTTGCCAGGTATGGGGTACGAATTCGCAGAATAAAAATCTTTATATATTCTGAAATTTTATTTGTATCGGGCTTTTATTTTTTTATGGGGGCTTGCAAAAAATAAAAATAAAAAATGTGGTGGATTAAAGTATCATGGGGGTTTATTTTAATTTTTTGTGGGGTTTGTTTTTATTGCCTGGTACCCTTGTACCAAGCTTCGGCAGCTCGTACCATCCTTACACCGGCATTTATTTTCTCCCACTCCCAGCTGGTCAACACCTCCCATCTGCCAGCATTCTTTTCTGGCTTTCACCACCGCTGCTGCCTCCTGTCGGCCCTTGCTACCTTCTTCGTACATCGCCAACCTCCCTTATTTCTCTGGCCACCCGTTCCCTTAGCCTCCCCACCGGCTTTTATTTTCTCGGGGCCCTGCCAATTGCCGCTTTCCTCCGCACCTCTGTCCTCCGCCCCGGTCACATCTGGCTCGGGGGAGCTCCACCAACGGGTGGTGCCAGGAGGCGGCGCCACCTTCATGCTACCACTGCTCAGCCCGGCCACTGCCCGCCAGGCGGCGGTATTTTTGTACAAATTTTTTGCCCCTTGGTCATATGGCGGACTAGGGGCCCAGTCGAAAAGTGCTTATTTTTGCACCCTGTTAGCCTTTGAGTATCCTGATTTGCCCCCATATAGCCATTTTTTTCATTTTGTCATAACTTTTGATCCCAGAGGCGGATTTTTTGAAATGAGATATCACCGAAAAGCTGGCGAGCCCAATTTTCTGATGGTGTAGTTTGTTTTCAGAGATTTTGCTGTTTGATGGGATATTTTTTCAGTTGAAGTCAGATGTTTAGATTTCGCTTCGGAGGGCATATCTTTTGACTCGGTGATCCTTTTTTCGTCATTCTCCTAGCATCAGAAAGCTGATTCTGTCCTCTACACAGATCTGACATCAATTTATATTTTTTGTTTATGCATGTTTGTATGCTCTCCTTTTACAATCATCGGGTTATTGTAATAAATGAACTATGATAAAGTTCCATTTAGGGGGGTTTTTTGCATATCCATATTCATCTTGTTTTGATGGCAACTCGTATGGGTTATCTGGTCTCCTTGTTCTTTTGGCCACATTTTTTGCTATAACTTGACACATGTCGGATTCATTGGTTCACACTTCAGTTGGGAGATTATGTTTCTTGATCCTCATTGGTTCAGATTCTTCTCATTTTGAGGGCCATGTTTTTATGGTTAATGTTCCAGAGTCTATTTTTGGTACTCCTTCCCATGGAAGAGTTTTAGTCACAGTTTGGCATCGACATCGAGATACACAGTTTCCAGATTCAGTCATCATTTCATTTACTGTTGCTTCACAGATCCCAGGGTTGTTCTAGTTTGTGAGTTTTTGAGTGTTCCGTGGCATCGGGTCTGCTGTCACATTATCATGATTCCGTTTTGGTTTCACTTGTAGACAGAGGTATCCTTCCTTGCTTGTCAGATTGCGTTTTAGTGTTACTCCACAGTATTCTTCCAGTGCTTCTTTGCAACAATCATCTCATTGTAGGGGGGTTTTGTCCCACTAGGTTTTCCTTCTCTACCTCATTCATTGCATTTGTACATGAGTACCTGATCAGGCCTTGTTGCCGGGACTCATATTTGCATAATAATTTGCTTCTCCCTAAGTTGCACTTATGGGGAGGTGTTAGTGTAATTAATATTTAATTACACATTAGCATAAGTTTACTTAGGCTCTATTTAATTCCTAAGTTTTAGGATCTTATCTTTATCTTATCGAGCTATCTTGTTGCTCAAGATAAGATTAGGTTTAGGCATCTTTGCTTTTATGAAGCAAATCATATCTTGTAATTATTGAATTCTCGAATAATTAATGTTGCACATCTTTTTGCAATAGCTCTTGCTTTTTTGTTTTTCTCTTATGTGGAAGGTCTATTATGGTTTGCAATCAGATCTTGGTTTCTAACATAATACATGATAGCTACTCTTTCTTGTAAGGAAGCTATTTGAATTAAGTGGTTGTGTTCAAATGTTGGGCTTGATGCAGTACATATCACTATTTATTGTAATAGTTAGAGTACTATTTTCTTGGTAAAGAATCCTACTTTCTGTTAACTACTAGAATTGCACCCTAGCTAAGCTGCAAGATTTAACAAGATAAGTTGCATAACTTAGCTTTCTAGAGAAAACATGGGAAGACCTCTAAAGCTGTGGGTTGCTTGTTGGTAGAGGTCAACCTCTAGAGAAGGTTGACTTCCTATTGGTTATCACCTAAAACTTCAAATCTTTCAAGGAAAAGGAAGAAAGATTTGCATGAAAATGAAAACTAAACCCTATGGTGATGCACCTAAACATTACTTGGATTTGAAACCAGATTTCATACACTTGCTTTAAAACTGGCATGAATTAATTATGCACAATTCATTGCAGTATGTTAATGCATAAATATTTCACTAAAAGGTCATAATACAACTACTTGCAAAGGGAAGATAGCTTCACAATAAAAAAATAACATGTATTAAATAGACTCAATCAATAACTTGCATGAACAAACTAGTTGCAGAAAGGTATAAACATGTGAGACAAAGTTATAAGGAATTTTAAACAATCTCACTAATAACTTGATCAATCACTTATATACACTAAACAACAAGAACGAAAAGACAAGAAATTGATCACCAGAAATAATAGAGGTTTCCACTATATATCATATCCAAAATGAGCTACAAAAACTGCAAGAATCTGACAAAGGACTATATAAGTCATTAAGTCTGAGAAGCTTTTTAACTCTCACCAAATGAGTTACAAAAGCAACTAAAAATCACCACTCCAAGCAGTTGCATCCAAAATAGGATCTAGAAGCATCCATTCCCACACAAGCCTTTAAAAAACCTAATTTCTAGCCATTGAACTTCATCCAAAAGAGCTCCAAATAGTTGGAAAAATCAAGTTTGACTTGGTCCAACATAATGATACTTCAAATTGCCTTCCAAAAGCTCTCAAAAGCAATTAAAGCCTCCAAAATATCCCCCACATGTTGGAAAAATGATTTTTAACCTCCATATACCCTTAGCATGTCATAAATTTTCATTTATATTCTTCTCATGACTTGGTCATTTGACACATGCTCCATTTTTGCATTTAAAGATGATGTCTTAAATTTAAAGTGATTTATAAAATATCACTTTAAACTCAAACATTTACAATGTAGAATGAATGCAAAATTACAAGTCTTCTACCTTCATGTATCGGACAAAGACATAAATGAAAGGAATTAACATCACACTTTCTGCCTAAATTACAAGGAAAAAATAAAACCATGGGGTATTAGTCATTTCACATTTAAAAAAAAAACAAAAGTTAAAAATGCGATGTCATTGGTTTTTACAGAATTAGGGAAAACCCTAAGAGATGTGAAGACACAAAAAGAAGTGAAAATACTTCATTTTGCATTTGCAATTCTAAGGGCACCGCCATGAGAGAACCAGGGTTTGATGTTCAAGCTTCTAGAAAGGAAAATTCTGCAAATCTGATGCTTTTCACAAGCTAGCATGGTGAGTTTCTTGCTGTCTAGATTTTATTATCACAAAAGATTTAATATTTTTGTTTGTAGCCCGCGGATTTCTCTATCATTTTAATCCCGTTTCTATGGCTGCCATGATCGTTCCTGCCTGAGCTTTGAAATTTTGAGATTCAACTTCAAGAATCTTTGTATATAAAGACATCGTTTGCTATTTTCATTTTAGACAAAATCTGAAGATTTAAAGCAAAACCACAGGCTGTGGCTTTCCCTTTGTGTTAGAAATTTTTTGGGTTTCTCCTTTACTCTGGGTTGCATATCAAAGCTCCTGAAAAAGAAATTGCTCTATTTTTTCTTCATATACAAGATTGGCATGGGTTTTGAGACTTTTCCTTGTGCGGGTTTTGAGATTTATCCTTCCCTGTAGTTCGCCTTTTATGCTTCTAAATCGATGCATCTGGGTTTATTCATTTTTAATGATGGGCTCCATCTTATCACACTGAAAATGGGTTCACTTCCTCTGTATTTAAATATAAAAGCCCACAATATTATCTCTGTATCAATTTGCAAAGAATAAGCTACATTTTAATAAAAATCTTCCTATTGCTGTTTTATCTGCAATTTGTAAGATTCAACCTTTTCTGTTGAAAACCCAAGAGGGTTTCAAGGCACATGAAGGAAATTCATTCTGGGTTTTGACTCTACAGATTAGCTTGTCATTTTTCTTGTGCTTAAAATCTTCCAAATTCAGCTTTCACTGTGTATTGAATTTCTGTGTTGAAGCTAAAAAAGAAACTCAATTTAAGTATTGGATAATTTCCTAAAAACCTAAAGTGATTCCATGTAATCATGAGGTCAATAGTGTCATAATCACCCTTACTATGTGTAGACACCTAAATTTGGACACTTAATTTATCCAAATTTATCCCCTTTCATCTAAACATCCTGTCATTTGCATTAATTAAACAATATTACTATTATTTAATTAATACCCTTAATTCTGCCAAATCCCTAAGGTATTTAGTTAATAATTAAATACCTTATCTCTTTAATCCCCCTTTCATCAAATGAATTAAATAAATGACATTTATTTAATTCCTCACATGTCACATCACTTTTCCTTAATCTTAATCAACCTCTTAATCTCTTCATTAGGCATGTGCACATGCCTAATCCTTGATTAGGATGTGTCACATCCTCCAACTTTTGCAAGTTGGCTTCTAATCCTCATTATCCTCTAATTATCTTCTAATTACTGATTAGTGAAACCTAATTAGTATCTTGGTCAACTCTCCCCATCCCCCAAGGAATTTTTAATTCCTTTTTATTCATCCAAGGCTCCTCTCTTCCCCATGTGAATTTTTAATTCACTTTTATTCCTCCTAGAATCCCCTTTTCCCATGCATCTTCTAGAATATTTGACTTGTCACATCAAGTCACATTTGGACAAGTGCTTCCCTTTTTGGAACCTTGTCTTGTCCATGAGATTCTTCCAAGCATGTGAATTTTTAATTCACATTTATTCACCCAAGATTCTTCTCATCCTCCAATGTACTTCCAAGGTACATGTCCTTACACATCATGTACCTCCCTTCCACCTCACTTCCACATCATCACATCTTAGGCCATCTCACATTCCACATGTCAAGATGTGAAGGCTTGTGAGTCCTCAACTCACCATAGCCCTACATCTTGATCTTGGTGGCTCAATTTCAACCATTGAATTCTCTAGAGAATTCAAATTTCTCTATAAATACCCCATGTTCTAAAACATTTAAAAGACTTAGTCATTTTTACACCCACATGTTGTCACTTTGAGCACTTAACTCACAAGCATTTTCTCTCATTTAGTTAAGCCATTCTAGCCATTAGCATTGCATTCTATCATACATTTTTCATCTTGCATAGCCATCTAAGGAGCATACAAGAATTTAAAACATCAAGGGCTAATCAAGGGATTCATCAACATGGAGAAGGTATAACCATTTGCAATATTCATTTTATCTTCTTTCTTTGTGTTATCAAATTTTTAGGCTAATCTTGAGGTGTCCCTTTGTGTTTTTCTCTCATTGCATTATAGTTGTTTTTGCATATTTAGGATAGATAAAACATTTAGGATCACATTTTTGGCATGCCCGGTGGGACCCACAAATGAGTTCCTTTACTTCACATTTGTTGTTGTTGAGATTGTTTGCAGGTACAAGTCAGAGGGGCGACTACGCCCTTTTGTTCATTGCGGAGGGGTGACTATGCCCTCCTATTCACTGCAGAGGGGCGACTACGCCCTCCTATTCACTACAGAGGGGCGAATACACCCTTCTGGTTACTGCAGAAGTGCGAATACGCCCTCTTGATTGCTGTAGAGGGGCGGATAGCCCTAATCTATATTTTGTTTCTAACTAGTTTGTTGCAGAGGGGTAGATATGCCCTAACCCATATTTTGTTTCTAACAAGTTTGCTGCAGAGGGGCAGATATGCCCTAACCCATATTTTGTTTCTAACAAGTCTGCTATAGAGGGGCGGATACGCCCTAACTTATATTCTATTTCTAACTAGTTTGTTGTAGAGGGGCGGATACGCCCTAACTTGAGAATTGTTTCTGACATTTTACTATAGCGGGGCGGATATGCCCTAACCTGAGAATTGTTTCTGACATTTTATTGTAGCGGGGTGGATTTTCCCTAATTTGAACATAGTTTCTGACATCTTACTGCAGAGGGGCGGATACACCCTCCTGATTACTGTAGAGGGGTGGATATGCCCTCTTGGTTACTGCAGAAGTGTGAATACGCCCTCTTGATTACTGTAGAAGGACGACTACACCCTAGTTTGAATATTGTTTCTGACAATTTATTGTAGAAGGGCGACTACGCCCCAGTTTGAATACTATTTCTAACATTTGACTATAGAGGGGCGGACACGCCCTTGTCCTAACTTTGTTTTCTCACAGGTTGTCGCAGGGGCGGATTTTCCCTCCTATTTACTGCAGTGGGGTAGATTTTCCCTCCTGTTTACTACAGTGGGGTGGATACGCCCCAAAACAACACATTTTGAGAGGTAAAACAATCATTTTAGCTTAGTTTTTGCTCCAATTTTTTGCTATTTTCATATTCTAACCACCTAACATTGTTTGTTGCAAGGATATTTGTGTTTTTGTTAACATTTTTCCTCCTATTTACTACAATGGGGCATATTTTTCCTCTTGTTTATTGTAGTGGGGTGGATACGCCCCAAAACAACACATTTTGAGAGGTAAAATGATCGTTTTAGCTTAGTTTTTGCTCCAATTTTTTGCTGTTTTCAGATTCTAACCCCCTAACATTGTTTGTTGCAAGGATATTTTTGTTTTTGCTAACATTTTCCCTCTTGTTTACTGTAGTGGGGTGGATTTCCCCCTATTTACTATAGTGGGGCATATACACCCCAAAACAACACATTTTGAGAGGTAAAACGACCGTTTTAGCTTCGTTTTTGCTCCAGTTTTTTGCCATTTTCATATTCTAACCCCCTAACATTGTTTGTTGCAAGGATATTTGCATTTTTTCTAACATTTTGCAGCATATTCTTGTGTAATTGATGAAGAGCGAAGGATAAAACAACTAACATTTACTTGCAGGGCCATCTGTTTGTTCAGATTTTAAAAGTTGTCCTTGCTGTTTTCGTTAATCTAGGAACATAGTTTAATTAGGGGAAGTAATTCTTATTGCTTGTTGTATCTATTTTTTGTGTCACCCAAGGGGGGCATTAGCTTGTTTTCACTTTCCCCTTGCACTTCGTGCGAGCTTGGGGAGTAGTTGGAAATGATTAGTGCCTTCTTTTTAGTGGGACCTGCTTGGGGATTTCATCACCCCAAGGGACGATCCCAACCATGCAAACCGGTGGGGTATAGAAAGGGGGGAGAGCCAAAGCTGTACCCCAATCCAGTCACGTTGCATCTGGCAGAGCGTCGAAGCTAGGGTGATACATAGATACATAGGTAGATGTGAAGAGTTGGTTCGAGCCCTTCAGTATCTCGTTGGGGCTCTTGACTCATGATTATGATGGTCTGGTGTTTAGGGTTTGGGCCTCACGTACTGAGAGTATATCGAGGACTCCCTAGAAGCCTTGTGCATCATAGATTAAGACCTTTGTTGGCCATACCCTTAACACTAGTCATAGGATTGTGCTTACTTAAATGTCTTCTTGTGAGAAACCAATAAATTTTTGACAAGCCAACCTCATTGTTATCATTCCAAGTCCTTGCCATAGTCATTCCCATCCAAACCAAGTCACTGTTCTTCACAGAAGGGTGAATGCACCTCTGGTTTACTATAGTGGGGCAAATTTGCCCCACAATTTACTGCAAAGGGGCGAATATGCCCCCCTAAACAGTCAATTCCACTCTGTTTGACCATTCCAAGCCTCAGTTCAGCCGTTTAAACCATCCCAAGCCCCCGTTTGATCATTCCAAGCCTCTGTTTAATCATTTTGAGCCTTCATTTAACCATTCCAAGCCTCCGTTCAACCGTTTAAATCATTCCAAACCTTCGTTTGACCATTCCAAACATCTGTTTAATCATTCTGAGCCTCTGTTTGACCATTCCAAACATTTGTTTGACCAAGTATTCTTTCATCCCTTTCGATCCTCCATTTACTCATTTCGAGTAATCTTGCATCCATTCCAAGCATCCATCTCCTCATTCCGAGAGTTATTCATCCTTTCTAATCAATTGTTTACTCGTTTCGAGCCTTCGTCTCTGCAACCTGAGAGTCGTTCATCCATTCCAAGCAGTTGTTTACCAGTTCTGAGTGCTTTTTCATCCACTCCTATCATTAATTTCCCCAATTTGATCATCTATTTCCTCAATCCAATTATCTAACACCCCGTTTCAATCACCTGTCTCTTCATTCTAATAGCTTGTTTACCTGCTCGGAGAGTCCAAAAGCAGTGGGGCAAATTTTCCCTACAGTGGGGAAGATTTTCCCTACAGTGGGGCAAATCTGCCCTATAGTGGGGAAAATTTGCCCTGCAAAAGGGAAAATTTGCCCCTCTGCAGCAAAAAGTTGGAAAACAGACAATAAACAGATCCAGCTTCCAAATCCGACCGACGGAACCAATCCCATCATATCCTTCAACCCGATCCTAATATGAGCTTTAATCTAATCCCAATCCAAGCTTTGGTCCAATCGAATCATATCGAT
Source organism: Sequoia sempervirens (assembly GCA_007258455.2). Taxonomy (NCBI): domain Eukaryota; kingdom Viridiplantae; phylum Streptophyta; class Pinopsida; order Cupressales; family Cupressaceae; genus Sequoia; species Sequoia sempervirens. The sequence goes on along the minus strand of VDFB02281492.1, from coordinate 457,633,283 downwards.
ACATCATCCTCAAGCATCTCTAGGTTACACATCCCTTATTGTTTTCTCAATCCAAATCTTCTGAACTTCGTTTGAAGTTATTATCCAAATTGACCTAGGTGTTTGAATCTGATCATCATCATCGACATCTGCTTAGAATTGTCATCCATCCTAAGTCAATCATCATCGGCCCAATCAATCCACTTTCAATCTCAAGGTGGATTTGGTGCCGCAATCATCCATTCATCCTTTAATCTGATCAATCAGTATCCTAAGTCACCTAGGGTAATCTCTGAATGGGGTTTTCCAATCCCTCTCATCATCCTATCCTATCCATCATTTGATCTTATCAATCATCGATCGATCTTATCGAATCCAATCCAATTGCATCCTTATCCAATCACCTTCGACCCAATCAATCTACTTCCATCTTGAGGTAGATTCGGTGTCGTAATCATCCTTTGATAATCGATCCTATCGTCAGAATCAATCCCATCACATCATCCAATCATCCTAATCTAAGCTTTAATCCAATCTCGATTTGAGCTTTAGTTCATTTCCATCCAAAATCTTTGATCCATCCTATTTATCCTTTCATCATCATGAATCCTTATCCTCCATCAATAGCAGTCAAGGGAAACCCTAATTACGTTGACGACGATAACGAAAGTCTTGTCGATCAAGAAGTATATGACATAGATCCCCTTGATGCTATCGTCACTAGTAAGCTTTCTCCACCCACTTTCCACAATCCAGTCACCTCTTCAAACTATCCCGTTATGTCTTCACCCATGCCTAATTGTGCTCCTTAGGCTTCCTTTGACAAGGGATTCCAATATCTTCCTCATCCGCATATCCATCATATCCTTCATCTAAATCTTCCTCTTATCTGACACCCGCATCCTCTTATCCTAATCTACCATCCCAATACTCTTATCATAATCCTACACCCATGTCACACTATCCTAATCCTCCATACCAATCAACCCCATCAAGTTACCCTAATCCAACATTCACATCTCTCTATCCTGATCCAACATCCACGTCTTCACATCTTAATCCGCCATCCCAATACCCTTACTACAATCTACCAGCTGCATCCTCTTGTCTTAATCCATCATCCACATATCTTAATTCACCATACAAATATCCCTACTTTAAATTTCCATCTAATCCTAATCCCCCATCTACTCCTAGTCTTACATCCAATCCCATTCATCCATCTCACCCTAGGCCACCAATCCATAATCCTAGTCCTCCACCAATCCCTAATCCTCCATCTATTCCTATCACACCATCTCAACCTAGAGTATGCAAGTTTCTCACTCTGGAAGTTCTCCAAGGACTTATAACAAAGAAGACATCCCCCACTCCACACATTGCAGTCATGGAACCATGCTATCTCGATCCATCATCTACGGTCACTAGTGATGAGAACCCTCTCCATCCCACACCTATCATTGATGCTACCACCCCTAGCACCACTCAAACCATCAAAACCATCACATCCTTTGAATCCACTGAGCCCCCATCTCCTACTCTGAGATCTACTGAGCCCATCAAAGATAGCCAAATCCAATCCACTCCTCCTACACCTAGATCCTCCAAACCCATCGCAAATCTGCAAATCCAATCCACTCTTCCCATTCCTAGTGATGACAGACAAGTCCCATCCATTCCTTCCATGCCTAGTATCACCGATATCCCTTCCCTTGAACTTCATGAATCCTCCATCCTTCCATCTCCCCCACTTGAAGAGTCCCTTCAAGACTCCATTATCATACCACCCACACAAGATGAGTCATTCCAAGAGCCCGATCCAAAGCATGCTAGCATATCCCCTTTTTCACATCAAGATCATAATCTCCCATTCATTTCATCCCATGATCCCCTTCTCTCTCATGAGCCCTTATCTCCATCTCCATTGCACGAACCCTTATCACCCGCTACCACAAATCCATATCCTATCATGTCGCCTGATTCCTCTCTTGAGCCCTTACGACTCCCTTGTCCCGATCAAGATGCTGCTATCCCCTCATCTCCATCTCATGATCCTCCATCATCGCCTAAACCTACTATCCCCTCACCACTTGTATATCCCCTTAGTACTCTCACATTCTTCCATGGTGGTCTCCTTGCAGAAGAAAAACATGACATATATACCACCCATCCTCCCCCACCTAATAATGGACTCGCATCATTCTTCTAGAATAACAAAAATCCTATCATGGATCGAATGTTCAAGAACATGAACTATCAAGGAAAAGGTTTAGGCCTTCATGAGCAAGGTATTTTAGAGCACATCCAGGTCAAAGAACAACTCTGCATGCAAGATCTTGGACCTATTTCTCAAGACTCACAATCTAAAGATGTTGGTACAACTTCTAGACGTCCTAAACAAGCCTCTTCCACAAGAAATATAGGCTCTTCCCATTGCTCCACCAGATCATTTGCTACCATCAATCCTCCTCCATCGTATCACCTCAAAACAACCGTCCATATTCCTCCTTCATCTGCTCCATCCATTTTGGGTCCTTACATACCTCCATCCACCATCTCCCATCCTCCATCTACCCCGTCCATGTCTTCTCCAAGTCCTAAGTCCATTTTGGGCCCTTATATCCCAAAATCACCTCCTCCATCTTGTCCTATCCATCCTTTCATCCATCCATCACCTATCCATATCACCCATCATAAACATCCCACTCTCATATCCCATAGCTAGGATCAACGAAGGCACATACCTGCACATCCTCCATCCACATATAATCCTCAAAATCCTACCACCATCATTCCACACCATCCTTCTCCTTACACCCATACCATTGCTATTAAAAGCACTTTGGATGCCAAAATAAAAATGCATCAATCTAAACATCCACATGAATCTAAAGCTTCTCATGTCCTCTCTAAACGACATGTTGAAGAAAAGAAAAATAAAATCCAAAATCAAAATCAAATCCATAGCACGCAAAGGTCCACCAAAGCAAAGATCAAAACCATGTGGATCCCCAAGAAAAAAGATGCAACATGTTCAAATGAAAAATTTGTAACAACATCCAAATTTGCTAATCCAAAAGCTAATCATTTTCATCCACCCTCTCCTAAATCGGTTTTGGGTCTCTATGTCCCGAAATTCACTATCCCATCTCCTCCATTATCCCCGCATTCTCCATCCATTAATCCTCTTATCATTTCACATCCATCACCGTATGTGCCAATGTTGGTCTTGAACTCACCACCCCATCACACACCTACCCCATCATTCTATCCATACCCTTTCTAGCCTCCCATCCATTATCCCACATACCTCCCCCATCAAATCCCTCTAATTCATCCTCTTGCATAATCCATTTATCCTAATATGGTTGTACCAATATCTAATAGTCACTTCGAACATGGGCTCTTAACACCTTGTATGGAACTTGATGCTTGAATCCTTCATCCATCTCCTTGTCACATGTCTTCTAAATCCATATCTTCCTCCTATCATACATCCATCTCCTTCCCGTATAATAAAAGTCAAACAAAGAATCAAAAGTAAAAAATCCAAAAAAATTGAAAAAATAAGAAAAAGTAAAAAAATAGGAAAAAAAAGAAGTAAAAAGAAATAATTCATCCAATGGTGAAAACTTGGAAAAAAATTGCCTTGGATAAGTACCATGATGAAAACCTGGAAAACAGGCGTCATGTGTCAATCCCCATATGTCCTTTTTCACACTTGGGGGCAGCTTCCTGATATGCATCCCCTCCATCCTCTATGATTCCTGCTATGCACATATCTTCCTGCTATACATCCCATACATCCTTTTCCTCCATCCCACCTATCTTATGCAGCCTACCATCATATCCCATTTATCTCCCATCCCTCCATCCTTCTTGTGATCTTGATCAAAACAGGGGCACCTATCTATGCATGCTTTGGACACCTCTTGGTATACATTCCCTTCATCTATGCTCTATCAAATTCCTTAGTCACCAATCCTATCCTCCTCTAGTTATCTCCTTTATCTTCCAATCCACTTTTCTTCCATCCCTCATGCCTCATCATACATGACATATCTAGAGTGGGGGCATCTACTTCCTTTGTGACATAGTCCTTGGAGACATCATCTATCATAACATCCCTTCAT
>VDFB02281492.1:457407260-457629071 GCA_007258455.2 Sequoia sempervirens | reverse complement strand
TTAGGATTTAGGGTTGAGTGTTCAAGGGTTTAAGGGTTGAGGGTATACAAATGAGGGATTAGGGTAGAGAGGTAGGGATTTATGGAGAGAGAGATGGAGGGATAAGTAAGATAGAGAGGAGAGAAGAGGAGGGAGGGACTAAGATATATAAGGGTTGAGGATCCAATGTATAGGGTAGAGGGTTGAGAATTGAGGGTATATATTTGAGGACCTATAGGGTTGATGGTTTAGGGTATTAGGTTGAGGGTATAGGTTTGAGGGATAAGGGCTAATGGTAGAGAGTATAAGGTTTAAGGGTTTAGGGTTTAAGGGTTTAGGGTTGAGGGTAGAGGGATTAGGGTTTATGTCATAGGTTTGAGGGTACATGGTTGAAGGATTAGGGTTGAGGGTCATATGTATAGGGTAGAAATTATAAGGTTGTGGGTTGAGGGATTAAGGGTTGAGGGTTGAGAATTGAGGTTGAGGGTCTAAATTATGGGGTAGAGGTAGAAGGTAAGAGGTTTACTAGGGTTGAGGTTGAGGTTTAGAGGTTTAGAGTTGAAGGTTGAGAGAGGTTGGTATAGGGTTGAGGGATTAGGGTTGAGAGTCCTGTGTATAGGTAGAGGATATGAGTTGAGGGGATTAGGGTTTAAGGGATGAGGGTTGAGGGAGTGGGGAGGGAGGGAATTTAGAGTTTAAGGTTGAGAGTTGAGAGTTTAGAGTTTTAGGGTTGAGTGTTTAAGGGTTTAAAATTTGAGAGTTTAGGGATTAGGGTAGAGATAGAGGGTTGGATGGATGGAGAGAGATGGAAGAGAAGTGAGATAGAGAGAAGGAGAGAAGAGGAGGGAGAGACATAAACATATGAGGATAGGGTAGAGGGTTAAGAATTGAGGGTATAGGGTTTTGGACCTATAGGGTTGATGGTTTAGAGTATTGGGTTGAGGGTTTAAGGTTGAGGGTAGAGGATTAAGGGTATAGGGTTGGGGAATTAGGGTTGAGGGTCCAATGTATAGGGTAGAGGGTATAGGGGTTGATGGATTAGGGTTTAAGGGTTGAGGGTTGAGGGTTGAGGGATTAAGAGTTGAGGGTTGATGGATTAGGGTAGAGAGTTTACTTGGGTTTAAGGTTTTAAGGGTTGAGGTTATTGGGTTGAAGGTAGAGGGTAGAGCATTTAAGGGTTAAGGGTTTAGGGGTTGAGGGTTTAGGGTTTAGGGTTGAGTGTTTAAGGGTTTAAGGTTTGAGGGTATACGGTTTAGGGATTAGGGTAGAGATTGGGGGATGGATGGAGGGAGAGATGGATGGATGAGTGAGATAGAAAGAAGGAGAGAAGAGGAGGGAGGTACAAATATTTATGAGGGTTGAGGATCCAATGTATAGGGTAGAAGGTTGAGAATTGAAGGTATAGGGTTGAGGACCTATAGGGTTGATGGTTTAGGGTATTGGATTGAGGCTATAGGGATGAGGGATGAGGGATGAGGGTAGAGGGTAGACGGCTTAAAGGTTTAGGATTGAAGGGTTTAGGGTTGAGGTTTTAGGGTTTAGGGTATAGTTTTGAGGGTGTGTGGTTGAAGGATTAGGGTTAAGGGTCCAATGTATAGGGTATAGGGTATAGGGATTGAGAGTTGAGGGATTAAGGGTTGAGGGTTGAGAATTGAGGGTTGAGGGTTTAATGTATAGTGTAGAGGGTAGATGGTTTAAGGGTTTAGGGTTTAAGGGTTGAGGGTTGAGGGTTGAGGGTTGAGGGTTGAGGGATTAGGGTTGAGGGTCTATTGTATAGGGTAGATAGTATAGGGGTTGATGGATTAGGGTTTAAATTGAGTTAAGAAGGTAGAGGTTGAGGTTAAGAGTTTAATAGTACAGAAGGGATTAAGGGTTGAGGTTGAGGATTAGAATTAGAATTTTACTTGGGTTTTAGGGTTGAGGATTAGGGTAGAAATTGTTTAAGGGTGGGAGGGTAGAGGGGGTTTAGGGTTTAAGGGCTAAGGGTTGAGGGTTTAGGGTTTAGGGTTGAGTGTTTAAGGGTTTAAGGGTTTAGGGTTTAGGGTTCAGGGATTAGGGTAGAGAGGGATGGATGGATGATGGAGAGATGGAAGGAGAAGTGAGATAGAGAGAAGGAAAGAAGAGGAGGGAGGGAAAAATATATATGAGGGTTGAGGATCCAATGTATATTGTAAAGGGTTGAGAGTTGAGGGTATATGGTTGGGGACCAATAGGGTTGATGGTTTAGGATATTGGGTTGAGGATATAGAGTTTAGGAATGAGGATTTAGGGTAGAGGGTAGAAGGTTTGAGTGTTTAGGGTTGAAGGTTTAGTGTTGAGGGAAGAGGGTTTAGGGTTTAGGGTATAGGTTTGATGGTACATGGTTGAAGGAACAAGGTTGAGGGTCCAATGTATATGGTAAGAGGGTATATGAGTTGAGGGTTGATGGATTAAGGGTTGAGGGTTGAGAATTGAGGGTTGACGGTTTAAGGGTTGAGGGTTGAGGGTAGAAGGTTTAAGGGTTTAGGTTTTAAGGGTTTAGGGTTGAGGGTCTATTGTATAGGGCAGAGGGTGTAGGGGTTGAGGGATTAGGGTTTAAGGGTTGAGGGTTGAGGGTTGAGGGTTGAGGGATTAAGGGTTTAGGGTTGAGGGATTAGGGTAGAGATTTCACTTGGTTTTAAGGGTTGAGGGTCCATTATATAGGGTAGAGGGTATAGGGGTTGAGGGATAGGGTTTAAGGTTTTAGGGTAGAGGGTAGAGGGTAGAGGGTTTAAGGGTTTAGGGTTTAAGGGATGAGGGTTGAGGGTTTAGGGTATTGGGTTGAGTGGGATAGAGGGTTGAGAGACCCCATTTCTTGGACCCATTTTCTTAAACAAGTGACTACACTTCCAATTTCACTGAATTGGCAAGCTAGTGGGACCACTAGCTTGCCAATTTGGTGAAAGCTCATTGGCTTGCCAATTCAATGAAATTGACAACCTAACTTGGCTTGTTTGAAAAAATGAGGAGACCCCATTTCTTGGATCCATTTTTTCAAGCAGGCTAGTACATTGTCAATTTCACTGAATTGGAAAGCTAGTGGGCCCACTAGCTTGTCAATTTGGTCAAATTGACAACCTAACTTGGCCTATTTGAAAAAATGGGTCCAAGAAATGGGGTTTCCCGATAAAAAAATAGGTCCAAGAAATCATCAAGAGACCCCATTTCTTTGACCCAATTTTTCAAACATGCCTAGTTATGTTGCCAATTTGGTGAAAGCCCACTAGCTTTCCAATTCAATGAAATTGACAACCTAACTTGGCCCGTTTGAAAAAATGGGTCCAAAAAATTGGGAGACCCCATTTCTTGGATCCATTTTTTCAAGCAAGTCAGTACATTGCCAATTTCACTGAATTGGCAAGCTAGTGGGCCCACTAGCTTCCCAATTTGGTCAAATTAACAACCTAACTTGGCCTGTTTAAAAAAATGGTTCCAAGAAATGGGGTCTCCCGGTGAAAAAATAGGTCCAAGAAATCATTGAGAGACCCCATTTCTGTGACCCATTTTTTCAAACAAGCCAAGTTAGGTTGCCAATTTGGTGAAATTGGCAACCTAACTTGGCCTGTTTGAAAAAATGGGTCCAAGAAATGGGGTCTCCCAGTGATGTAAATCACTAGGAGACCCCATTTCTTGGATCCATGTTTTTCAAACAAGCCACTACATTGCCAATTTCACCAAATTTGCAATCTAGTGGGCCCACTAACTTGGCAATTCAATGAAATTGGCAACCTAACTTGGCCCGTTTGAAAAAAAATGGGTCCAAGAAATGGAGTCTCCCGATGATTTACTAGGAGACCCTATTTCTTGGACCCATTTTTTCAAATAGGTCACTACATTGCCAATTTCGCCAAATTGGCAAGCTAGTGGGCCCACTAGCTTGCCAATTCAGTGAAATTGGTAATGTAGTGGCCTATTTGAAAAAATGGATCCAATGAATAGGGAGGGAGAGAGTGGGAGAGAGAGAGAGCGGGGGGGGAGGGAGTGGTAGTGAGATAGAGGGTACAGGGTATAGGTTTCAAGGGTTTAAGGGTTAAGGGTAGAGGGGAGAGATAAGGAGTGGAGTGAGAGACTTGGGGAGAGGGAGAGGGGGGGTTCGGAAAGGTCTCTCGAAAAGAAGTCGAGAAAAAGATCGAAATCCAAAAATTCAGTTCACGAGGTCCGTCAAAATCCCGGGGTCCGGAAATAAAGATCAAATGCAGTAAAATCGACAAAGAAAGGTCGGAAAAGAACAAGAAAGAAGTCGAGAAAGATCGAGATCGAGGTTATATTTCGAACAAATAATCAAAGGTCAGTAAAGTATTATTGCGTCAATCTCAGATCAGATCATCAAAATCAATCGGCGTCAATTGTGTTGTTTTTATAATAAGTTTCCAAAAGGATGGAAATTAATATTTTGGTTACATTCTATTCATGTTCTATTCATGATAGGGTGTTTTTTGCAATAGGTATCTTGGAACTTCCAATGAAGATGTATGGACAAGAGTGACTAAGTTGAGAGACTGGCATGCCTATCCTCAATGGAAGCATCAATATTTAAGCCTTGTTCCTAAGTTGGAGCCAAATGGTGTGGATTTGTTGTTTGTAAGTGCCTTCCATCTATTTTCATTTCATTCTCTTTTTCTTCTTCTTTTACTTTGCCTATTTGTAAAGTAACCTACTAAAAATTGATTGAGTATTATCTCCTTAGAAAATGTTGATTTATAGGCCATCAAAGAGAATCTCAACCAAAAATTAAATCGATATTATTTTGATAATCTTACAAATCTCAATTATGATTTTAAGCTACATTTGTAAGAAGAATTGTGTATGAAGCTTAGTGGCAGGGGAATTTCAAAGCTATTCATTTTGAGTTAACTTATCATCACCACCTATGATGTAGACATTATAAGAGCATCTCAAATTTCAAGTTATTCTATTCATGAGAGGAATGTTGGTATTGCAATAGGTATCTTGGAACTCCCAATGAAGATGTATGACGGGAGTGACTGACTAAGTTGAGAGACTAGCATGCCTATCCTCAATGGAAGCACCAATATTTATGCCTTGTTGTTCCTAAGTTGGAACCAAATGGTGTGGATTTTTTGTTTGTAAGTGTCTTCCATCTATTTTCATTTCATTTCCATTTTGGATGCTCTTTCTTTTCTTCTTTTACTTTTCCTATTTTTAAGTAAACTACTAAAAATTGATTGGTGTCTCCTTGTAGAAAATGTTGATTTATGAGCCATCCAAGATAATCTAAGCCAAAAAAGTAATGCATCATCCTTATTTTGAAGATCTTGAAAAATCTCAATTATGATTTGAAGCCATTATAAAAGAGCATGTGCAGCTTAGTGAGGGAATCTCAAGTTATTCATTTGAACTTAACTTCATCATGAGCACCTATGATGTAGAAATTATAAGAGACTCTCGAATGTATGAGTGACACTGTAAAAAATCCATGAGAACAAAGTACCTAAGGTATCCTTGAATCGTATTTTTGGTTATTATGGGAGAATCTTATAAGCTAAGTTTGTGTGCATGAAAATGGGGTGCATTGATTCAATATTTGATTTAAGTGGGGTGTTGGAATTCACATAGTTTGATTTTTTTCTCATGATTTTGCATTACCACTTGATTTTTTTTAGCAAGCATTGTGCCTACAAATACAAGCACTTGGGTTTCAGAAAGGTGTATGAAGCATATTAGACAATTATAGAACAAACAAAAGAATTAGGACTGCCACATAAATCTCATTTTATTGTAAACATCATATTATTAATATAGTGAGTGTAATAACCATTGATGGTTACCAATCATTCTTTTTCTTCTTTTATTCTCTCCCTATTATAACTAGCACCAATTGACTAACTTATTATAAAAACTTCATTTATTAAAAAAAATCAACCTAATGATTATATATCAATATAGCATACAGTCTATTCACATAAACATTTGTAATGATATTTATTCAAATTTTGAAATTTATTGCTGCCCTCAAACATTTGTAATTCATGCAACGTAATCCTTTAACAGTCCAAATTGCAAAAGGGCAGCAATTTTTGATGGCCTATTACCCGGATACCGTGTCAGTTACAGGACATTTTTCTGAGGTATTGGGATCATGTAGGGAACCTCTACAATAACCTCTATCAGTTTTTGTTATCTCAGATTCATTTTTTCGTGGTGTCCAATTTTGACTTGATGGAAAAAGTGTCAATTGCAAGTAGTGTAAAGTTGCAAAGTGGTACAACTTTCGTTTTGTAACTCGTGTGACCAAATGGATTGTTCCAACATGTTTGTATGGGTACATTTACACTATGCATGGTCCTCTTTCACACCCAAACATGTTGAATCACTCTGAGCTACGTTCAACCGGCTCGATCCCTTAAGGGTCCAAAGTGCAAAATGGATGCAATCTTTGATGGTCTATTACTCAAAAATTGTGATGTTTACAAACTCTTCATCTGAGCCTATAGAATCGCGTTGAGACCCTCTACAATAACCTCTCTCAATTTTGTTATCTCATAATTTTTTTCCCATGGTGTCTAGTTTTCACTTGATGGAAAAAGTGTCAAATGCAAGCAGTGTAAAGCTGCAAAGTGTTGCAACTTTCGTTATGCAACTCGTGTGACCAAACATACTATTCTAATACATTTGAATGGGTAAATTTATGCTAGGAATGGTCCTCTTTCGATCTCAAACATGTCAAATCACTCTGAGCTATGTGCAGCCGGCTTGATCCCTTAAGGGTCCAAAGTGCAAAAGGGCAGCAATCTTTGACAGGCTATTACTCAGAAATTGTGATGCTTACAAACTCTACGTTTAATTCATGATATTTTTTTGCGACCATCTACAATAACCTCACTCAAGTTTTGCTATCTCAGAGTCGTTTTCCCATGGTGTCCAATTTTTACTTGATGGAAAAAGTGTCAAATCCAAGCAGTCTAAAGTTGCAAATTGGTGCAACTTTTATTTTGCAACTCATGTGACCAAATAGACTATTCGAATGCATCCAGTTGCGTACGTTTATGCTAGAAATGGCCCTCTTTCACACCCAAACATGTTGAATCGCTCTAAGCTACATTCAACTAGCTCGATCCCTTAAGGGTCCAAAGTGCAAAAGGGTAGCAATCTTTGACAGGGTACGACACGAAACCTTAATGCTTACAAACTCTCCATCTAAGCCTACGGGATTGCATTGGGCCCCTCTACAATAAGCTCTCTTGATTTTTGTTATCTCAGAGTCATTTTCCTATGGTGTCCAGTTTTCATTTGATAGAAAAAGTGTCAAATGCAAGCAGTGTAATGTTGTAAACTAGTGCAACTTTTGTTCTACAACCCATGTGACCAAATGAACTATTCCAACATGTCCAAATGGGTACATTTATGCTAGGAATGGTCCTCTTTTTCACCCAAAAATATTGAATCACTCTAAGCTACGTTCAATCAACTTGATCCCTTAAGGGTCCAAAGTGCAAAAGGGAAAAAATCTTTGACAGACTATTACTTAGAAACCGTGATGCTTAAAAATGCTACCTATGAGCCTACGAGATCATGTTGGGCCCCTCTACAATAACCTCTCTTGGTTTTTTCTATCTCGAGTTTTTTCCTGAGGTGCCCAGTTTTCACTTGATGGAAAAAGTGTCAAATGCAAGCAATGTAAAGTTGCAAAGTGGTGCAACTTTCATTCTACAACTCATGTGAACAAATAGACTATTTCAATGCATCTGGACGGGTACATTTATGCTAGGCATGGTCCTCTTTTGCACCCAAACATGTTGAATCACTCTAAGCTACATTCAACTTGTTCGATCCCTTAAGGGTCCAAAGTACAAAAGGGCAACAATATTGATGGGCTATTACTTGGAAACCGTGATGCTTACAAACTCTTCGACTGAGCCTATAGGATCATGTTGGGGCCCTCTACAATAACCTCTTATTTTTTGTTAGATTGGAGTCATTTTCCCATGGTGTTCAGTTTTCACTTGATGGAAAAAGTGTCAAATGCAATCAGTGTAAAGTTGCAAAGTGGTGCAACTTTCGTTCTACAACTCGTGTGATCAAACAAAATGTTTCAACACATCTAAATTGGTATGTTTACACTATGCACAGTCCTCTTTCACACCCAAACATATTGAATCACTCTTAGCTATGCTCAACTGGCTCAATCCCTTAAGGGTCCAAAGTGCAAAAGTGCAACAATCTTTGACAAACTATTATTCAAAAACTGTGACAATTATGAACTCTTTGTTTGAGCCTATAGGATTATGTTAGGCCCCTCTACAATAACATCTCTCAATTTTTATTATCTTGGATTTTCTTTTCCATGGTGTCTAGTTTTCACTTGATGAAAAAAGTGTCAAATGCAAGCAATGTAAAGTTGCAAAGTGGTGCAACTTTCGTTTTGCAACTCATGTGACCAAATCAACTATTTCAGTGTATCTAGATGGGTATGTTTATGCTAGCATGATCCTCTTTCACACCCAAACATTTTGAATCACTCTAAGCTACATTCAACCGCCTCGAACCCTTAAGGGTCCAAAGTGCAAAAAGGCAGTAATTTTTGATGGGCTATTACTTGGAAACCACGATGCTTAAAAAATCTTTGTTTGAGCCTACAGGATCATGTTGGGCCCCTCAACAATAACCTCTCTCATTTTTTGTTATCTCATAATTGTTTGCCCATGGTGTCCAATTTTCACTTGATGGAAAAAGTGTCAAATGCAAGTAATGTAAAGTTGCAAAGTGGTGCAACTTTCATTTTATAACTCATGTGATAAAATGAACTATTCTAACACATTCAGATGGGTATTTTTATGCTAGGCATAGTCCTCTTTTTCAGCCAAACACGTTGAACCACTTTGATCCATATTCAACCAGCTTGATCCCTTATGATGGCATGCAAAAAATTGAAAAGAGAAACATCCACACAATAGTTGAGAAGTCCAATTTTTCCACACAAAAATCATATGATCATCCTCAAGTCTAGCAAGCACAAGAAATTTTTTAATTATCCTCCTTTCCCTTACAGTTCAGTATATAACCAATTGTATATGCGTACAATGGTGGAACTTGGAAACATTTTATTTTTCCTCAATTAAAAACTTAGGTTGTGAAGCATTTTGTCATTTTTATTTGAATATTATGTTTTGCAAGTGTTGTGAAGATTATGTATCCTTTGCTTAATTGAGTTGTTCCAATCAAAAGATTAAATATACTGGAATCTTTTTATGAAACATCTCATGGAACACCAATTGAAAATGTGTTTTTGCTTTTAGATAAAGCATTTGATGGAACTCTTTGAATTAAACTGAATTGAGATATGTAAGAACAAGGGAGCATTAGGAAACACATTGCTCAAGGATCTTAAATAATCCTTCTTACCAAATTTGAAAAAGCATGATAAGCCCATGGTTGAAAATTTTGTATTCATCAAAGTGGGTACTAATTCTATATTATATAGATCATAATTCTTCTTCATCTTTAAGATCTTCTAAGTTTGGAAATGGTTTCACCAAGCTATGAAGGGTGAATTGTTCTTTATTCAGTTATGCCTATGTGGGTTCATTTTCCTTATCTCTCATTGCAACTTTGGGTGGATTATTGCTTTCAAAGTATTGGGAATGCTTTGCCTATTTTCTTGTTGGTAGTTGTCGTTCTAGAAGGCTCATCTATTGATATATATTATACTCATTATTAATCAATTACCAAGTTAATAATCAATGCATTTATTTACAATTAATCTTTTCTTTTCAATTTGTGCAATTTTGGAATTTGTAACTCTACTAGTATTCTTAGAAATATTGATTTTTTTTAGCATCAACTAATAAAATTGTTTAGCATCAATCAATAAATATTCAAGACAAACCATGAAGGACAACAATGACCAATGCTAGGGATAACCAATATTTAATAAGTATATACGTGAATAAATCAAGCATACATGTGAATAAGGGAAGCACAAGTACTCAAATACACGTAAGCCTTGAAGTATACACATGAATACATAGTATACACAAATTAATACAAAGTATATGCATGAATACAAGGTATACGCATGAAAACATGTAAGTCACAAAGTATACATTGGAATACACGTAAGTCACAAAGTATACACGTAATTTGTAAAGTATACACTTGAATACATGTAACTCATATCTACTGAACTATGGATTTATAATGCAAATATAGACACCATCAATAAAAAAGATTTGTATTAACCAAATAGCCATGTAGGCATACATCAATATATGTTGATATAAGTATAAAATATATACAAAATATCCATATAGGCTTACGAGAATGCCATATAGGCATGCAATGTCAAATATATGCAATACAAAATATGTACAAAAATGCCATATAGGCATACAACAAAGGGCTCTAGAATCAAAAGTCATTGATCTCCATGCTCTCGAAATAAACTCTTGCCCTTTACTTGTCGATCGGATGGCAATAGGTCTGTCACTCATTTATTCTAAGGTTGAGGAGTGCTCCTAGTGCTCCTCCTAGGGTTTAGTTCTTGGTCAAGCCTTATTTGTTACAACAACAAGTAAAGACATTAATAAATAGAAATTACATTATGAAAAATGATATATTTAATAAAATAATCACTTACTGCCATCTGATGATCACTCTCCATGAGGGAAATATTCAAATTCCCATGTTGAGGTGTGTTGAATCTCTGTAGAAACCATCCAAAAAGAAATTAAACTATGAATCAATAATGGTTTATTTTTTCACTAACTAATAACTATAACAATGAATGTAAATTGAAATTTAGTAATCTACCTCATACCTCCATGAGGGGCATCGAGGAGTCTATAGTAGATGAAACACTGAGCTCCATTTCCCTATGAACATTTGGAGGTGTATCCACTTCTAACATCTGAAAATAAAACAACAAATTATTCAATCACAAAAACTACAATAGTGATGCACGTCATGGCTTATAATGTATGAGATAATGAACAAAATTTTGAGTACTTATTAAACTGTGTATTTCTGACTATAATGCTTACTATTTTCCCTATCCATAGCTTGTTCAAAAGCACTTAATTTTAGGCTTTTATCCATAGTAGCAAGGCGGTGAACCATTTGATAAAATGCTTTGGTAGGTCACATGTACGATAACTGTGGTAGCATAGAGAAGGCAGTGAGTAGTTTGAAAAAATGCCTCAAAGAAATGGGGTCTCATGGTGATGGAATGCCATTACAAACAAATGTATCATGGCATTCCATCACCATGAGACCCCATTTCTTTGAGGAATTTTTTCAAACTACTCACTACCTTGACTATGATATTGCTTACTATTATGCTTTGATAGATTTTTTCCAAGCATCCATAGTTTTTTGGAAAGCGCCTATTTTAGGCTTTTAGCCATAGCAGCAAGGAAGTGAGTAATTTGATAAAATGATTTGGTATACATGTATGAAAAATATGGTAGCATAGAAAAGAAGGTGAGCTATTTGAAAAAATTCCTCCAAGAAATGTGGTCTCATGGTGATGGAATTCCATTCCATCACCATGAGACTACATTTCTTCGAGGCATTTTTTCAAACTACTCACTGCCTTGTCTATGCTATTGCTTACTATTCTAATTTGATAGGTTTTTTTCCAAGCATCCATAGTTTGTTGGATAACACCTTTTTCAGGCTTTTAGCCATAACAACAGGGAAGTTCAAGTAGTTTGATAAAATGCTTTAGTAGACATGTATGGAAAATAAGGTAGCATAGAAAAGACGATGAGTTGTTTGAAAAAATACCTCAAATAAATGCCATTCCATCACCATGAGACCACATTTCTTCGAAGAATTTTTTCACACTACTCACTACCTTGTCTATGTTATTACTTACTATTATGATTTGATAACTTTTTTCCAAGCATCTGTAGTTTTTTGGAAAGCACCTAATTTAGGCTTTTAGTCATAGAAGTAAGGAAGTGAGTAGATTGATTGAATGCTTTGGTAGACGTGTATATAGAAAAGGCGGTGAGTTGTTTCAAAAAATGCCTCAAGGAAATGTGGTCTCATGGTGATGGAATGGAATTCCATCACCATGAGACCACATTTCTTCAAGGAATTTTTTCAAACTATGCATTACCTTGTCTATACTATTGCTTACTATTATGCTTTGATATATTTTTTCCAAGCATTCATAGTTTGTTGGAAAGAAACTTTTTAGGCTTTTAGCCATAGTAGCAAGGAAGTTCAAGTAGTTTGATAAAATGCTTTGGTAGACATGTATGGAAAATGTGGTAGTATAGAAAAGGCGATGAGTTGTTTGAAAAAATGTCTCTAAGAAATATGGTCTCATGGTGATGGAATGGAATTCCATCACGATGAGACCACAGTTCTTCAAGGCATTTTTTCAAACTACTCACTACCTTTTCTATGCTATTGCTTACTATTATTCTTTGATATATTTTTTTCCAAGAAACCATAGTTTGTTGGAAAGCACCCTTTTTTAGGCTTTTAGCCATAGCAGCAAGGAAGTGAACTATTTGATAAAATGCTTTGGTAGACATGTATGGAAAATGTGGTAGCATAGAAAAAGCAGTGAGCTATTTGAAAAAATACCTCAAAGAAATTGGGTCTCATGGTGATGGACATCACCATGAGACCACATCTCTTTGAGGGCATTATTTCAAACAACTCATTGCCTTGTCTATGCTATTGCTTGCTATTATTCTTTCATATCTTTCTTCCAAGCATCCATAACATAGACAAGGTAGTGAACTATTTGAAAAGATGCCTCAATAAAAAGTGGTCTCTTGGAATTCTATGACAAGCGAATGCAATTGGAAGCTGCTCCTAGTTATTACTTACATATGCTATGTGAAGTAATTGAATCACTGCTTATGTTGACTTTCTAAACAACTATATTGTAACTTTGAAATTTTTTCATCTATCAACATCTAGTTATTAGTTATGGAATGTGAAGCAATGCTTTGAGTTCGAAAGATGTGCAATGCAATGTAATCAACGATATGAATATAAGATACAAAAATCTATTAAGTACAATTCATTAGTTAAACTCTTTATTCTATTACCTATGTCAAGGTTTGTCTAACTCCACTGGCGTTGGGAGGTGTTCCCACAAAACCTCCAATATTAGCCTATTCAACATCCAAAATCAGATATTAGAATACCATTCATATAACAATGCTATTGACATGTAATAAATTTATAATTGTTTACTAGTTACATACCTCAACGGTAGATGTAGTGGAGTAATAAGTAGGTGTAGTGTCGGTGTATCCAATATCAACACTGTGACCCTAAAATTTTATTACAATCATAAAAATAAATTAGTTAATCTTGCATTTCAAAAATAAAATTTAATAAATTAAATTCAATGAACATGCTAACATTTACCTGAGTATCGATGACATAAGCCTCAATCAAAATGTCAGGTTCCCTTGCCATCTCTATAGTTGTAGACATATCATGTGTAGCAGCC
Source organism: Sequoia sempervirens (assembly GCA_007258455.2). Lineage (NCBI taxonomy): Eukaryota > Viridiplantae > Streptophyta > Pinopsida > Cupressales > Cupressaceae > Sequoia > Sequoia sempervirens. The sequence continues at coordinate 457,615,633 of VDFB02281492.1, read as the reverse complement.
TCCTTAGTTTTGGTGGGGTCATATGTACAAGTCATCACACAAACTTGACATGAATGGGGTGGAATCCTACCACTCGAAGACTTCCCTCAATGGCACTGTACTATAGGACTAGCATGTTGGATGACACTATGGGTCAAAGAGGTGATAGCCTGTAATGTTTCTACCTCAACACTCTCCTTCGCAATGGAAGGGATAACAATGTGCTCATGATCCGTCCTAGCAAGAGCTTGTCTTGCTTGCCACCTAGGATCCTGTCATGCATCAGGTCTATCTTGAGCCAACCCCCCACCTCTCCCCTGGAAGTCCCTCATATCAAAATAATTTGGGATTTTTTTCAAGATGAACTCATAGTATATTTTCGTCAAGAAATATTGTGGGACTTCGCAATTGTTGCATGGTGGGTAATAAAAAATCATGTACCACCTATCCCAAAAATGGTTCCTAATCCCTTGGTGGTGGCACCAATGGATAGGAAACCTCTTCACATTGAGGTCAAGATTTTGATTTGTGCATGGATTGGTGAATAATGAGCACAAATCTAATTTTGTAAGTTTTAGATCTTTTACATCTTTATATGATAATTTATCTTAGTAAAAATTCCTAGCCACCTGCCTCCTATCTTTCCAACCACTTAATTGTTTGTTGGTTGCATCTACATGTTTTAACATTTCTTTAAGTGAATTTGCAAGTGTTCTTCTTTCCATGGTTGAACCTGTTGGATCGTTCAAACTCGTGATTAACTCCTCAATTTTTTTTTAATTCTTTTCAATTACACCCATTAAAGTTTGTTGAGTGTCAAGAGGATGGTGAGGGATTGGTGTAGGAGACTTTTGTCGTGGTTGTTGAACATGAAGATTTTGTTCATGTTTTTGTTGCTTTGGTTGTTGAGGATTTTCAGGAGGGTTTTGAAGAGGGTTTCCAAGATCATTATCATTTCCTACAAATTCAACAAATGAATATCAAAAACAACCTAAAACTAACAAATTCACAACAAAAAATAAAAAATCCTTACCTCTTCGACCTCCCCATCAATGTGGCAGCATCCTGGCAACAAAATAGCAACAAATTGATGAAAAAATGCAAGATTGTCTCCTCCCAGAATGCGAACACACAAGAGAAGGGCTTTTGGCCATGGGCAACAAAAAAAATAGTTAGCACACAAATGAATTCAATTTCCTCTTTTTTTTGTTTTAATAACTCATAACATGAGCATAGAATAGGATCGATGTGGTTGAGCCTTAGGCTTGACACACCAAGCCGTAATGTGAGCGCGATATAGCCTATCAGAACTTTTTTAAAAAAATTGACCACAATTTGGCCCCCCATCTTTTTGCACCTGCCCAAATTCTATGAGACTTGGTATATCTTGGAGGAGCAATCTCATTCCCCACTCTTGGTCTACCTAGCAAATAATCATCTAAAACTTTTTGTTTCTCAAATGCATTACGTTTATGCTTTGTCTTCTCATGGAGATGGATCTTGAACTATGCTTTCTAGTTTTGGACAGTTCATTTGAGGAGTGTTTGGCATGTTTATCTCCTTATTTTGGAGATGTTACTTGGGCTATATTCTTGATATGGGATTGTTTTGAGTTTGGTCTTCCTTGTTCATAGAGGCTTGCATCCATGTTGGTGATATGAGATATATGTATGTTTGATCTAATGAGATTGACCGTTTGGTGCTGTTGAGGCTTTTCCTTTGGGGTTGTGAAGGAGATCTTACTTGTCACATCTTGGCACTTTGAGGTGTTGGCGGAAGGACATGATTGGGATATGATTTATATGTTTTCCCTATATTCCATTGTTGCTTCCTAGGGGTTCATGTTCACATGGTATAGTGTGGTGGACTTGGGAGATTGTGATGATGCAATTAGAGACTATGCAACAGTTCATGTTGCATGTGTGAATCATTATGATTATTCTTTGTCTACATAATTAAGTTATATGTCACACCTTGGTATAAGTGTTGATTGGTAGACTTGGTATGATGAGGTCTATATTTAAATCTGACATTACACATGCAATGGGAATTCTTGGATTTGTGTGTTTGACACATGGAGCTTGTGGTTGCAATTTATGGGTTGGATATGTTGGTGGCATAAGTTCTACTCATGTTTGGATACCTTTGTGGTATGGATGATTAGATGGATTATCAATTGTTGTGGCTACTTTTTCTAGCCATGTCAGTTTTTTAGCTGGAGGGTGATCCCACAATACTGGTTTACAATTTTTGGCCAAACTAGACACTGAAATAATTTTTTCTAACTAAATCTTCACTTTCGGGCACCTATAGCGGCTAAACAGTGAGGAATTTGAAGATGATGTGAACTAGTGATTTGTGACATTTTGTCTATAGATTCTAAATATATTTTTTTCAAAATTTTTGGAATCAGATTGCACTTCTTTTTCCATCTCCTTCAAAAACTAGTTTTTTTTCAGAAAACAACATTTTTAAGGAGTGATGCTCACCATATAATGCATAACTTTTTTTCCATGAAGGATAAAATTCTAATTCTTTCGAATTTAGATTTGTAACTTTGATATCTAGTGCTTCCAATTAGTTAGATAGTTTTCTATTGAATTTTTTTTCTTTAATCAAGTTTCAATGTCAAACCAATTACAATTCAAACATAGGCGAACCGTATAATGCGTAACTTTTTTCTATGTATCGAAATTCTTTTTTTTTTGTTGGATCAAGGACTTCAATATCTGAGGCACTCATATTTTTAATTCTTTTTTTTGATAATCTGCTATTTTTACATGTGCAGAACAAAGAGCTTAATTTTTGGTGAAAACCTTTGTTTAATAAAACTAAAAAATCAAATACATAATAAAACCAAAAAATCTTAAAATTATAATCATTGGATAGCTCGTTCTAGGGACTACCTGATTCCAATTGGGTTTGTGAATTCTCCTTCATTTTCATCCTCAACCTGAGTTTCGAAGGGAGAAAATTCTAATTTTTTTGGTGTTAAAGAGCAGAAAAGTGGGAAAAGGGGGGTTCGCTCAAACTAGGGGGGGTTCTAGCGAACTAAGGTTGATTCAAACCCCCTTTCAAAAAGGGGTTTTCATTTATTTTTTTGGCAGGATGGTGGGAACTTGCATTGAATGGGTTCGCTCGAACCTAGGTTCTAGTGAACCCTCTTTTGGTTCGCTCGAACCCCAAAAACGAATTTTTTTGGCATGGGGTCATTTTTTTCAACTTTTCCTTCCTTACTCCAATTGTAAACCACTTTTGTGGGTTCAACCTAAATGTAAAAAATCACTTGTGGTTGTTATAACTATTTTGAACATTCGTGTTCAATCTTGTTCTTAGAGAATTTTGGGCTTTAGAGTTTTTCTCTGGAAATGTGTTTGAAGTTAGATAAATTGGCGCTTCTATAAAGCTCATGAGCATAGTGGAGTTGTGACAGTAGCCTATAGCCTTGGTTATCACTTGGATTTGATGCTTGTGTTGTTTGGATCAATACACCTACACCTTGGCTTGTTTCTTTTTCTTCCATGGGTGGCATGTTGGAGGATGATGGGAGTTCTTTCTAATATGGTGGACATCTTAGATGTTGTTGTAGGTGTATTGTTAGAGCATGAGAACATGTTGGAGATTCATGTGGTTTCATGAATGGGTGTGATAATGTTGGATTCTTGCTGTTAAAATCATGTGTTTCTTTTGACTCTTGAAAGGTCTTCGACAAGTGGGAGAATGTTGGGATTAAGTTGTCTCAACCTTGGAGAGTCCCATGATTAAATAATTTATTATTTTCCCCTAAGTTGCTGATTTAATTTATTAAATGTTGAAATATGTTTTCAAGTTACTAAGACACTTTGTGGGACCCAACAGTTAGTCAACGGATAGTTGGCAGTTAGTTGGCTTCCTACATGCAATGTGCAAAGCGTGAGAATGTGACACTTGTTCCAAGGGCACTCATTTGGGAAGAGGAAAAAATTCAAACCTTTTAAATGTGTGCCATGGTGACATGCGGCATTCTATTTTGGAAGTTAGCACTTGGCGAGGCTCGCTTGTGAGCACATTCCTTCTTTGAAGAATGGAAAGCAACAAAGAGTGACACTTGTCACTTAAGCACTCAATCTAGCATTGAGCATTACATTTTCTTCAAGGAGGATCATGATGCCATGTGGCATTCGTTTGAGAAGTTAACTCATGCTCGAAAAGGAAGGCTACTAAATGGAGACTAAGTTGTCATTAGGAGTGACTCAAAGTCAAAGGGGAGTTCAAAATTGGTAGATGACAAGATTTTCTCTAATGGGACGCCACACATGTGAAGGTGACTTAATATTTGCATAAAATGTTAAGTTGGTTGTTGTACATGTGATTGCATGTTGTTGCATGTCGGTGTGATGTTGCATGCTTGACAAGTTGCTGTTTTGGGCAGTTAGGACTTGTGCATGTTCTTCATTTTAGTTTGCATGCATGTAGTGACTATGGAGAAGACACATGACATTCCTAGGTTCCCATGATAGAGGAATATAAACATGAAAATATTTATGTATTCTCTAGAGGAGAGAGAGTTGAATTTTATTGCAAGGCAATGTTGTCGAATTTTCTCTAGAAGAGCAAAATGTAATCTCCATGTTTAGGTTGTGAGCTTGCAAGTGTATTGTAACTTGTTTATTATAGATTGATATATTGGTTCAAGCTTGCATGAGCATATACTCTATTATTGTATTATGACCGAATATTTACTAATAATACAATTGGTATGTGTTGTTGGAGTGTGGGATTTTTTACCCGAAAGGGTTTTCCCCATGTATATCTATGGTTTTTCTCTTCTATCTATCTTTCTTATGTTCGTATGTGAGATGTTAATTTACATGTCGTTATGTTGCTAAAATGTTAATGGATCTAAAAACTACATTTCTTTCCTCTAAGGGATAATGTGATGGAAATTAAAACTATGTCTGTTTCCACTTTAAGACATAGTTGTATGTGGTTGTATTAGAGAAAACAAGTGATACTAGAGGTATATATTGGTTCTTGGATGACTTTATGGGATCTTCATTTCTATTTAAAAAATACGAGGCCTTACTTTTTAGATTTTAGATTTAATGGAGGTTTCTTTATAGTGGCACTAAAAGTTTCTCCCCTAGGTTCCTAAAATTTTGCTTCCACATGTCATTCATCTATAAATTTTAGATTCTTGTAAATATTTTTTTTAGATTTAGTTATATAGGGGAGAGGGCCCAATGGCTACCAATGTTCCAATAGTCACTCATGAATACATGAAAATCATAAGAACAAAATTTTCTTTAAACTTAGACCATTAATACAAAATCCGGAAGACCTATTTATAAAAACTCCTAAATCTTTATACTGAAATACTTCAAAAGAAGCCCTCCAATTCTCCTCATTTCCGAGAGCATTCTCGGTTATTTTTGGGATTCAATGTAACTTATTCAATCTTTCCGCGCAACTGCCATCCATAACTCGACTTGTGCCAGCGGTTAAAAGTGAGTTGAAAGGGATAAGGCAATTCGGGCATAAAGAAATCAACGCCCAAATGTCGCCCAAATGTCAAAAGGGAACTTGGGAAACAGAGAAGAAAAAGGTTGGGCGCGGGCGGCCGGAGGGAAGATAGCTCAGCAGCCAGACAGGGGATAGCGGCCAAAAGGAGACTTCGGTGCCATTGTCCAGATTCTGAAGGAAATCAAGAGACCCAAAAGAATAACAAAATCTAGTTTGGAACGACTTCATCTGTGTGCTGAGAAAGAATTGCAGCGCTATATTGATGGTGAAACTGCTGCAAAAGATTTCATTGACTCTGTGCAAAACTTGCAGATCTTACCAGTGTATCCGTAATTATAATGAGAATTTAGTTCAAGCTTTGGAGAGTGGTCTGTCTGTTTGTTGATCCGAATCACTAAATACCATGATATATGTTGTGAGCTGTAACTGTACTTTGACACATTATAAAGTTATAACCGAATCTTTTCTCCGTAGATATTTCAGTGTTTTTGTGGAGTTGAATCTTCCCTGTTTAGGGGAATGACACAGAGGGGTTCGGGAGATGTATTAAGTATGAGGTGCCTTGCAAGAGATGGTAGAAATAGTAGAATAGCTCTAGATAGATAGTCAATGGCGAAGAATGATATTCAGTTGGGCTTTTTTCTCTTTTTATGTATGTAAGATGTACAGCAGAGTCTGCTTATCTCCTGAGGGTAGCAAATCCCAACAAGGTGAGCTGGCTTGAGGCCGATCTTAGATCCTAAGTAACTACTGCAAGGTTAAGGCAGTCTCCTCCTATCCTTGGTACTGTATCACCAAGGAATCGACCCAGCAGGTTAGTTGTCACCAGAAGCAAGCTATAAGAGCCTTCTTCAGAGCGATGCCCTCTATCAGGTTTCCCCTCCCCTTTCAATTTTCATGGAACATACTCTTTTCATTTATGCCTGATTGATTTCCTACTAGTATTGATATTGCAGTATATATTCGAAAGAAGTGTAAATTCCTCTGAGGCTGAGCCAATGAGAGAGCTCTAAAAAATAACCACTCGTCCATAGGGAGTCCCGATATGAAATTTTGTTCTTTACCCTCAATAATTATCTCTTTCAAGTTGTCGAGACCTCAAGCACTTGGGTTTCTCTTCTTTTTTGCTTTGTTTTCGGACGGGGACCGGATGACATGTAAATGCCAAGGACGCTATGGAGATTAGTGTCTATACTGGTTACTCACTTCTCAGATCTGCTCTTCACCTGCCTACCATGGGTTTGGTCATATAGTAAGTTCACTGTGGTTTTGAAAGGGGCTATAAACAGGGCAACCAGACTGAGCAAAGAATTCATGCGAGCAATATGAGCTTTGACAATAAATCTGTTCCTAATTACAGTTCATTCTACCAATTAGACCTTTTTCCTTTTGTTTAAAAGTTTGTATCTGCTCTGCTTATTTATTTCTGCGTAGAGAATGGAGAGGTGGAGTAATGGGTTAGACTACGGTGCAGATTTGGCGAGGATTATAGGATGCTTCTCATGAGTGCTGTGGGAGGCATCAATGAAATAAGATATTTAAATGGGGCGAGGGCCGTCAAATTAGCAGCGGATGTGTCCACGGTCAATACATCAGTCCATTTGATTTTGGTGCAGGGCATGTGAGTCCTAAGAGGGGTATGGGTCCAGGTCGCGTCTTTGATTTAGGTGTTCAGAACTATGTCAAATTCTTCTGTAGCCTTAATTACAATCTCAAATCTATTGAGGCCATCACTGAGAACAGTCAGAAGCCTGTTCACTGCCCCGCTCAAACAGAGAATCATGGTGATCATAATTATCCTTCCTTCGCTGCAATTTTTTATATGACCCAACCCAAAAGCTTTCTACCGTCTTCATTAGAAGTCACAAATGTTGGTCCTCCAAATTCTACATATAGGGTCAATGTGATTAGTCCGAGGAAGAGGTGTCACCATTATTGTGAAGCCAATGAAGCTAATTTCACTAAGGCAGACGAGAAACTAAGTTACACTGTCAGTAACTACAAAGCATGCGAATCTTATCCCTCAAAATTCAGAGTCAGACAACCGCTTTGTCTTTCTGTCGTGGACAGATGGGAGGCCTACTGTGCATATCCCATAAGCAGTTGCCTTATTAGACATGTTCAGATTGGAATCTTGTATTTCCTGCATGTTTATAGGGTTATAAGTAACATACAGTTTTCCTGCCCGTTTTGCAGATATATCCGAAGAAGATGAAACCATTCAAGCATTTTCTCACACACAGCTTTTTGTTTGAAAAATAATTATAAAGTCCTATGCATCTTTCAGACTGCATAGTAAACAAGTTATTTTGGTTTTGTAAGCAGCTGGATAGCATTTTCTGGTTTGGAGAGTCACCTTAATCGTTAAGAGTATTCAAATTGAAATTGGGATAGAGTTGACTCTAAAGTGTGGAACGAACAGTTCTTCTATAGGATGATACGGACCCATGGATCCTCTCTGTGTAGTTCAGAGCTTAGTATATTTTTATATGTAAAAGCTGGAATAATTATCATTCTACGATGAAACATTATGTAATAATGGGAAGTTTGAAAGGGAAGAAACCTTCAAACCATGTATTATTTCTTAATACAATGAGCAACCTTGGTAGAGCGTTGCTTTTCTCGTTCTTAATCTTCTATATAAATATATTAAGTTTGCGAATTTTATGGATAGCTTCTTTTATACAGAAAAGTACTGCAACCTTTTCTTAGTTTTAATTTCTTTCTTGTTAGGTTTATAATTTAAAGTGTTAGTTTGTAGTTGGATCGATAAGAAAGTTTAACTTATATTTATTTAACAAAATTTACATATGTCTGCATGAGCAGAATGACCCAGATTGAAACCCACATCACAAACACCAACATCGGATTTGCAGACCTATAACAAGAAACCCAGAGAAACAACTAGAGAGCCCACATTCCAGTTTGCCAAGAAAATATTTAGGCAAATTGACCCAAATATTCGAAACCAAGACCAGTCGCTAAAACATATTATTTAGACTACTTGGGAAAAGACAGAACACCTAAACCCTAAACCAGACAAAGCCACGGACCATTACCCACGGAACACCAAAGCCAGTTACCATACATTTTGCTGTGCAAACACACGGAAGTCACGTTTCCATGCCAAATCCGCCTCCTTCTTAAAGTGTTAGTTTGTAGTTAATAATATTGTTGTTAGTTTAATAATTTAGTGCTAGTATTTGAAATTTTCGAGTAAGTAATTGGTTTAACAGTTAGTTTAATAAGTTATTAACAGGAATGTCTTAGAAGCCCCACATAATAATATTTTCTGTGTATTCATTAGTGTCATTTGCAATTTAATTCTTTATTATTACTTCTGTGTTTGATCCTGAAGCGTACAGTGGTATAAGAGCCTAGTACACAACGAAATGATGGGAGGTGGATGAAGCTGATTTGTGAGAGAGTCAATAGATTTGGGCAGGCAGAGTGGGCATGTATTATTTTTTTAAAGATAATAATCAAAATTTGTGCAGATTGCAGTCCCTTGTGAAGCCTTGCAGTTGAATGGTGATTGTGGTCTTAAGAATTTTTTATTCATCTGTTGTATTCAACGTGCATTAGTTTTCAGAGGGCAGTTGAAGAATTACAGCGTTGATGAATATTTTTGTCAAAAGATGTTAAAATAAGAGGTATTTTTTGTGCAGTTTTGTTTGATGGCTGCAAATTATTTAAGGTAGCGAACTGTTGTCAGATAAGTTGAGATTGCTAAAAGTTTCAGAGTGATTGTTATTTCTTTCAAAAGACAATATTTACTATATGTATGATATACCTTTGTCTGAAGATTGTTCAAGGATTTCAGTGGAGTCGATATTGTTGCCGAAAACTGTATATTCCACATATATTGTTGCCTGGTAAGCAGAGTCTATTACAGGATTGCAGTACGATTGCTTATTTTGTAGAAGATGTTAAGAGACAGGCTATAATGGGGAGCGTGCTGAATTTGTTTTTGGGTAATGGAAAGTCTTGCACTATTTGTTGGTTAAGTGCTGGAAATGGAGGAAAGGAGTGGAATTTTGAAGATTTTAGTTGCATTTGTTGTGATATGGTGCAGTGGAATAGTGTTTCTTGTGCAGCAGCAGAACTGGACAATGTATCTTAATGTAGATGCAGGGCAATCTGTTATAACGATTCCTTCAACTCAATACGGAATATTTTTAAGAAAATTTGTTATTGGTATATGACTGGACGATCCCCGCCTTATCCATCACAGCACATGGTAAATTTCTTGTCCTCTTGGAGAACTAAATTATTTGCAAGCAAAGGGCTAGTGAGGATAAATATTCTAAATATATGCAAATCCATATTTCCAGCACAATATTGAGGATACGCTGACAAGATTTCATTGAAACCGCCTCACCCAGCAAGTCTCCCGCAAAGGCTGCTTGGAGTAAATTGAAAAAGGCATGTGAAGGTAAATTAAATACTGGAGTGAAAGAGTTCATTTAAACTTTGTTGTGCAAAGTTTATTCTAGAAGAACCTTGGAATAAATTTCTGCTTTTCATATTGTTAAAGTGTTTTTGGTAGAGGAGTTCACCATTCACAGCATTTTTGGAATGATTAATTTTTTAATTTAGAGATATAAGTTTTTGTTAAAAAATATTTCAGTTTTGGTTTCTTTTTGTTGAGAATTGATGTGGAGCAATGGTTCGGTAAAGTTTTGTTATTCTGTCTTCACCTCTTGACTGATAGGGCAGGAAAGTGGGTCTTCACGATTAATTAGCTAGTGGTTTTATACTTGTGATAGGTGTTGTCTGTGAGAGAAGCAGAAACAAAGTGAAGTCAACTAATATGTGGCTAAGTAGTTGAACATTGGTTGAGGATGGACTCAAGGGATACAGATACAAGGGATACAGATACAAAGAATCATGAGGACAATTATCATTTTATTTGGGTAATAAAGAAACTTGCTCATACTGCATGTGGTATAAATACTTAGAGGCATTACTGATTGAAGAATTTCAATATAATAATGTCTGGTAGTGTCAGGAAGAGACAATGGATCTTCAAACAATGAGAGGCAGTGGTACAGGGCAGTAGATGTACAGAACTAGCAGGTGTTGCTTGCATAGGAATGTGATGCAAAGGGTTAGATATCAGGAGGATGTGTACTAGTGTTAGCACTGGTTGATCAGTATCAAGAGATAGGAGATCAAGTTTATAGTACAGCAAAATGAGTCAAATTGATGGATGTTCTAAATCATCTTTTGGTCCCCTTTGAATAAAGGGGAGGGATTGTTCAGTTTATGATCCAAGGTGTTAGTTTGTAATTAATAATGTTTTTAGTTTAAGAGTTAGTTTGGTAGTTTTTCATGGAAATGACTTAATAAACCAATACAAGTTTATTGTAATATTTTCCAAATAAAAATCCTACATAATAATATTTTCTGTGTGTTCATTTATGTCATTTGCAATATAATTCTCAATTACTATATCTATGTTTGATCCTTGAACTTACACTTGTAATAATTTTTTTAATCACAAATTCATTGCGGTTTGTGTTCATTGTTTATTTAGAAATCCATTGTACATCCATGACCCTTTTGATCATAGACAAAGTATACTGAAAGTTCTTTATGCTACCTGTATAGACAGGCACTTTACCTTAACCTGCATTAACAGTCTTTGTCCCCTTACTTCATATAGCTATAAGTTTTATTTCTTATTACCATCTAACAAAGCTTAGCAGACAATGATATGAGCAAAAAAAATAGCAAGCTTTTTAGGATGTTTATGATGTTGGTTCACATTCTAAAAGAGGGGTAGCAATCAACCGAGTTAAGATAACATTCTTTTACTAAAAGACTGTTTAAATGCTTTGCAAAAGAGTGGAGGAACTTGTTAGAAAAATATTGGCATCAGATACCTAGTTAAAACTTAATATTAAAAAGGGGATGCTATTTTGAGACACCTGCATATCTTGCATCGACATCCAGCCCAGTTAGAAATTGTACATATTCTGTTGGAAGCAACTCAAAAGATATCATGCAACTTTGAGACGAAAGATGCTTTTTTTCGGGTGGTAAGGCGGCTATAACATGGGAGGCATGCCAAACAGGGCATGATCGTGGGCTGTCCTTGTGGCAATCATGGGTTGCTGGGTTAGTATTGCATAATGTTATATTGTGTAGGAAGTTTACCATGATTTTAGAGGGGAATTTGTTCTATTACAACTGATTTATAACCCCATCTTATAATAAGCAATTTAGCTGTTCTTAGTCATGAAATGGAGTCCTACAGTTTGGTCCATGTTTATATTCTGGGCAGGTTCTTATGTGATTCTTTAATTTATTTTGATTAGTAGTTATTCTGCAATTTATTTAAAAATTATTTGTGGAGTTGGTGGTTTCATGAATATATTTTTTTTAATGAGTATCTTAAATTTGTATTTATAGTATTAATAATAATTTGTGCAGTAAATTTTTTTTAAAAAAAAATCAAAATTAAAATTAAATATTAAAAAGAGAGAAAGAAATTTGTGGAGCCATGTGGATTTTTGGCAGCTACTTATTTTCAACCAATAATAACTTTAAAGAAACCCCTTTCAAAAAAAGATATAAAATCTTAGCCAATCTTTATTTTTTTAGGAAAAAATATTAATTTATATTGATGAATCTTTCCAAAACATATTAATTTTATTGGCTATTTTTTTACACCACTAAAATTTTGTAGAAAATTTTGGAGAATCTTGAAAAATAATAGGAAAATGCATTAATTATGATGGTGAATCTATCAAAGGTAAAATGTACCCATGATCTCTAGTTCTCATGGGAATCAAAATTGCTTTTAGATCATTCATCTGACGACTCTCATTGTACTCTATAAGGTAAAATTTACCCACAAACTATAATGCTCATTATAGATCATGGGTACATTTTACCTGGGTCAAGATTATATTATAAATCAATGGTTGACGAACTAAATATTAGAAATATGGTCATAAAACAACCAATAATATAGATTTCTAAATATTAGAAATATGGTCATAAAACAACCAATAATATAGATTTCTACTATAATTTATAAAATATAGGAAAATTTGATCTAATCATGTATCAAATGACAAATTTTTGAGTTAAATTTTTTAATAGAATAAATTATTTGGCGATTTAAATAAGATTATAATAAAATTTTGTAAAAGTGTGGCAATTGCTATTAGCCAATTTTGGATTCCCGAATTTCAACTATTAACCAATTGATGAATCTCTTTTCAACCCTCATTTTTTATTTTCACTTTCTAAACAATAACTGCTCCATTAAAATAGAGAAATATTCCAAATTATCATTTTCCCATAATAAAATTTATACATGAGAACACGAAAATACATTTAGCTACATGAAAACATGGGATTAAGATGTTACATATGCACAAACTTATCTGACTTCTTTTAATATAGAAAATTAAAGATAAATAATCTTTGAGCTTTTCATCCAAATTGAAGTTGAATGGTACAAACTTGCCACCATCTTTAGGAATAAATCATCTCCCCACAATATGAATCAAACCTCAAACCTCAAACCTCAAACCTCAAACCTCAATACTTTTCTTCATAGCTTCCCTCAAGAAGACACGGCTACACAATATGATTTCTTTTCATATGATGTGTTATCACATTTAGCTTCTAATTTTTCCTCCCGAGATTATCACAATGCATTTATTTTTGAAGACTTATATTTGATGTACAAAATGTACTATGTAAGCAGGAATGAAGAAAACGAAGAAAGTACGTGGCTACAATGTCCATAATTTTCTAACTTTTTTCACACAAGTTTTTTAATTAAGAATATATAAATATTGGTGTAGAATAATTTATAGGTTTTGATTGGAATATTGTGAATATTGTGGATAGGGGTCAATTACTCCTAAATTTGTCTCAAAAGTTAGATCAATTAGTGGAGATTGATAGGGATGGATAATTCCCTTACTTTGTATTGTTCTTTTTGGTTTGAATAAATTTTTACCCCTCTTTTAGTTTAACTTATATTTTTTTAATTATGAGTTGAGGACTAAGAAATATTTACAATCCTTTATTTATTCCAACCTCACCTTATATAATGATATACCTCAAAGTCCAACAACAATTCAAGATTGCTACTTTTTCTTTTTATAACATCTTACAATTATGCACTGCCTTAGCGAACACATCTGCAACAAACCTATCAATTGAATCTCAAAAATTTCAATTCAATATGACCAATCTCAACAAATTTTTAAAATAAAATGATTGCATACACTTCATATTTAGTACAACCAAAACCACTCAATTTTTCATCATGGAAGTGTAGAATTGTTGTAGTAGATGATAGTTGTTTTATCTTTCTTTTGCTTCAAAACTTTCAGTACTTTGCAAGCAACCAAATTGATTCTCATTTAGACAAGATTGCAAAAAATTATATATTGTAGATCAATGTTATCAGAAACAAGAAACAAGATGACAACATGACTAAGCAATGAAATATTTAAAAGTTATATATAACACTAATTTTAAAAATTTATAAAATATAATTCTATATTTTTATTTTTATTATAATTTACTATATATATATATTAATGAAAATATTTTAAAAAATAAAGAACTTATTAAAACAAATTTTAAACTCCCTCAAAGAAGGGAAGAGGTGTAACAACTTCTCCTTGGAAAGATTGGTCTATACACGTTTGGAAAGTTTTTTTTTTTTTTGTTGAAATCATATATTTTTAGAAAAATAAATAATTTAAGTTTTTATCTATACACGTTTCATTGAAAGAAATTGGATCAAACTCCTTTAAATTGAATCTTCTTGGATAGAACTCCCCTCCAATAGTCTCCTCTATGTTTTTTTGCTACATCCTTAATATTAGAGTACCTTGGGTTATGAATAGTTGACTTGTGCCTATCTTAACTTTTAATTAAGTCATATTATAATTATTATATTGTTATTTTGTTAATTAGGTTGGTCTAGGACTTATATAAGGTTATTTAAGTCAAAATGGGTGATATCCTAGGTATAAATAAGGTATATAAAGGGAGTAAGTGCACCATGATGGTGCACAAAAAGGGAATCAAAAGTGGCCACATTTTTTTTTTTGAAATCAGTTAAACTTGAACTTGGAGGAGTAATTTGAGATTCATGCACTCAAAATTTGAAGATACAAAATGAACAAGAATTGTAGTACTCTGAATTTAATTTCTAAAATACTAAAGTTTTTCAAAATTAGATAAGATTATGAAGATCAAATGTTTCGCGCACACAAAAGTGTTCCTATTTTTTTAGCAAAACATATCATAGTGTCTAGTGTGTGCCTCTCAATTTTGTTAGTTACATTTAGTATTTTCCAAATTATATTGGTAGAAATATAGTTAAGAATAAGTACTAGAAGTTGTATATATTTTTGTAATTTTTTATTGAGTATTTTTTTTATGATTTTTCAAAGTGGACACATCATGAAAATCACATCACCAAGCGTTTGTGTCACATAACTTGCGCCAAAATAATTGAAAATGTAATTTTTTTCCAATACGTAAAGAATGAAATGTAGAACAATATTATATATTTTGTTTTTCAAATTTGGACAAGTAGGTCAAAAGTTATTAAAATTTTTCAATATATATGTCTTTGATAGCTATGGAAATATTTGTGAAAGAAATTAAAAATAAATATGTTAATGTAGTTCAAATCTAAAATATAAATATATGGTGGTAATTTTATTAAGATTTGATTTATAATTTCTAAGCTGATGATGAGAAAGTTGAGAAACAAGAATGGAGGAAAAAATCATGTCAATTAAATGAGGCAAACGAACCATCCAAGCCTAAGGATAAACCAAAATGCATACGTGTTTAGTACAAGCCAAAACACATACATGTTTTGTGCAAGCAAAAACATGTACGTATACAACCAAACACGTACATGTTATGTGAAAGTACATGTTTGTGTTTTGTGTAACCAAAACACATGTGTTTTGTGCAAGCCAAAACATGCTCATGTTTTGTAAAATCCAAAACACGCTCGTGTTTTGTAAAAGCCAAAACAAGCTCATGTTTTAGCTTGCACTAAAAGCATTATGCTCTTGAATCTAACTTTCTTATTCTCTCTCCCTTCACCTTTGTCTCTAACACTCTCTACATCTCTCTCTATCAATATTCCTCTTTTTGTGACTCCATCCCTCCCCCCAAAATATCTTTATCCCTCTCCCTCCCTCCAAATATTTGTATCTCTCTACCTCTCCTTCTCTCCCTCCCTCCTCTCCTTTATACTCTTTTTATCAAATCTCTCTCTATCTCCCTCTTTCTCTCTCCCTATTTCCCTCCTTTTTCTACTCATTTTCTCCCATGTATCTTGACAAGCCAAAACAGAGGTAAAGAATAAGGAAGATATCAACTTGATCTAAGTGTCAATCTAAGGATCGTAAGCTTGTGAAAGGTGTTACAGTAGTATACCTAAGGGAGGAAAGCAATGAATTAAGTGGGGATGAAATGCAACTAGAACACACATAAATTTCCTAAGTGAAAATCTAGTTCAATCTTCCTACTTTTTCTTTTTGTCAAAAAGCATACAAGAACTATGCCAAGAAGCATTATGGGAATAGCAGTGATAGGAATTGTCACAAACTGCACAATAACAACAATAAACTCTCTTATAAATCTTGAATATAACTCACACTTTACACTTCAAATAAACACAAACCTTGACGAAATATCAATAGTTGAAATGATTGTTCAATGAAAATCAATTTTAAACCAAATTGTAAATAACCATAAAACAATTACACATGAAAAGAAAACACTACAAAAAATAAATCACATAGAATATAAATTCTAACTAATTCAAACACACAACAACCTCACCAAACATTCCAAGATTGGGCCCTTCCTCTGGTTCACAAGGCGAATGGAAATAAAATGTGTTTCTACATTGGACTGATCAACAGAATGATATTTTATTTCTCAGAGATAATACAAAAGTATAATCATCCCCCAAAATTTTGCTTACGCTTCTTATAGATACACAACCTATAAAAACTACACACAAGAATAGATAGTTTGTTTTGGCCTATAGCCAACAAACTAGAAGAAACAAAATGTGGATCACTAGCCACATATCTAAAATGAGTTCTAAAAAAAATTATGAATTGGAAATGTATAATCTTCACACAACTCCTTAAATTTAGTTCCACAGGTTTTGTTCCACCTACCAAACAAGTCCCCTTTCACAAACTAATATTTGTAGTTTCCTCAAGAAAGCACATCCACCATACAACTAGCAGTGCATCCTCCATCACGGGTTTCCACATGGGATATAATGGTGCTAAAGTGGCCACTCTGATGTGGAATTATTGGGTTATAAGGATCTTAGCATAAAATAGATTCACGTGGATGAAGAATACATGCAGGAAGTGCCATGAAGAACAAAAGGAAGGTTTCCATTAGATAAAACAATGTATAATAAACTCTAAACAGGTAATCAATGCCACCTTAGATGCTGACATCATATTTTGAAAAGATGACAAAACTAAATTGTTGGTCAAAAAGTAATACACATAATTTCCTAACCAGAAAGTGACAGGAAGGTCTAGACCCTTTTTTTTAATTAAAAAAGGAGGGTAAAAACTTTATTGAATCATAAAAGCAATACAAAGTCCAAAGAAAGAAGCCACAAGGGGCCAAAAACAACAAGAATTAATTCACACCCAAGAAGCACCTCATATCCTCAGCAACCCACTCCTCAAGAACAGGGGCCATATCAGTAGGGAGATTGCCCCAATCATCCACAGACCAAGAATCAGTCTTTTCTGACGCCCATCTAGCCAGCCCATCAGCCACCCTATTCCACTCTCGCGGAATATGGCGGAAAACAATGGACTCCAAGGTAGAGCACAGAGAAATAATTTGTTTGACAACCACAACTAGCTGCCAATTCGCATCCTCCAAATTTTGATTATTCAACATATCAATAACCACCTAAGAATCAGCTTCACAAACAATCCGCTGCCATCCAAGGGCAACCACATGCTCAATCGCTAAGAGAATAGCTCTTGCCTCCATAAGATTATTAGTTTGAAAACCACAATACATAGAAAAGAAGAAAATCACCACTCCAAGGTTGTCTCTACCAATACCACCAACCCCAACATGCCCAGGGTTACCCCTAGATGACCCATCCGTATTAATTTTCAACTCCCCTAGAGTAGGCAGGAACCAAAAGCCCTCACGAGCAACCCTCTCACGCCCTCGCCTACGATGCACTTTTCTCAAAATACTCTTCTCCCCTATGGCAAGACCCATGGAATTTACAACACCCAAGTCCCTAGGATCAATTGGCATAGACAAGTCACACTTTGCAGTCAAAGTCTCCTACAAGGCCCCAAGAATTCACCTCCAAAGTTGCCCCACAAGCAATTTTTTATCCAAGAATATTCTTCTGTTATGTTCCAACCAAATTTTCCAAACAATCAAACTAGGACCAATGCTCCAAGCAATTTTAAGAAAAGAGGTTGTAGCAGGAGAAGAACCCTGTCTCTTCCAAAAATCCTCCAAAGAAGAGACATGGCAACACGGTAAGCTCCAAAGATTCCACCAGTGATGCCAGATAGTCTTAACAAAAGAACACTGAAAAAGGAAATGCGATAAGCATTCATCATGCTGACCACATAGAATGCACATGGAGGGCCCCTGGAACCCTCGTTTCCAAAGATTATCCCAAGTAAGACACTTTCCTTGAACCACGAGCCAAGAGAAAAAATTACACTTAGGCCAAGCAAATTTATTCCAAACATGCTTCCACCAAGAAACCTGGGAGCTTCCAAAAACTTGTTTATCCAAAACTTGATAACCAGAGGCAACCAAAAATTTTCCTTCCAAGTCAGGACCCCAAGCAAGCACATCACCCCCTTGGAGAGAATTACAGACATGACCCGATAAAATCTTTGCAAGCTCTTGACGATCCTCCACCACACCACCAGGAGGCCAATCCAGGGGGCTCTTCCACCTGGACACAAAAATTTGACCCAAAGATTGTTGAGATTTGAAATCTGCCACATGACTCCAACCCGCCTCCACAAAAATTTGGCACAAATCTTGGAGATGGGGATGAGATGACACAATGGGTGGGTGTCCATCCCAAGAATCATGCCAGAAAAGAGCATCTCGACCTCCATTACAAATCCAAAAAAGTCCCTATTTAACCAGCTTGGCACCACATTTAAGGGTACTCCAGATCACAAAGCCTTTCCCCTCCATATTGAACCTTGCTACCTCCCTACTTTCTACCGCCCCCAAATATTTGAAGGTCAGAATTTTAGCCCAGCACATATGTTGTTGAGAGCACCAACGCCAATACAACTTAGCAACCAAGTCCTACCCATTCAAATCAATCCATCGTAAACCAAGACCCCCCTCCTGCTTTGGCCTACAAACAACATCCCACTTCACTAGACTCCATTTTCTATGAAGAAGATTCCCAGCCCACAGAAACTGACAAGACAATTTCTCGAAATCTCTAATAAAAATTGAAGGAGTAGAAAGAACAAAGCATTTATAAATAGGAAGAGCCTAGACCACCGACTTTAAAAGAGTCACTCTACCTGCTGAAGAAAGCCACCTGCAAGTCCAATGACTGACCAATCTTTGAAACTTATCAAGAGTCTCTTGCCAAAACCTTTTGGGGAGAGAGTGAACAGCAAGAGGGATTCCAAGATAGGAAAAAGGAAGCGAGCCAATCTGAAACTGAAGGATACCAGCAATTCTCCTTTGAATACCCTTAGGAGTGTGGAAGAAATATATGGACTTCCCCTCATTTATGCGCTATCCAAAAGCTACCAAGTAACTGTCCAAAACACTATGCCAATTGAGAGCCTCCTCAACCTTAGCCCTGCCCATCAAGGCAGTATCATCTACAAATTGCAGATGAGACTGAGGGGGAATATCATCTCCCCAACTCCATCCCTAAAGCAAGCCACTAGTA
Organism: Sequoia sempervirens; assembly: GCA_007258455.2. Taxonomy (NCBI): domain Eukaryota; kingdom Viridiplantae; phylum Streptophyta; class Pinopsida; order Cupressales; family Cupressaceae; genus Sequoia; species Sequoia sempervirens. Next base: position 457,596,186 of record VDFB02281492.1, on the reverse strand, counting down.
ACCTGAGCACGAATGAGTCTTCCCAGGCCTTCCGCAAGGAGGATGAATAAGTAAGGAGATAGGGGATCTCCCTGCTTGAAGCCTCCAGAAGCACCAAACAAACAAGTGGGCTCACCATTGATAAGCACCAAAAAGGAGGATGAAGTGACACAACTCCTAACCCATTCAATCCAACCCTCAGCAAAGCCAAAAACTCCAAGGATTTTAAATAGAAATCTCCATTTAACACAATCATATGCTTTAGCCATGTCCAACTTGATAAACATAGATTTATCTTTTGAGGATTCCATAGAATGGATGGCCTCAGCAGCAATAACGACCCCATCCATGATCTTTCTTCTAGCAACAAAACCCCCCTGCTCTTCAGAAATTAAGTCATCAAGCCAAGGCTTCAGCCTTTCCGCAATCAACTTATTAATAATTTTATACACAACATTACATAGTGTTATAGGCCTAAACAAATCCAAGGAGTTAGCTCCCATCTTCTTAGGAATAAGAGCTAAAAATGTAGCATTCAGGGACTTCAACATTTGTTTATGCATAAAGGATTCTTGGACAACTTCTAAAAGGTCCAATTTAACCACTTCCTAGAACTCCTAAAAAATTCAATGGGGAATCCATCAGGCCCAGGAGCTTTACCTTTCTTCATCTGGAACACAACCTTCTCAAGCTCTAACAAGGTAATAGGAGCAAAAAATGCTTCATTCATTTCATTAGTCACCAGCTTCGGGATACAATCTAAAATTTTAGCTTCATCCTCCTCCACAGGAGGCGAATCCTCAGAGAAAAGGGTAGAGAAATACTAAATGCATTCAGCTGAAATAGAGGCTGAAGAGGACAAAGATTCCCAATCCGGAAACAAAATAGAAGAAATAGCATTACCTTGTCTTCGATCCTTAACTGAGTTATGGAAGAAAGCAGTGTTTCGATCCCAGCCTGAAGCCATTCAATACGAGACTTTTGTTTCCAAAAAATATCTTCTCTTAACTCCCATTCCTCAAGCTCTTTTGCTGCAGCAACCACTAATAAACTCAGCTCCTCCAAGAGGCCTTGATCTCAAATTTGTCTGGTAATTAGGTCCAGATTATCTTGTGCCTTTTTCTTTTCTTGAAATAAATTACCAAAATGCTGCCTATTCCATCTTTTCAATCTGTATTTAACATACTGGAGCCTCTTTGAGAAAGAGTACATGGCAGTGCCATATGTTGGCTTCCCCTGATCCCACCAACTAGGGAGCAGATCATGAAGAGATTCATCCCTAAGCCACATGAGTTGGAACTTAAAGGTCTGTCTAGCACACCGTTGAGGCACATCAACCACTAGCTTAATAGGCTAATGGTAAGAACCATGAGCTAGTCAACCCCCTATCCCCCACCCAAAAATTAGACACCAAAAATCTATCAAGTCTTTTAGAAATAGAAGCATCACCAATTCTCCTATTATTCTAAGTAAAAAGACCATTTCCAGGCTTGATATCCACAAGATTCAAAACAGAGATATTGTCCTGGAGCAATAATGCAGAAGCCTCCAACTTTGCAATACCACCTCGTTTCTCTACAAGCTTTGTGATAGCATTAAAATCACCTCCAATAATCCAAGAATGGTAAGGAAATAAGCTGTGAACTAAACAAATGTTGGACCACAAAATTTGCTTACCCTGCAACTCCATAGGTGCATACACATTGGAGAAGAGAGCAATTTCCCCTGACATAAAACAAGAGGCCACCATGGAAAGGGAGGACTTAAAAGACACCCACCAAAGGGGGCAGATCTTACACGGGTTCCATAAGCACACCACCCCGCTAGAAGACCCTTGAGCACTAGTGCATTGGCATCCACCATTCCCCCATAACTTAGGAACTAAATCCATCATACCCTCCACAGAGAGCTTAGTCTCCTGCAGAAAAAGAACATCAGGCGAATGACACCTAATCAAATCCCGAACAGCTTTTTGTCTAGGGCCACTTTTCAAGCCCCTTACATTCCAAGAGAGAACTATCATTTCGAGGGGCATGAAAAATGTGGATCCAGAGTCTTGACTGACCTCGAATCCACCAAAGTCTCCCCTATCATCTTAATCTTTTCCTCATCCTTCTTCCTTCCCAACTTAGAAATTTTCTCTAGCCCCCCTTCTTGAGAACTTTTTGCAGAACACCCAATTGAGAGGACGCCTTAATAGTCTTCTTACCCACCTCCGGACCAACTTTCTGCAAGAGGTGAACCTTATCCACACTATCTTTCACTACCTCAGCACTACCACCTAACTCATCCTGAACCCACATTTGATGATCTGTCCCTAGAGCCATAGTCCCATCAACAAGCAGAGCCATAATCACCTCTGAGTTGAGTATTACTTGACCAGGATCTTTCCCGACCTCATCTAAGCGTGGCACTCCCATACCCCCTCCTATTGGGGAGCAAGCATTGCCTCAACCGAAGGGCCATGTTGATCAATATCCAAAGTCCCATGATCTAGATCCAGAAATCCTGGGTTCACCTCCTGGTGACTAAGATCCTCCAGCACCTCAAACCTATTGAAGGTATCCTCCTCTTACCTGTCCTTCAAAGTCCTTTTATGACCTTTATTTCTGTTTTGACCTCTAACGGGAATAAAACCATCTTCCCTACCACTAGAACCCTGAATGGGGTCCTTGCCCTTATCCACCCTAGGTGGATTAGCCGAAGGTTGAGAAGATTGAGCCTCCAAAGGCTTGGCCTTTGGACATCTGTGTAGGAGGTGACCACACTCATGATAGAAACGACAACGGAAAGGAAGTGTTTCATAATCCAGCTGTTTCACCCATGACTAATCTCCTGCACTCACTTCTAAAGAGTCTGGCAATGGCTTACTTAAATCAATTTCTACACAAAACTGGGAAAAAGTCATTACCCTTTTGAATTGCATTTGCTGAGGCGAACCCACAGGTTTCCCTAGCTTCGAGGCTAATAGGTACAACACATCCTCTCTCCAGCATTCCATAGGGAGCCTTGGAAGACGAACCCAAACCGGAACCCGATTCGGAAGTTCCTTCGCCAGGTTGAAGCCAACATGCCATGGTTTAATGAATAAGCCCACCTGGTTATAAAAATATGGGCCCCCTTCAAAAATCCTATTCCAATCAGCCAAGCAGTCAAATGTAACCATGAAATAGTAATTTTCCAAGAGGTGGATCTCCATCTCTCCCTCAGGCATCCATGTCTTTTGAGCCCACATATCTAGGAATTGCAAAGAAATTTTCAAACCTAAGAATTTGCAATAAAGAGAATGTCGTGTAAAATAATCAATGTCTTTAGCCAGCATCTCCATTGGAATGACTATATTCGACCTCTCTTTACACCATTCGAGGCACCCATTAATCTTTGGAATTCTAGGCCCCCCTGCCGAGCCCGTCTCGACTTTCTCAGGTTCCACCGAAAAAAGATTATTATCAAAAATCTTTGAACCCTGTGGAGAGGGTTTCGAACCAAAAGCAGAGCAAAAGTCCATATTGGGACAAACCCTAGAATATTCTCCAGTATCCATCAAAGAGCACACAACACAAAATGAGCAAGCAAGGCCAAAATCAAAACCAAGAGCCCTTCGATGAAGGCACACTCCACTGGACACCAAGATCACAACCCCACTACCCCAGAATACACACTTTCTTCAAAAGAAAAGAACCTCCCCCCCGAATAGCATAAAAAACCCACCCCCAAGAAGCTCCAGAAGAGAAGAGAATAGATCCAACCTCCAACTACGCATGCAACCACTAGAAGACCACATGCAGGCCGAGCCTAGATGGTTACGGCCTCAGGAAACACTTGTAGAGCCCATTTCAATCATATATATATTGAAGGTCTAGACCCTTTAATCTGCATGCTACAATATATATTTTTTCTTGACATAGTGAAAGAAATATTAGTAACACAATCTGATATTATTTATTCACATATTTTATCCAAAAGCTAAATTAAAGCTTACTTATATATATTAGATCATATGCAACATTAAATAGTAAAATGGTATGATATGGAACGGAAATGGAATGTGGGAATGGGTATGAAGGTGTATGAAATAGGCTTAAAATATGGCATAAAATGGGACATAAATGGCTCACATTATATCTCTTTGTCTCTCTATACCTAACTCTCCCTATCTCTATATCTTCTTTCTCACTTTCTATATCAGTCCCTCCTTCTCTCCCTAACTCTTTATACCTTAGTATCTCTCTCAATACATCTTTATCTAGGTTATAATTCACTCATGTTTCTAGGAAGAAAATGTCTCCCCCATACTTGAAGTCATATTCATAGGAGAAAGTGTGTTATAATGTGCTCATGTTCCTATGAAGATAAAAATCATCTTTCTATCTCTCTCCATCTTTCTTTACCTCCCTCTCTTTTTCCCTCCTTCCCTCTCTCTCCCTCCATTTGTCTCTCTCTAATGTGCTTGCATTTTCATGAAGAATTTAGAGTTAAGGATTTAGGGTAGATGGTTGAGAGTATATTGTTTAGGGTTGAGGGTATAGGTTTTAGTGTTAGTTATTAATGTGAATATTTAGGTTTTAGTGTATAGGATTCAAGGTGCATCTCCTAGTGTTTATGGTTTAGGGTACATATGGTCGATGATAGAAGGTTGAGGGTCTACCTACCTCTTTATATATCATCTTACATCTCCCCCCTATCTACTCCCCTCCCCATCTCTATTGTTCTCTATCTCACTTCTCTCTCTCCCCCTAGATCTACCTCTCTTTATCTAACCTCTCTCTCTCTCTCCACTATCTACCTATCTTTCTCTCTTTATATCAGCTTTCTATCTATCTCTCCTTCCTACCTCTCCCCTCATCCCTCCTTATCTACCTCTCCTTCCCTCCCTATGTAGATATCTCTTCTCTCTATCTCACATCTCTCTCTTTCTTTGCATCTCTTCTCTCTATCTCACCTCTATCTCTCTCACATATCTCTCTTTTCTCTCTCCCTTTAATAGCTCTAATATATTAATTATTTAGGGTGTAGGGACTATGGTTTATGGGTTTAGGGTTGATGGTTTATGATGGAGAGTTTAGAGTTTAGGATTTAGGGATTAAATTTAATTATGAAGGTTTTAGTGTTAAATTATTAATGTTGGGTTTTAGGGTTTAACATATAGGGTATAAGGTTTATGTATGAGGGTTTAGGTCATAAGCTATAGGGTTTATAGTTGACAATATAGGGTATAGGGTTTAGGGTTGAGAGTATAAGGTTAAGTGATAAGGTTTAGGTTTGAGGGTATAAGAACCTTAAGGGTTGAAGGTATAAGGTTTAGGGTAGGGTGTATAGGCTTTACAAACTAGGGTTGAATGTAGGATTTAGGGTTGAGGGTATATGATATAGTGCATAGCCCCTAGTTGAGGGTATAGCATTTAGGATTGAGTGTATATGGTCAAGGGTTCATCCTATAGGATTTAGGGCCTAAGGTTGAGGGACATGGTTTAGGGTTTATTATATAGGCGTTAGGGCCCAAGGTTGAGGGATAGGATTTATGGTCAAGAGGTTATACGATATAGGGTTGAAGGTTGAGGGTTTAACCTATAGGATTTAGGGCCTAGGGTTGAGGTTATTGTTTAGGGTTGAGGGTATAGGGTATAGGGTTGAGTATATGGTTAAGGGTTTAACCTATTGGATTTAGTTCCTAGGGTTGAGGGATAAGGTTTAAGGTTGACGATATAAGGTATAGGGTTTGGGGTTATGGGTATAAAGTTTAGGGTTAAGTCACACATCTCCCCCCCCTCTACTCTCCTCCCCATCTCTATTGTTCTCTATCTCACTTCTCTCTCCCCTAGATCCATCACTCTATCTAACCTCTCTCTCTACTATCTATCTCTCTCTCTCTCTCTATCTTAGCTTTCTATCTATCTACCCTTCCTATCCCTCCCTCATCCCTCCTTATCTACCTCTCCCCCTCCCTACATAGATCTCTCTTCTCTCTATCTCACATCTCTCTCTTTCTATGCCTCTCTTCTCTCTATCTCACCTCTCTCTATCTCTCTCCCATGTCTCCCTCGCTTATCTCTTTTAATATCTCTAAATTATTCATTATTTATGGTGTAGGGCCTATGGTTTATGGGTTTAGGGTTGATGGTTTATGATGGAGAGTTGACAGTTGATAATTTAGGGATTAAATTTAATTATGTAGGTTTTAGTGTTAATTATTAATGTTACATTTTAGGGTATAACATATAGGGTATAGGGTTTATGTATTAGATTTTAGGTCATAGGGTGTACGGTTTACGGTTGACGATATAGGGTATAGGGTTTAGGGTTGAGAGTATAAGATTGAGTGATAAGGTTTAGGTTTGAGGGTACATGAGCCTTAAGGGTTGAAGGTATAAGGTATAGGGTAGAGTGTATAGGCTTTACGACCTAGGTCTAAGTGTAGGGTTTAGGGTTGAGGGTATATGTATAGGGTACAAGGTCGAGAGTATAGCATTTAGGATTGAGTGTATAGGGTCAAGGGTTCATTCTATAGGCCTAGGGTTGAGTGATATGGTTTAGGGTTGATGGTATATGATATAGGATTTAGGGTTGAGTGTATATGGTTGACATTTTATTATATAGGCCTTAGGGCCCAAAATTGAGGGATAGTCTTTATGGTCAAGAGGGTATATGGTATAGGGTTGAGGGTTGAGGGTTTAGCCTATAAGCTTTAGGGCATAGGGTTGAGGGATAGTGTTTAGGGTTGAGGGTATATAGTATAGGGTTGAGTATATGGTTAATGGTTTAACCTATTGGATTTAGTTCCTAAGGTTGAGGGATAAGGTTTAGGATTGATGGTATAGGGTATAAGGTTTGGGGTTATGGGTATAGAGTTTATGGTTAAGTCTCATATCTCCCCCCTCTCTACTCTCCTTCCCATCTCTATTATTTTATGGTTGATGGTATAGGGTATCTAGGGTTTAGGGTTACATGGGTATAATGTTTAGGGTTAAGAGTATAGGTTTGAGGTTTTAGCGTTGAGGGGTTATGGGTATAGTGTACATGGTTGAGGGTTTATCCAATAAGCTTTAGGGTTTATGATACGGGGGTGATCCCACAAGACTAGTTTACAATTTTTGGCCAAACATGACACTACAATAATTTTTTCTAACTAAATCTTCACTTTCGGGCACCTATAGTGGCTAAACTGTGAGGAATTTGAAGATGATGCAAACTAGTGATTTGTGAGATTTTTTCTATAGATTATAAATATATTTTTTACAAAATTTTTGGAATCAGATTGCACTTATTTTTCCATCTCCTTCAAAAACTAGTTTTTTCAGTAAACAACATTTTTAAGGAGTGATGCTCACCGTATAATGCATAATTTTTTTTCATGAAGGATAATTTTTTTTTTTTGAATTTAGATTTGTAACTATGATATCTAGTGCTTCCAATTGGTTTCATAGTGTTTTATTGAATATTTTTTCCTTAATCAAGTTTCAAAGTCAAACCAATTACAATTCAAACATAGGTAGACCATATAACACGTAATTTTTATTGTATGTATCAAAATTCAATTCTTTTTGTTGGATCAAGGACTTCAATATCTGGTGCACTCATATTTTTCAAAAAAAAATTATAATCTACTATTTTTCCACATGTGCAAAACAAAGAGCTTGATTTTTGATGAAAAACCTATGTTTAATAAAACTAAAAAATCAAATACATAAGAAAATCAAAACATATTAAAATTATATTTGTTGGATAGCTCATTTCGAGGACTACCATCATCCAGTTGGGTCTATGAAGTCTCCTCCATTTTCATCCTCAACCCGAGCTTCGAAGTGCAAAATTCTAGACTTTTTTGGTGCCTGAGGGGGAGAAGGGGGGAGAAGGGGGTTTTGAGTGAACCAAGAGGGTTTGGTCGAACCCCCAGGAGTTTTCTCAAACAAGGGTTCGAGCAAACCCCATTTCCACAAGCCTTCACTTTTGGCTTTTTGCTGAGAATGGTGGGCCCCATCATTGCTCGAAGTGGGGTTCTCTTGAACCCCCTTTGTGTTTGCTCAAACAAAGAGTTCATTTGAACCCCCAAAAACCAAAATATTTTGCATGGAGTTATTTTTTATAACTTTTCCTTTCTCATTGAAATTGTAAACCACTTTTGTGGGTTTACCTAGGGTCTAGGGTTCAGGCTTTACATCTCTCTCTCTACCTAACTCTCACTACCTACCTCTCCCTCACCTATCATCTTTCTCCCTCCCTCTCTACCCCTATCTCACTCTTTAAATCCATTATAAGCACAAAACTAAGAAAAACACATACATTTTTTTGTTAAATTAAAAGAACATACGTGTTTTGTAAAGTTAAAAGTGTGTATTTGTTTTGTTAATGTGAACCTAAGAATTTTATCCTACTCTAACGTGCAAAATAACTAAGAATTGCAAGTGATAAAAGACCAAGGACACCTTAAGATTAGCCAAAGGAGTGATATAACAAGAAGGAAAATGGATAAAACAAAATGGAAATGATTTCACCTTCCTTGCAGTTGATGTCTCCTTGATTGGCCCTTGCTTGGGATAATTTTGTGTGCTCCTTAGATGATTGCTTGAGTGACTAAATGCAAGATTGAATGTGCAAAATGATTAGAATGGATAGCTAGATGATGGTAGATGATTGAGAATGCAAAGGGGCAGCATGTAGTTATCAAATGGCTAAGTGTTGAAAATGCCCTTGAGGAGGGGGTATTTATAGGAGAATTTGAATTCTCTAGAGAATTCAACGGTCAAGATTGATCCAACAAGGTCAAGATGAAGGGCTATGGTGGGTTGAGAACCCACAAGCCCTCACATCTTGACATGTGGAGGGTGAAGTGGCCAAGGGGATATGAGATGGAGGTGAGGTGTCAAAAAGGTACATGAGGTGGAGGAAGGACAAGCACATGCACCTTGGGGAGTGAGAAGATTTCCACAAAAAGGGATTTCTTGTCCCCAAGTGGGAGTGAAAGGGACATTTGAGGAATTTTGGAATTCCTCAAAAGTCTACATGGGAAAAGGAAAGGTGGTTGGGAAAATAAGTGTGAATTAAAAATTCACATTCCTAGGAATCTAGAGGATAAAAGGTGGGCTCCAAAAAGGTGGGACTTGGTCACATGTAGAGATTGTGACAAGTCCAAGGTTCTAGAAGCCTTGGAAGGATGGAATGTGAATTAAAAATTCTCATATAAAAGAGGGGAATCTAGGATAAATAAAAAGGAATTAAAAATTCCTTGGGGGGGAAGAGTTGACCAAGGTACTGATTAAGATTAATTAATCAGTAATTAGAAGATAAATGAGGATTAGAAGCCAACTTGCAAAAGTTGGAGGATGTGACACATCCTTATCAAGGATTAGGCATGTGCACATCCCTAATGAAGAAATTAGGAGAAGGATTAGGATTAGATGAAAATTACATGTGAGGAATTAAATAAATTTAATATTTATTTAATTTATTTGATGAAAAGAGGATTAAAGAGGGTAAAGAGGGTAAGGTATTTAATTATTAATTAAATACCTTAGGGATTTGGCAGAATTAAAGATATTAATTAAATAATAGTAATATTACTTAATTAACTTGGATAAGAGGATGTTTAGATGAAAAGTGATAAATTTGGATAAATTAAGTGTCCAAATTTGGATGTCTATTTTGCCCCTCTTTGAGATGGTGCTATGTAGTAGCATCATTTCAAAGAATATTAAAATATAGAACCTAGAAGAAGATGGTTAGATTGGAAAAGATGCCCCAGTCATCAAAGGGATGACTAGGAAGAAAGATGATGGGGGTGAAGATGAAGAGTAGGGATTGAGGATGCCCCCTCGAGAGGACATGCGGGTTGAAGAGAACACGCGTGTGCTCTCGAAATAGATGATGTGATGCAAGGGGAGATGAGGAAGATGATACCAGGTGATGGGTAAGAGAGTAAGTGATACGGGGATGGATGAAGCACAAATGGATTGCAAAAGGTGATATTGCGCCAGTCAAGGTATAAGCCAAAATAGGTTGATGATGGATGGAGTGTTGTCAATGAGGGAGTGAAGGATCCCGAAACAACACGAGGATAGGGAATGATACATCCCAAAACACCACTAAAGGATAAGGAAGAATACCTCTCGATGATGATGAAAGTGTTGTTGATGAGGGAAGGATACATCCAAAAACAACACCAAAGGGATAGGGAATGATACTAATGGATGATGATGATGAAAGTGTTGTTGATAAGGGAAGGATACATCCCAAAACAACACCAAAGGGATAGTGAATGACACTAATGGATGATGATGATGGGTCAAGGCTGATAACAAGACTTGGGACAAGACCAAAGATTTGAGTAGGTGATTTGAGGAGAAGATTGATATGGGAGATGGAGAGAAGGATCTTAAGATTTGATTTGATATCTAAATATTTGGACTACAGATGGACTAAAGCTTAGATTAGGGGTTTGGTTAAGCTCAGATTGGGATAAGATTAAAGCTCAAATGAGGATTGGATTGAAGACTAGAATGAGTGAAGGAGATGATTGGATTGATTCTACACCGAGTTCTAGGGTTTAGAGGACGTAAAGTGTTGACAATCAGATTTTTCCCGATTTGGCAATTTTCAAAAATTGTCAAATTTTGCCATTTTAGGAAACCTCGTGGATATACTTTTGAGAGTCCAAATATTTTCCAAGAAATACTCAATATTGAGATGGGAGGAATTGCCAACTAACATCCCAAATTTGAGATATGCATTTCGAGTTATGAGCGAAAACAATTTTTCAAAATGCTAGAAAAAAACATTAAATTGCAATTTTGAGGGTCAAGATGAAAGTTTGAGGCCCTGAAAATGGGCCAAAACGGGTTCCAACGACTTTCAAAGAAACTAGTTAGAAATCCAATTGTTATCTCGTAATGCAACTACTTGTCAAATTTCAACTCAAACGGACACTCGAGTCAAAAGTTATGGCCTTTGGAAGTTTCGGTGTAAAAATCAAAAATCAATTTTGAAAATTTCAAGACATGGGTTTTGTTCGTAGAAGAAAATTAGAAAATGGGTCAGAATTGGTTTGGAAAAAGAAGTCAAAATTTAGCGGGAAATTGGGGGGAAAAAATTGGGGTAGGGAAGTTCCACCCCAGCAGGGCGCCCATTGCGTCGGGCTGGCCGGGTGACCGGCGGAGCCGCCCCACTGGCAGTTTCCCATCAAGCCCCCACTGGGTCGGGGCGGAGCCGCCCCGTGGCGGTGGGGGCAAGCCGCCCTGGCAGGGGGCGGAGCCGCCCCGTCGCGGCCGGGGTGGAGCCGCCCCAGCAGTGGGCGAGACCAACCCAACAGGGGGGCAAGAAAAGAAGAATGCAAGATGTAAGAGAAAGGATGAAGAGATAGGAAAAAATATGGAGGGATGGGGGGAGATATGCAAGATGATGAAATGGAAAATGAAATGCAATCCTAATGCAATTTGCCATCTTCGGAGCACTGATTTTTGCTATAGCATAAGATACCAAGTGCCAGGGTATGTTGAACCAAGGCGTAATAGTGTCTAATGCATGAAATAAACACAACAAATAAGAAGGCTATCCCAACACCCCAAAGTCATGATGACCTTGGTCGGGCCAAGCATTGAGATAACCACAAGCACAAAAGGATGCCCCAGCATAACACAAGACCTCGGGGATCTTGGTGGGTACTACGTGGGACAACCAAGAAGACAAAATAGACATAAAAAGATCAGGATATGCCCCTATGTTGACCAATCAAAACACACCATAATATGATGGATTATGGCGGCCTTGACAAGTGATGATAGGGAGCTCAAATGATTAACAAAAGCCAAAAGCATCAAACGATCGCAATCAATTTCAAACGTCCTTTGCCATAGGATCAAGGGGATAGATGGGATTGATGAGGTCTGTTAGGAAGGATGCATCCTGTTGAGACCAAAGATGATGGATACGAAACTAAAAGATTGTTATGATGTGGGATGTTCAAAATCGATTGGATCCCATGATACAAGTGGATCTCATTTGTGAAGAACTGGCTAGTTAAAGGCATAGCTTGATGGCACGACACAAGGAAGACAAGACATGGGACTGACACACCCTAAAGACCTAGGGGCTCGGGGGCTGATCAAAGATTAGCCTTGCCTACGTGAAAGCGCAGAGCCCTCATAGTTTGGTGAAAGGTGGACAACTGACCAAGATGGAGACTGTGATGGATGGTAAAGATAAGATGGAAAAAAGGAGAAAGATCAATGGTAGACGATAGAAGAGCAAAGTGGACAATGAAGATCGATGATGGAACCCTAGGGGTGGATCAAATGACTGACCTTTCCTACGTGAAAGCGCAGGGGCAACGTAGTTCAACAAGACCAAAGGTAAACAATGGATAAAGGATGATAAGATGATAGGATAAGTGGATAAAAAGGTGGGACCGATACGACAAGATAGGATAGACCTGTTGGATTGGATAGGATGATGATGATCAGATAAAGCTCAGGGATAGGATAGTTATCCAAAGCATTAAAATGACTTGGAAGGATGATATGATAGATAGATGAGTGATGAAAAGTGAAAGGAGATTGGAAAGATGTGCAAGAGAAGCAGGGGTGATGACGATGGCATTGGGTTGCATGGGGGGGGAGGCCTATAGCCAGATACCAATAACAAGGGATTTTGAGATGGGATGAGGACAAAGATGAAAGAAGGGATAAAGATATAGGGATGGGGGATGGAAGGGGTTGTTTGGATGGATGCGAATATAAGGATTGGGAGATGAAAGGGATGTTGTGATAGATGGATACGAAGATAAGGATGGGAAGATGGAAGGGATGCTGTGAGAGATGGATAGGGACAGAAGGATTGGGAGATGAAAGGGATGCTAGGATAGATGGATACGAAGATATGGATGGGGAGATGGAAGGGATGCTATGATAGATGATGTCTCCAAGGACTATGTCACAAAGGAAGCAGATGCCCCCACTCTACATATGTCATATATGAGGAGATATGAGGGATAGAAGACAAGTGGATGGGAAGATAAAGAAGATAACTACATGAGGATAGGATGGGTGACTAAGGAATGTGATAGAGCAGGGAATGTATACCAATAGGTGTCCAAAGCATGCATAGATAGGTGCCCCTATTTTGATCAAGATCACAAGAAGGATGGAGGGAATGGGAGATAAATGGGATATGATGGTAGGATACAGAAGATAGGTGGGATGGGGGGATTTATGAAGAGGACGGATAATAGGAAGACGGGTGCATAGCTGGAAGCATAGCAGATGGAGGGAATGCATATCAAGAAGTTGCCCCCAAGTGCAGATGGGGATTTATGCATGACGCATGTTTGCTAGGTTTTCATCATGGTACTTATCCAAGGTGCTTGTTTGCCAAGTTTTCACCATTGGATGAATTATTTCTCTTTACTATTTTGTTTTTTTTTTTGTATGTGGATTTTTTGACTTTTTGGATGTCATGCAGAAGGAGATGGGTAAGGATAAGGAAGTGGATAAGCAGATTTAGAAGACATGTGATAAGGATCAAGGTGTTATGATCCCATGTTTGAAGTGACTGTTGGATGTTGGTACAACCTTATGAGGATAAATGGATTATGCATGAGGATGAATTAGAGGGATTTGATGGGGTTGATACATGGGATAATGGATGGGATGCTGGAAAGGGTATGGATAGAATGATGGGGTGGATATGTGATGGGGAGATGTGTTCAGGACCAACATTGGCACATGTGTTGGTGGATGTGAAAAGATAATAGGATTAAGGGATGGAGGATGTGGAGATAATGGAGGAGATGGAATGGTGAATTTTGGGACATAAGGACTCAAAACAGACTTAGGAGATGAAATGGGTGTATGATGAGCTTTTGGATTAGCGACTTTAGATGTTCTTACTAATTTTTCATGTGATGGAATTGCATCTTTTTTCTTTGGGATCCACATGGTTTTGATCTTTGCTTTGGTGGGTCATTGTGGCCTACGGATTTGATGTAGATTTATATTTTTCTGCTCTTCACCATGTATTTTAGAGGGGACATGGGGAGCCATAGATTCATGTGGATGCTTAGATTTATGCATTTTTTCTTTAACAACCAAAGTGCTTCTAGTAGCAATGGGATGGATGTGAGGAGATGGATGATGTGGAGTGATGGGGGTAGGAGTATGGGGATTATGTGTAGATGGAGGATGTTTAGGTAAGTGCCTTTGTTGATCCTGACTATGGGGTATGTGAGAGGGATGTTTATGATGGATGAGATGGATAGGTGTTGGATGGATGAAAGGATGAGATGGAGGAGGTGATCTTGGGATATATGGACCGAAAGCAGTCATAGTGGGTGGAGGGACATAAGAACCCAAGATGGATGGAGTAGATGAAGGGTGGGAGATGGTGGGTGGAGGGATGTAAGGACCCAAAATGGATGGAGCAGATGAAGGAGGAAGATGGACGGTTGTTTTGAGGTGATATGATAGAGGAGGAGGGATGGCCACATATGATCGGTGGGGCGATGGGAAGAGCTGATATTTCTTTTGGAAAAGGCTCGTTGAGGACGTCTAGATGTTGTACCAACATTTTTGGATTGCGAGTCGTGAGTAGTACATCCAAGACCTTGCGGATACAAATGTTCTTTAGCTTGGATGGGCTCTATAATACCTTGCTCATGAAGGCCTAAACCTTTTCCTTGATAGTTCATTTTCTTGAGTATTTGATCTAGGACAGGATTTTTGTTATTCTGGAAGAATGATGCGAGTTCATTATTAGGTGGAAGAGGAGGGTTGGTGTATATGCTTTGTTTTTCTTCTGCGAGGAGACCACCATGGAGGAATGTGAGAGGACCAAGGGGATATGCAAGTGGTGTGGGGATAGAATTTTTAGGCGATGATGGGGGATCATGAGAAGGAGATGATGGGATAGCAACATCAAGAGAGGGAGTAGGGGTCATGATAGGATCTGGATTTGTGGTAGTAGGCTCATGCAATGGAGATGGAGATGGAGCAATGGAAGCTTAAATGACAAGGGGATCATGGGATGGAATGGATGGGGGACTGTGATTTTGAGGTGGACTAGATGGGATGGTAGGATCTTGATCTGGAGAAGGGGATATGCTGGCATGCTTTGGATTAGACTCTTGGCGTGACTCATCGTGTGTGGGAGGCATGGTAATGGAGTCTTGTTGGGACTCTTCAAGTGGGGAAGATGGAGGGATGGAAGATTCATGAGGTTCATTGGAATGGGTTTTGGTGCTACTAGGAGTGGGAGGAGTGGATTGGATTTGGGTATCTTCGAATGGATTGGGTAGATCTTGGAGTAGAGGGAGTGGATTGGAATTGGGTGTCTTCAATGGATTCAGTGATTCTCATAGTAGGAGATGTGGGTTCAATGGATTTAGTGGGTTCAATGGTTTCAATGGTTTGATCAGTGCTAGGGGTGGTAACATCAATAATAGGTGTGGTATGGAGAAGGGCCTCATCACTAGTGACTGTAGATGATGGATTTAGATGGCATGGTTCCATGACTTCAAGAAGTGGAGTTGGGGATGGCTTCTTTGTAATGAGTCCTTGGAGAACTTCTGAAATGAGAGACTTGCATATGGTTGGCTTGGCTAGGGTGGTAGAAATGGATGAGGGATTATGGATTGGTGGACTAGGGTTAGATGGAAGAATGGGATTGAATGTAGGACTATGAGTAGATGGGGGATTAGGATTGGATGGAGGACTAGGAGTAGATGGATGAATGGGATTGGATGGAGGGTTAAGGTAAGGATATTGGAGTGGTGAATTGAGATAGGGGGACATGGATTGTGGATTAGGACAAGAGGATATAGGTGGTGTAGTGGGACAAGAGGATGTGGGGGATGGATTATAATAAAGGTATTGGGATGGTGGATTATGATTAGGATATGTGGGTGTAGGATTAGTATGGGAAGATTGGGAAAGATGATTAGGATAGGGGGTCATGTATGAGGAATTGTAATAGGAATATTGTGATGGAAGATGAGGATAAGAGGATGTGGATGTTGAATAAGAGGATGATGTAGATGGGGAAGGGGAAGGTACTGGATACCCCTTGTCAAAGGTAGCATAAGGAACATGATTAGGCTTAATTGTATTTTGGAAAGTGGTTGGAGAAAGCTTACTAGAGATGATAGTGTCAAGGGGATCTATGTCGTATACCTCTTGATCGACAAGACTTTCGTTATCGTCGTCAATGTAATTAGGGTTTCCTTTGACTACTATTGATGGAGGATGAGGATTCATGATGATGATAGGATAAAGAGGATGGATAAAAGATTTTGGATGGGAACAGATTAAAGCTCAAATCGAGATTTTGGTCAAGCTCAGATCAGGATTGGACAAAAGCTCAGATTAGGATGATTGAATGGGATTGCTTTTGATTTTGATGGGATTCGGTAGATGGATGATTGGATCAGGTAGATGATTTGATGAATTTGATTAAAGTACTAGATCAGTTTGATTGGATAGGATCAAATGATTAGATGATGTTGATTGGATAATTATGATTAGATGAAGATGATTGTATGTATCTGATTAGAGGAATAGATTGGTTTGATTAGATAGAAAAAAATAAAAGGTACCACTAGATAGAGCTTAAAAAATTAAGCAACTTTGGTTTTTGGACGAAGTCGATCCGATGCACGGTTCGTAAATAATGGCCCTGGGAAGTTAAAGGGGCGTAGTCAACATTTTGTAGTAAATCAAGGGCGTAGTCAGCTTTCTACAGTAAATCAGGGGTGTTGACAGCTTTCTGCAGTAAATCAGGGGCTTTGCCACCTTTCTGCAGTAAAACAGGGGCGCTGCCACCTTTCTGCAATAAAATCAGGGGTGCTGCCACCTTTCTGTAGTAAAATCAGGGGTGCTACCACCTTTCTGTAGTAAAATCAGGGGCGTTGCCGCCTTTCTGCATTGATTATGAGTGGTGTTTGGTGATGTAAATGGTAAAAATTATGATGTTCGTTAGGTGAGGGTATGGACTTTTGAATGGAATATGAGGAAATTAGAATGAATTGGTGGATTGGAGATGATTGCGAAGAGTGAGTAGGGATTTATAATGGTTAAACAAAGGTTTGGAATGATAAGATGGAGGTTTAAACAGATCAAATGGAGGTTTCGGGAGGCTTAGAGTGACAAAATGGAGGCTTAAAATGAGGAGGTAATGGTTGGAAATAATTAAATGATGATTTAGAGGCTAAACGGATCCAAATGGGACAATTTCGGGTGTTCAGGAGGGAAAATCTGCCCCTCTGCAGCAAAAATCAGGGGCGTTGATAGCTTTCTGTAGCAAATCAGGGGCGCTGCCACCTTTCTGCAATAAAATCAGGGGCGCTGCCACTTTTCTACAGTAAAATCAGGGGCGTTGTCGCCTTTCTGCGGTAAGGCAGAGGTTGGTTTTGATGGAAATGGCTATGGCAAGGACGCAAAATGATAAAGTAAGGCCAAAGTATCAAAAATTTAACAAAATTTTCACAAGAAGACACCTCAAACAAGCACAATCCTATGATTAATATTATGGGTATGGCAAGGAAAGGTCTTAATCTAGGATGCACAAGGCTTCTAGGGAGTCCTCGATATACTCTCAGTACGTGAGGCACAACCGTGAACACCAGTCTGTCACAAGCGTGAGTCGGGAACCCCAACGAGATACTGAAAGGCTCAGACCAACTCTTCATGTCTATCTAGGTATCACCCCAGCTTCAACACTCCGCCAATTACGACGCAACCGGATTGGGGTACAACTTTCATTCTCTCCCCTTTATATACCCTGTCGGTACGCGTGGTTGGAATCATCCCTTGGGGTGATGAAATCTCCAAGTAGTTCCCACTAAAAAGAAGACACTAACCATTTCCAACTACTCCCCAGGCTCACACGAAGTGCAAGGGGAAAGCGAAAAAAAATTAATGCCCCTTTGGGTAACACAAGAAAAAACAATCACAACAAGCAATGAAGTTTACTACCCCTAATTAGACTATGTTCTAAAGCAACAAGGATAATTTTTGAAAATGTGATCAAATAGATGGCCCTGCAAACAAATGTTAGGTGTCTTTTTCTTCATTCTTGGTCAATTATGCCGTAATATGCTGCAAAACGTTAGCAAAAAACACCAATATCCTTGCCAAAACAATGTTAGAGGGTTATTACTTGAAAACAGCAAAAAATGAGAGCAAAAACGAAGCCAAAATGCCTATTTTACCATCCAAACTGTGCTATTTTGGGGTGCTGCCACCTTTCTGCAGTGCACAGAGGGCGCTACCACCTTTCTGCGGTAAGGCAGAGGGCGCTGCCACCTTTCTGCAGCAAGATGGGGGCACTGCCGCCTTTCTGCGGTAAGGCAGAGGGCGCTGCCACCTTTCTGCATAAGGCAGAGGGTGTTGCCACCTTTCTACAGTGAACAAAAGGGCACTGCCACCTTTTTGCAGTAAACTTTGTTAGATTTTTAAGGAAAAAAAAAATTGTGCCCCTCCCACTACGAGAAAAATGTTAGAGAAACCTTCTAAATATATCCCTAATGGCAGCAAATGTGTTAGAAGAAAATAAACTTTCAAATGTGGGGTGTTGCCGCCTTTCTGTGACCTTTTCCTACAAAATTCTTAACAAAAAGGAAGATTAAATGCAGGAACCTATTTGTGGGTCCCACCGGGTGCCATAAATGTGAACCTAAGAATTTTATCCTACTCTAACGTGCAAAATAACTAAGAATTGTAAGTGATAAAAGACCAAGGACACCTCAAGATTAGCCAAATGAGTGATATAACAAGAAGGAAAATGGATAAAACAAAATGGAAATGATTTCACCTTCCTTGCAGTTGATGTCTCCTTGATTGGCCCTTGCTTGGGATGATTTTGTGTGCTTCTTAGATGATTGCTTGAGTGACTAAATGCAAGATTGAATGTGAAAAATGATTAGAATGGATAGCTAGATGATGGTAGATGATTGAGAATGCAAAGGGGCAGCATGTAGTTATCAAATGGCTAAGTGTTGAAAATGCCCTTGAGGAGAGGGTATTTATAGGAGAATTTGAATTCTCTAGAGAATTCAACAGTCAAGATTGATCCAACAAGGTCAAGATGAAGGGCTATGGTGGGTTGAGAACCCACAAGCCCTCACATCTTGACATGTGGAGGGTGAAGTGGCCAAGAGGCATATGAGATGGAGGTGAGGTGTCAAAAAGATACATGAGGTGGAGGAAGGACAAGCACCTTGGGGAGTGAGAAGATTTCCACAAAAAGGGATTTCTTGTCCCCAAGTGGGAGTGAAAGGGACATTTGAAGAATTTTGGAATTCTTCAAAATTCTGCATGGGAAAAGGAAAGGTGGTTGGGGAAATAAGTGTGAATTAAAAATTCACATTCCTAAGAGGATCTAGAGGATAAAAGGTGGGCTCCAAAAAGGTGGGACTTGGTCACATGTGGAGATTGTGACAAGTCCAAGGTTCTAGAAGCCTTGGAAGGATGGAATATGAATTAAAAATTCACATATAAAAGAGGGGAATCTAGGATAAATAAAAAGGAATTAAAAATTTCTTGGGGGGAAGAGTTGACCAAGGTACTGATTAAGATTAATTAATCTGTAATTAGAAGATAAATGAGGATTAGAAGTCAACTTGCAAAAGTTGGGGGATGTGACACATCCTAATCAAGGATTAGGCATGTGCACATCCCTAATGAAGAAATTAGGAGAAGGATTAGGATTAGATGAAAATTACATGTGAGGAATTAAATAAATGTAATATTTATTTAATTTATTTGATGAAAAGAGGATTAAAGAGGGTAAGGTATTTAATTATTACTTTAGGGATTTGGCAGAATTAAAGATATTAATTAAATAATAGTAATATTACTTAATTAACTTGGATAAGAGGATGTTTAGATGAAAAGTGATAAATTTGGATAAATTAAGTGTCCAAATTTGGATGTCTACAGCTAAGTTAAAAGCTTGTATGTGTTTTTAACATTATAGGAATTTTTAAGTGGAGGTCAGAGCACAAAAACTTAAGTTTAGAGACCAATAAAACATACTTGTTATGAGAACATAACACGTACATGCTTTGTTTTGTTTAAATGGAATCCTAATGACCAAAAGATCACATGATAGTCATGCTGAAGGTCCCACTGCAACTACTTTCGCTTTTTGTGTGACTTTTTATGACAATGTATGGGATATTTTGTTTTATCTAAGTTGAAATGATTTAAATGCATTGGACTTTAACAATTAACTAATTGTTAAATTTTTTTTTCTTTGTATAGCATTTTTTGTTGTCAATTTTGATGACTATTTCATATTTTATTGATAATTTGTTAACTTGTTTAATTCATTTATCATTTAGATGTCAACGAAGAGTAATTTGTTTAAGTAATTACATATATATTTAAGTAATTTCATATATGTTTAATTAATTTCATACTTGTTTAAGAAATTTCATATATGTTTAAGTAATTTGATGAAGTAATTTATTTTAGTTCAAATTACAATATTTATTAACATATATTCATATTTTTTTATTTAGGAACAATTGATATCAACCATGGGAAGGAATAAATGAGGAGCACTTGAACAGCTTGAGGCAAAAAAGCAAAACCAAGGGAGCACATGAAAAGACTACATCAAATGAGAAAAGTTGGAGAAGGTACATCATCTATACCAACTAATGTTAATGTAAAATAAAATACTGAAAGACCTATTGAGGATAGAAATGATGGATCAAATTTACCAAATTCAAACCAAAAATAAACACCAATCACACCTATTGAGACAAGGAATGATCAATCAAATGTACCAAATGTAAACCATGAATGCACACCAATCATAACACCTCCTATAATTATTTGTAAAAGACCAAAATTATCAAATTGACATAGATGAAAACATTTTGAAACCAATTCTCAAAAAAAAAAAATGTGATCACACTTGGAGAAGAATGACTAATAAAATAGGGAAAACCTATTTTGAGAGCTTAAGCTAAACTGGAAGGTTCTAATTGTTTGTTGAAATGATTAAAAATCTTAATTTTAGAGACACTGTGAAGATCCTTGGATTAAGGTCATCCAATAACAATGGTGAAATGACTATTGTAAGAAATCTAATTAGTGTGTATCAATCAATAGGTTCAACCTCATGCACTAAAGATAGCAAAGTTACCCAATGTGTTCTTAAATCAACTATAGTAAGCAACAAAATGAAAATATCTTGTTTGATTACAAAAACAAGTAGGCCACTAAAAATAAGTAGAACACTATTAAATGTCATGGGAGACATGAAACAATTGAGTATCCTAATAGTAATTATCTATGTTTGTTCTCAAGTAGACTTCCATGCAAAGACAAGGTTGTTGTTGATGTATTAAGAGCATTAATTGAATTTTTTTGGCAAGATAACACAAGAGTTTCAACCAATTAAAGAGATGCTATTACAAGGAGGATATGATATCAAAATTGTGAACCACATCCTAAACACTTTTTGGATATGACTCAAACACAATTTTAAAAAAAAATTATTCAAAGGTATCCTCAAGTAAGAATTAGTCAAAGGTTTTTTGAAATGGTCAAGCCTTTTTATGTTAAGACAAATCATGCATGCACTACATTTTTTTTATTAGAGGAAAAGTAGGTTTTGATGGGACCTGAAATCCTCTCAAAGGAAAGATGCAAATAGATATAAACATAGATAATCAGCAACCACCCAAAAGTTACACTAGACTACCCATGCTACAAAGATCAAGTTTTGAAAGCAACCTTAAAACCTCTACAACTAGGTTTTTGAAAGGGACCTTGAACCCTAAAAATTAAAAAAGACTAGCAAGTCATCTAAGCAACAACATAGCATGTAACAACTAGACTGCAATATACCATCCACTCAATACAATCAACATTGAGCCCCTACAAAGAGGGCAACAAGAGCTCCCTTTAAGAACCATCAGTCCATCCCAACTCCCTATCTCAATTAGAAAGTTACAAGGAAAAACTAAATACAATGTAGCAATAGTCCCCTTGAAACTCTTGAAACCCCAACCAACCAACTCAATCTCCATCTCTAAAGAATAGAGCTCCCCTCTAATAAAGAGGATGGCATAAGCACCTTGTCCACTGAAACCAAAAATTTCCAACAACCTCATAATCCAACTAAAAAGGAGAGTTGTCCACCTAAAAAGGAATAAAAAATGAGGAAACCAGAAAAGAGAGTTATCCACAATACCCAACTTCGCCTCTATAGGAGAATAATCCACGTCAATAGAATCGGTCTTCACCTCAATAGAAGAAATTGACTATAGAACATAGTAGAAATCCCATACTTCAACAAAAAGGAAAACCACACCATCCTTTGGCATGCCAAGAATTAGGAACTTCAAGAGAAACAAACCCTCTAGAAACTTAATCATTTGAGTCTTCAAGAAAACTTAATACATATCCCAGTCATCAGCCAAATGACAGTAATAGGGGTATCCACCACTCTCAAAAATTTCCCAACCATACTCATAGAAATAACAATAGAGGCAAACCCTATTGAGCCCTTTGGTACTTTCAACTAGGAAACCAAATTCCAAGCATCCTCCAAACAAAAAACAACCAACCCAGGTTCCACTGAATAAACCTTTCGCACTTCAAAGGGCACCAGTAAACAAAAATAGGGGCATCCAAAGCACCCAAGAATAGCTCAAGCTAAACAACCTTCAAGGAGCACCAATGGAAGCAAAAAACCTTCTGCCAAAAAGAAATATTTTCCCCCTTAAACCTCAATAGCTTTATATTCTGAAAGGGGAACCAAAAAAAATTCTTACAAAACAAAGGAAACAAGGAATTTACAAAGAAGACAATAACCCATCCTTCAAGAAGAAGCCCATAGTAGTGACAACAAAGACACTAATAGGCAACATCAAGCAGAAACATATTTGTAGAAGAAAAAAACCAAGCCCCAATGATAACAAAAAATGAGCATATTGAATTTTCCATATTGACTTTTCCATTAATTATGATATTTATCATCATATATGTGTTACTTTGTATACTAGTTCGATGTTTTGCAGGAATGTGGTATAGAAGTCCCTCCTAAATCATCGATATTTAATTTCAAGTGTATTATGTAAAAGAGATGGCCAATTTTTTTTATAAAAAGTTGTCTAAAAGGATCATGTGTTACTTGTTGTGGTTTACAACATTTACAAAAATGTGTATATTTAGAGAGCACACATGAAATTGAAAACAAACTAGTTACTTTTGCAAATACAAGTCAGTGACATATGAGGTTAAAGATGGAAAAGAGTTGAAGAGATGTGAGTTAGTGAATACATATATTTTTGTAGCTGAATTTATGAGGATTTTTCAAGAGAAAATAGTTTATGAGTACGCAATGCATACACATAGAGCATGATGTTTGGATGAGCAATGAAAGTTGTATAAGGATACATTTCCACTTGGTACCATTGTTTATATTATAGATTTTGCTGAGAATTATACATTAAAACTGAAAAATGAAGTGCAATCTCAATATTACAACTCTATTTAGGTTACTATTTTTGTACAAAACATTCATGCATGCACATGATAGCATAGAGAAAGACATAAAGATATTAAGAGAGTATCACTTCTACATCAGTGGTGATCGTACTCATTCCACAAAGTTTGTGTAAGAATGCTTTCAAATTTTTTATGATAATTTAAGGGAAAGAAGTATTAGATACAATCAACACATCATATGGTTAGTTAACTGCACATCACAATTCAAGGATGTTCTATTGGTTGACTAGGATGCATGTGACAAGTGGTGTTCAACATTTTTGGAATTTCACTAAGGCTAGACATGGAAAGGGAAAGCATGATGGTGCTAGAGCATGTGTAAAAGATTCCTAGGTAGAGAAGAGTTGAAGTACCAAGATGGTGCTAATTTGGCTGATGTAACAATAATTGTGGAATGGTGTAACTCCACAATGGGACCAAGTAATCAAGGTAAGTCCATGGTTTTTAGATATTTTTGGTTGGTAAATGAATCTAATATTACAAACTACCAAGATTGTTGTACAATTGCAAGATCGATTGAGTTGCACTCGTTTAGAAGTTCAAATGCAAGTTCACTAATTATTTATACGAGAGAGATTGAATTTTTTGTTCTTCATGTATGGAACTTTTATGGGAAGACTATGAGTGAAAAGAGTGGGTTGACGAATGGTCTTGTAGACCTTTAGTTCTCATTGACACATATCAAGTTCCACAAGCACTATAGTTGAACCAAATGGAAGTATCAATGGAATTTGACCATGTATGTAACCTAATGCAACCAAGTATTATAATTTATTAATTAGTTGAAATCAAATTCTTAACTCATTTTATTACATTTTACATGTGGTTTCTAGAATTAATTTATTCATTCAATAAAATGTAGGCCATGTGTATGCAATTATTGCTAATTTGAGAATAATGAAGAAGGAATAGATTATTTTTGTGTTCTATTGTAGTCTTGAAAAAGTGAGATGGGTTATTGGAGAGGGACCTCATGTAACCTTGTAGGTTCAGATGAAAAGTTTGTATGTGTCATGGATTCCAATAAATAGCTTGTCAAATTTTGGTAGTTATTTACACTTAGGAAACTTAAGAGAATGCACTAGTATAGTGTGGCTTGGAGTGTTCGAGCGTGTTGGGGAGTGAAATAGTAAAATTCCTAGCATATGACCACCCACTCAAACATGTTGGAATTGACGATTTGGCCCCATGACAAACACAACAAAAGTTATGCAATATTGCAACTTTTGAAAACTTTCCACCATAAGAAATTGGATTGGATTCTTCAAAAAGTGAGGATATTGTAGAGGGGACCCACATGACCTTGTAGGTTCAGAAAAAACATTCGTATGTGCCAGATATTTCGTGAAATAACCTATCAAATTTTGGTAGTTTTTTGCACTTAGGGCAGTCAAGAGAATGCGCTAGTACAGTGTGGTCTGGAAACTTTGGGTGAGTTGGGGAGAAAAACATGAGAATTCCTAGCATAAACCCACTGAATCATATGTGTTGGAGCTGATGGTTTAGGGCCATGACAAATAGAATGAAAGTTATGCAACATTGCAACTTTTCATTAACTGCATTTGATAGTTATTGCAACACTAGAAAAATTGTTGCCACAAGCAACTCGATTGGAGTATTGAAAATTTGAGAGAGGTTATTGTAGTGTAGAAAATTGCATACCTTTATAATTTCACACTATGTTTGCATCCCCTTAATTTATTGGACTTAATTAAGCTTCTAATTTTCCAAATTATGCATTCCAAAGCCTTATTATTCCCGTTTTCCAAAAGGGAAACCTACATTAAACAATTGCCAACATTAATTTAAACACCTTGGAAATTATGTATCCTGGATTTAGGTCTGAGGAGTCCCCTTTAAGTCTTAGGAACAAATTTTTAATATGTTTTGGTGGAATTTTAATAATTCAAATGAAAGTTTCAAATGTTAATTGGTGGAATCTAAATTTTTGGGAAATTAGATACACCTATAAATACATAGTTATTTTATCAATTCAAATCTAACAAGCTAGAGGAAAGTTTCACAAGAGTAAATATTATTGTCAAGAGAATTGAAGATCATATTTATTATTCATCTACAACAACAATCAAGATCTTATCATCATGTCAAAGTTTATGCATATTTATGTCATGTTTTGGAGCTAACATTGTGATGTAGGTTTCAAGCATTCAAGAAAGCATTCAAGCATCAAATCAAGTAATCAATCATGCCAATTCATGCAAGATCTAAGCCTTAGAGAGATGTGTTATACTCTATCCCTCTAAGGGCAGCCATTAAGGGTTTGGTGAGTTGTAACAAGCTTTGTTCATTCATCAATTCCTTCTATTTATCATTATTTCATTATCAACATGGGGTTTGACTAAAGAAAAACCATATTCACCCAAAAACAAAAAAAATTGCTTCTCTCTTTGTATGTGCAGGTTTACAGGTGAAAAAGGATTGAAAATTAATCAAAGGAGTAAATTTTTAAAGTTGTCAAAGTTGTCATCATTGTTGTCAAGACCTAGAAACTCAGATGTAGAATTTATTTCTGAATTTTTGACAGTGAAGCATGGGGAAAACAAAAGATCATATTTTGCACTATAGGACCCCCAAAGTTGAAGAAAATCCCTATGCAAAGACCCATTCACCCTTAGGTGAATGAGTCCTACTATAGGTCCTGAAACCCACTTTTTTGGGTAGGTACATACCACTACACTTTCTAGATCTTGCAAACTTTCTTTTCCATTTCTGTTATCATTATATTTTGCATTTCAAGTGTTAGGTCATGCAATTCAGTTATTTAATGCATTTTAAATTATCTCCCAAAAGTGTCAATCAGTCATTTTTATCATAAGAAAGTAGAGATCCAAGATCCCAAAATAGGGTTGGCTCACCTCAAGGTTGGAATTCAATCCTATCCCTGTGTGATCTTCTCTCTTTCCAATGAAATTTTAGAGAAAGGTACCTAGAACCTATTGTTCTAAGAAAAAGGGACATAGGATCCCTTTTTCTTCATTTTATTTTGGTGAACTCAACGTGAATTACACTATAAACTTTCTAAAATTAGAAGTCCTTCAAACCCTAGGTTTAGATTTTCATTGCATTGGTTTGCATTTCTTAGTTAGGGTTTTATCTTTGCATTCTAAAAAGTCATTAAAATTGTAAAACATTGCATCCCATATTGCATCATAGGTTACATTAGGGGTTTTTTCAGTTATAAATTGCAAGTAATAAATTGTAGGATGCTTTAATTCTGTGTTTAGATAATGTTAATGATTCCTAGGTAATTGATTTAGGGGCTTCATTTCATGCCACACCCCATAGGAAATGTTTTGTAGATTATTTTCAAGGTGATTTTGGACAAGTATATTTGGGCAATGATGAAACATGTCAGATTGTTGGAAAAGGAAAGATAAAAATCAAGTTGTGGAATAGAAATGAATGGTTGCTACAGGAGGTAAGGCATGTTCCAATTTTGAGAAGAAATTTAATTTCTACAAGACAACTAGGTAGTGAAGGCTACATAGTTACCTTTTCAGAAAATTTTTGGAAGGTCAGTAAGGGTGCATTAGTAGTAGCTAAAGGTAAAAAGGTGGACACATTGTATTTGTGGAATGGTAATACTTACTCTACCTTAGCTACTACAGAAAAAGTTGTTATTGAGACAGTTATAGCACTTGCTACAGGAACATAAATAGAATTGTGGCACCATAGACTTGGGCACATGAGTGAGAAAGGGATGAAGAACCTTCACTCCAAAAAGATCCTACCAAGTTTGAAGCAAATTGACTTAGAGTTCTTCAAAAATTGTGTTTATGGAAAACAAAAAAGAGTCTAATTTCTCAAAGTTGGGAAAGAGAAGAAGAGTGATAAATTATAACATGTGCATTCAGATGTATGGGGACTAGCTCAAGTATCTTCTCTTGGTGGCTCTTGTTATTATCTTACTTTTATTGATGATGCAACTAGGAAAACATGGGTGTATTTCCTAAAACAAAAATCAGAATTCTTTGAAACTTTTAAAAGTGGAAAGCTTTGATTGAGAATGAGACAAGAAAAAGGTTGAAGTGTCTCAGATATGATAATGGAGGAGAGTATTGCAGCATATAATTTGAAAATTACTATTCATACAATGGAATCCGTAGGCAGAAAATGGTTCTTAGAACCCCACAAGAAAATGGTGTGTCTGAGAGGATGAATAGGACCATTATGGAGCATGCAAGGAGCATGAGGTTGCATGTTGGACTACCCTTACACTTTTGGGAAGATGTTGTACATACCACAGTTTATTTAATAAACAGGGGACCTTCAAATCCTTTGGATGGTGGCATTCTAGAGGCATGGACAGGTAAAAAGGTAAACTATTTATTTCTAAAAACCTTTGGTTGTGAAGCTTTTTCCATGTTGATATAGAAAATAGAACCAAGCTTGAGGCTAAGTCTAAAAATTGTACCTCCATTGGATATGGAGTAGACGAATTTGGTTATCGGTTATGGGATTATGAAAATCATAAAATCATTAGGAGCAGAGATGTAATATTCAATGAGAAGGTCATGTATAAGGATCAATTGTAGAAAAGAAGCCTGAACAGGCCAAAAAGGAATATGTGGTGTTAGATGAGATTCCAGAAAATAAAATGCCAGTGGTACTTGATGCTCAGCAACAACAAGTTATCCCACAGGCTCCTGGGCTGATGCAAGAAGTTGGGTCCACAAAAAGCTCAAAAAGTGGAAGTGTTTTTATTGTTTTTCATAATTTGTCACACTTGGACTAAAAATTTGAGGCACTTACACAATTATTCTTAAACAAAGTTAGTATTATGAAATTTGGAATTTTGAATCTAGTTTCCAAATATGTAATTTATTCAAATACCCAAATGATAGAAATTATATTTTGATAGGGATGTATGAAAACCACTTTTTAAAAGTCCCTATTTTTACCATACCATGCACATGTATGGACACCACTTTTTGACCCAAATAAAAGTATTTTGCTAATTCCTTTTGGGAAAATAGATCTAACAACATGAAGATTGATGAGGAAATTTTTTTGTAATATATATTTTTTTATTGAATTTTTATTGGCCTTAATTATTGTTTTTAAAAATCAACATGTACAGACAACATAATTGGACCTAAACTAAATATTTTTTGATTTTTTTTTTTCATTTTGTAGAGAATTGTCTGAAGATTGATGCCATATAATTTTTTTTACAAGAAACTTAACAAAAAAAAAGTTATTAAAAAACAAAAAAAGCTTGATATTTCAAGTTTAAGAACTAGTTTTCTTAGAAATTAATAAAAAAATAACAAATATAATCCAATATTAATAAAAATTATATATTTAGAAACTAGACATCGTGTTCTCTAATGGGTTTTAATTTTATAGATTGATTCAGAAAAATAATCCATCAGCCATATTGCCAAAGTTGGACATTCTTCTTCAATCTTCCTTAGTTTTTTAATTGTAGGTCAAAGGCTAAGGGTTGGGTTGCCAAGCCTTTCCCAAACCTAAAACTGAGGCAACATGTGGGTTGGGAATTCAAAATTTTAAAAACGCGTTACAAAACACATATGTGTTCTTTATTTTCTTGATTATTTAATAAAATAAATACTTTTTAGAAACGCGTACACATTTTAAAATGCGTATGTGTTTCTAAAAGGTATTTAATTTTTTAAATAAATGACTTGTACGTGTTCTAAAACACATATGTGTTATATACGTGTTATAATGCATATTCATTTTTTAGTGCATACATTTTTTTTTAGGCTTAGGTACCTGAAACATAATGCATACACATTTTTTTAATAATGTGTACGCGTTTTCTATGAAATTTTTTTTGCCAAAACATCCCCTCTTTTTGGACCCAACTTCTTGCTTTTACCCTACTACAAGTGTTAGATGTTCTACAAAGATAACTTGACCTCTAGAAAGATTTTCTCCATCATTATATTCTATATTATTAACTAATTCTAGTGAACCTGAAGGTTATGAAGAAGCAGGTAGATACCAAAAAGCAGTGGGAACTAGGCATGAAAGAGGAAATGGATTCCTTGCTGCAGAATCAGACTTGGGATTTAGTCCAATTGCTTACAGGAAAAAGAGCATTTCCAAATAGATGGGTTTACAGGTTGAAGGAAGAAGATGGAGGCAATAAAAGATATAAGGCCAGACTCGTGGTAAAAGGTTGTGCACAAAAAAAAGGTATAGATTTTGATAAAATATTGTCTTTGGTTGTAAAGATGACTTCTATTAGAACTATTCTAAGTCTTGTGGCTATGGAAGACTTGCATCTTGAACAACTAGATGTCAAAACATCATTTCACCATGGGAATTTGGAAGAGGAAATATACATGCAGTAATCACAGGGATATGAGGTCAAGAGTAAAGACGAATTTGTGTGTAGGTTAAAGATGATTTTGGATGGCCTAAAGCAAGCATCTCAAAAATGGTATTTGAAATTTGATAGTTTTATGGTTGAACAAGGTTACAAAAGATGTCATTATGATATTATTGTGTTTATTTTAAGAAATTAGATAATGGTAGTTATCTTACCCTTTTGCTTTATGTTGATGACATGCTTGTTGCTTGGTCTAACATGCAACATATTAATGAACTTAAGCAGAAATTAGGAAATTCATTTGCTATGAAGGATTTGGGTGCAGCAAAATAAATCCTTGGTATGAGGAATTCATGGGATAGGACAAAAAAAAAACTTAATTTTGTCTCAAAGTGAGTATGTAGAGAAGGTGTTGAAAAGGTTTAACATGCAAGATGCAAAAGCAATTAGTACACCTTTGCCTAGTTATTTTAAGTTAACTAAGGAGATGTGTTCAAAGACACCAGAGGAGGATGACAAAATGTCTAAGAAACCATATGCATCAATAGTTGGAAGCTTGATGTATGCATGGTATGCACAAGTAGTGGGAGATGTGAGTAGGTATACGAGCAATTCAGGAATGGAACATTGGAATGCAGTAAAATGGATTCTCTAATATTTGAGAGGTACTACTTCAAAGAAACTATATTTTAGAGGAACAAATTATGCTCTAAAATGATATGTTGACTCTGATTTGGTAGGTGATATTGATAGCGGGAGGAGTACTATAGGGTATGTTTTTACTATAGGAGGTATTGTAGTTAGTTGGATTTCACGAATGCAAAAGGTTGTTTCCCTTTCAACCACTATAGTTGAGTATGTTGCTACTGCGGAAGCCAGCAAGGAGATGATTTGGTTACAACGTTCTCTAGAGGAATTGGGACAACAACAAGAAGATAGTATTTTGTACACTGATAGCCAGAGTTCCATTCATCTTGCTAAGAACTCAACTCTACATTCAAAAACTAAGCGCATACAACTTAAATACCACTTCATTCGGTCAATTTTGGAGGAAGGGCAGTTGAAGCTGGAGAAAATTCACACAAGTGTGAATCTTGCAGATATGTTCACAAAGGTGGTTATAGGGGAGAAACTGATTTCCTCATTATTTTTGTTGGCCTTCACAACTGATAATGGTGGACATAAGAAACTGGCCAGACCTATAATCTAGTGGGAGCTACAAGTGTAGCGGTGTCTTCCAAGATCAGTCTCCAAGTGGGAGATTGTTTGGTGTGGAGCTTGATCAATCTCCAAGTGGGAGATTGTTGGTATGTGGCGATCGATCATGCAAATACTGTACACTTGTAACATATCCTTTCTAGGTTTTGGGGTGGGGTGGGGCCTCAAGTAGGGGTTCAAGTGTGGCAGCCCCGAACAACGAGGGTTCGGGGGTACAAACCCCCTTTTTTTTTGTTAACATGTCAAGGTTTTCCCACTGACACGTCAAATGAAAAAATGACTTTGTAAAACCATAATTTTGGAAGCTTCCAAAAATCTTGTTATAAGTGGTTGGGATGTAAGTTGTGGTGTGTATAATTCGTGAGATTGTAATATGTTTTACACTAGATAATAAAATCATTGGGTGGCTGAGTTTCTGTAGATGTAGCCCATATTGGGTGAACCATGCTAAATTTTTGTGTTGATCTCTTTTGTGTTATTATTCATTATTATTTTTAGGTTATTTAATCTACATATAATTGTTAATGTTTATTGCTCCTATCTACTCAAATCCTAACATATTGCAACTTTTTATTGAACAAAATTGACACTTTTTGCAACATTTGAAAAACTTATCACTATGATCAAATGGATTGGATTCTTGAAAAAGTGAACGAGTTTATTGTAGAGGTACCTCATGTGACCTTTTAGGTTTAGAAAAAATATTTGTATGTTCCATGGATTCTAAGAAACAATCCATTAAAGTTTGGAAATTTTTGACACTTAGAAGACTTAAGATAATGCACCAATATAGTTTGGCTTGGAACGTTCAGGCGAGTTGGGGAGTGAAATAAGAGCATGCCTAGCATAAACCCACCCAATCAGACACGTTGGAATTCATGGTTTGGGCCCATGACAAACATAATGAAAGCTATGCAATATTGCAACTTTTCATTGAATAAAATTGACACTTTTTGCAACATTTGAAATCTTTCTGCCATGATCAAATGGATTGGAGTCTTCATACAAGAATTCTAGTCATTTAGCATTATTGGTATGAATGTGAATAATTGGTTCTCCTTTACCATTATGTATTTCAAACCTAGAAGCTATGATATCCATTAGAAATGAATTAGCAAGAATGTCATAAGCCAACACATTATCTAACAACTTGAATTTCATGTCTTTTTTGAAACTAAAGAGTAGTTGTTGAAGTAAAATTTAACCTCACTTACCTCTTTCATGATGATTTGAAGATTTTTTTAGGAAGGAATAAAGGATAGACGGGGTTATGTGTGTTGTAATGGGTTATAAATATATTATGATGGAATTATAGTGGAAGGAGTAAGTATTGGGAGTGGAAAATAGAATAAGAGGGATGTGTGTGGGAGATAAGTTGTGGAAAGTAGGAATGATGATGAAGGAAACATGGGAATGAGTGTAGGATGAAATAGGATGAGTAGGGGGGCTAAAATGATATTGTGTAAAGTTGTTGTGGTGGATCTTCCTATTGCTCTGAGGTAGTGAACCTCCTTGTAACAATCTTCTTCTATTCTCTTTCTATTCCAAGCAGTGAGTTCTTTGGGTAGTGAGCCCTTGGCAGTGAGTCATTCTTTTCTTTTGGGAAATGATCCCTTCTGATAGTAAGCCTTTTGTAATCAGTGTTGTTATTTATATATATGTGAGTTAAACCTCACCTTGGTTTTTCCCTAATTAGACTTCTCCACATAAATATGGTGTTCTATGGTGTATGGTTGTGAATGTGTTTATATTTCATTAGTTTACATTCATGTTGATGCATAATAATGGTTTGAGTTTGTTAATGAGGGATTAGAGTTTTTAATGTACATCTTATTCACCCCCCCTTCTCAATTGTCATGTGCATCTAACAATTGGTATATCAGAATTGTGGTTCCTTGGAAGAAGCTTAACCGCTTGAGGTAGATCTGGATGGCACATAGGAATATTTTCAAAGTTCCTATGCTTGATGGATCAAACTATGCTTTCTAGAAAGTAGGGATGGAAGCTTTTCTTGTCTCATTAGGGTTTGGTGTTTGGAAATCAGTTGAAAATGGATACACTATGCCTAATACTCCTCTAAAAAGTGATGACGAGATCAAATATTATGAGAACAATGGATAAACAAGGAATGATATCTTGAGTGGGCATTCTAATTTAGAACTTGTGAAGGTGATAAGCCTCTAAATTGCTAAAGGGATCTAGAAAAAGCTACAAAGAATTTATGAGGGAGATGATAAGGTCAAGCAAGCAAAGATGTAGAATTTCAAAGCCAAATTTGAAACCCTAATGATGTTAAAAGATGAAGATGTTGCTAGCTACATACTCAAAGTGGATGAAATTGTCAATTCCATCAATGGTCTTGGTGGAAAACTGGAGGAAGTGAAGTTGTGGAAAAGGTATTGAGAACTCTTCCTAAATCTTATAGTGCTAAAGTTTTTGCTATTGAGGAAGCTCAAAATTTGGATCAATATACTAGAGATCAAATGTTTTGTACTTTAACTGCTTTTAAATTAAGAGAGTTTGATAAAGATGATCCAAGGAAATAAACTTATTTTAAAGTCAACAAGAAAGAGAATGATGAATCTAATCCAGATGATCTTGATAAGGTGGAATCAAATTTTGTAAGGAGATTGAAAAAGGGAACAATAAAATATAGAGGTAATTTACCCTTCAAATGTTTCAATTGTCAAAATATAGGTCATTATGCTTCTAAATGTACAATCAAAGTTTCAAATGACAAACATAAAGATCATAATGGTAAGACTGTCAAGAAGAGTTATTATGTTAAAGAAGATATCGATGTATTTGATGATGAGGAATTAGACTATCCAAATGATGGAAGTGATGAATGCTTGGTCATGGCTCAAAATGTTGGAACCAATTCTACTAATCCTAAAAGATGTGTGAAGGAAATTTCTCCATAAACAGGTCACAATATTGAAGGAACTATGTTGACTGCCTTTCATGCAAGAGAGGAGAGAAATTTTGATAGTGGATGCTCAAATAATATGACAGGTGATAAGAGTAATTTTCTTAATCCTACAAAGTATGATGGTGGTCTTGTTAACTTTGGTGATGATACATCTACTAAGATCTATGGAAAAGGTTCAATTAGTTTTGATGGAAAGCATAAGATAGATGATGTTCTTTATGTCAAGGGTCTTCGACATAATCTTCTTAGTGTAGGAAAAATTTGTAGCAGAGTATGCAATTTTGTGTTTTAGGATGATGGTTGTGAAATCAGAAAAGGAAGCTCTAATTTACATTGATTGCAGCTAGAACAAGAACATAAGAAAATGTTTATCAGCTCAAATGTGGTGGTGTTAAATTCTTTATGTCTCAAATAAATGAAAGTTGGCTATGGCATAGAAGAATGGGTCATATCAATTTTGATAGCCTAGTGAAGATCAACTCTACTCAAGCTTTGAGAGATATGCCAAGAATTGTAAATCATATCAATGCAATATGCAAGGAGTGTTAGATTGGAAAGCAAAAAAAGAAGAGGTTTAGTATTAAGGAATACTCTACTGCAAGACCTTTGAAGTTGGTGCATACAGACCTATGTGGACGTACCAAAACAAGAAGCTCTCAAGGTGATAGGTATTTTATGTTGTTGATAGATGATTACTCTAGAATGACTTGGGTGACTTCTCAAAGAAAAATTAGAAGCTCTAGATAAGTTTAAAGCATTCAAGTTTATGGTTGAGAATGAAATGGATATGGAAATAAAATATTTGAGGTCTAACAAAGGTGGTGAGTTCACCTCCAATGAGTTGAACAACTTTTGTGAAAATCAAGGATCAAAAGACATATCAAGAAGCAACAAGAACCATGTTGAAGGAAGCAAATCTACTAGATTTTTATTTAAAGAATCTATTCATATTGTAGTATACATTCTTAACAAAGGACAATCAAGATTGAACAGTTCAAAGACTCCCTATGAACTGCGTTATGGAGAACCTCCTATTGTGAAAAATTTCAGTGTTTGGAAGGAAATATTATATTAGGAGAGATGAAGAAAACCTAGGAAAGTTTGATGCAAGATGAGATGAAGGAATATTCCTTGGATACTCTACAAAGAGTAAGGAATATAGATGCTACAACAAAAGGTTAAAGAAGATATTTGAAAGTGTAAGTGTCAAAGTGGATGAAGAATCACACCAAAGCTTAGTATTGATAGAAGGATATGAATCTGATGAACACCCTTGTAGAGAAGAAGAAAAAGAAGAAGAGAAAGAAGAAAATGAGGTGCTAGTTGGAGAGGAAAAAGCTCTGAAAAAGAATCATAAAACTCCTAAGTATGTGCAGAAGAATCATTCTGAGGATCAAATAATTGGGGACAAAAGCATAAATGTGCTGAGAAGAAGAAGAGATGCTATGGCAAAAGAATAGGTAAAGTTTTGTTTACTATTTGAGGTAGAACCTAAAATAGTAATTGAAGCACATAAGGATGAGAATTGGATCAAAGTTATGGAAGAAGAAATGAGGCAGACTGAGAAGAATTGGACATGGGAACTGGTCCCAAGACTAGAAAATAAGAATGTGATAGGAACTAAATGGGTTTTTAGGATCAAGTTGAATGAGAACATGGAGAAGTTATTAGAAACAAGTCTAGACTTGTGTGTAAGGGCTACTCACAAGTGGAAGGAATAAATTTTGAAGACTTTTTCTCCAATAGCAAGAATGGAAGCCATTAGTAAATTTTTGGCTTTTGTAGTTCATAAAGACTTCAAGGTGTATCAGATGGAAGTCAAGTATACATTTTTGAATGGTGAGTTAGAAGAAGATGTGTACATTTAACAACTAATTTTTTTCCAATTATCAAAAGATTTTAATATGGTCTATAGGTTTAAGAAATATTTATATGGACTCAAGCAGGCTCCTAGGGCTTGGTATGAAAGATTGGATAAGTACTTATTGTAGCAAGGATTCAAACAGGGTACTACAGATAGTAATCTTTACTTCAAGGTTGAGAGAGATCAAATCCTGATTGTGGTTGTGTATGTTAATGACATAACCTTTGGAGGAAATGAGAAAATGTGTAAAAGGTTTGCAAAGGAGATCCAAAATGAGTTTGAAATGTCAATGTTTGGAGACATGAATTTTTCCCTTGGGCTACAAATCAGTCAATCTAATAAATGTATATTTATCTCACAATCGAAGTATGTCAAGAAAATGTTAAAGAAGTTTGGAATGGAAGACTCCAAACTAGTATGTACTCCCATGGTTATTGGTTGTAAGTTGAGAAAAAATGTTGAATCTTGATAGGCTATCGTTAGGTCCCATTACTTTAGAATATAATATTCAATTTGTCAACTGGGTAGTGTTCAAGGCTGTCTGCAATAGAAGAGGTACGGAGTATCTCCCTCAGGTTTTCTAACTTTTAAGAATGACTTAATATTAATTCCAACTTCAAATTGTTTAACTATCAAACTGTAAAGTAATCTATTCCTAAGAAAATAGAAAATGCTTGAACTGTAGGCATAAGTTTACTAATTTAGAAAGCATAATGACTAAATTAAAAAGCATAGAAACAACTAAACTAAGAAGCTAAAAAATTATAAGAGTAGAAAAACTTATAGCAATCCATAAAACATATCCTTAATAGTAAAATAAAAATTCTAACAGTAAATAACTGAGACTACGGAAGTGAAAAGATAATACATACTTCAGAACTAAAATTTCATAACAGTAAATTTAAATAACTCTTTACAAAACAACATTATAATAAAAGAGAACACTTATCTACTCCTGTCAAGTGGCCAGCTCATGGGATAACACATTCATTCTCAGCTCACATTCACAACTATTTCAGAAACACTTCCATCAATCATAGTTATCATCCATAACTCATAACTCAAAATTTCAGATAACAATCTCTTTATTCATAAACCTTGGAAACATTCTGATAGTATAACATTACTTTTCACTATATCCCTTACTTCCAGAGACCGTATCTTTTATAGAGAAACTGTAACTACATGCTATATTTCAGATTGTATGGATAACCATTGAAAAGTATCTAAACAGATCTACGTATAGCTGGTATATCTTTAATCCTATTACACAACATTTAAGAGGCTCAAGTCGAGCCATAAAGTCTTTAATTTAAAAGATAATAGAAATAAAAACTTTAAAAACAACATCTTCAGTCCATCATCCTGAAGTTCTAGAGCATATTTTCAGCATATATCTCTAACTGTTATGGAGCACGTGCCAACTGGATGCTTCAATCTATTACTTTGATTAATCGATTGTTATCTACAAAACACTTAAAACAACCCATTAAATCTGTATTGGTAAATTAATTTAAGAAATCAAAAGAAATAAAGTTTATACAAGTTCTTACTAAAATTAAGCAATTATTTCTCCTAAAATTTAATTAATTGGTAGATGATAGAGATTTTCATGTATGAACTAGGTCTTTATGGTATTATTATGATGAGGTTATTTTTACCTAATCATTTCCTCCCCTTCCTAGTTCTTGGTAGGTCCTCCTGTCCCCTGATTATAATTCTACCCTCTACTCCCTTCTTCATATTTTGCACTGATATCATACAAATCTTTTGTTGTGACATCAAAGTTTATAGGGGAATTGTGGAAACCTCCATGAAAATAAATTCCCCGTTTCCATTCATTGAAAATTCTGTCATCCTGATCTATATTAATATGGAAGGCAGGGGCTGGATATAGTAGTAAATGAGGTCTATACCTCATTCATATCCATTTTGTTCTGAGATCTCCTAAAATTTTGGCCAAGGCATATGCTCTTTTGAAGGACCATCTAAGACCAAGAGAAGAGATCACTTCTCTTTTCTTTAGATATATAGGCAATGGATTGTATCTCCCTTCACATGCATGTCAAGCCTTGCCAACCAATTTTTTCCCCTATTCTATGAAATGATTATAGCAAACTCGAAGGTTGTCATCATACCTTTCTTTCATTTTCTCATCCAACAAAAGAGCTACAAATGTCTTTTTAAAGCTACTGGTCTACTATTTGGAAATCTCATTTGAAGTCCTATGCTTTTCTCTGCTTGAACATATTCTTTATTACGTTCTTGCCAATGAATTTGATTCCGCATAGTAGACAATAGAGATCTTAATTGTATTTCCCCCACAAAAAGATTAACAAAGAAATCAGTATGCTTCTCTAACAAAAGATCATGGGTAAAGAATTCACATAGCATATCTTGCTCTTTAGGCTTTGAGTCTGTAAATATTTTAACAAATTCTTTATCATTAGGTTCATAAGGCTGATCATTGTAAATTCTAAGCAATTCCATCTAAAACATTGTTCATTCAGAAACATGGAATACAATCTGGATGGCCTTCTATAGGATAAAAGAAATTCAACTATTTGACATGCATCTTGTTTCCCCTTATAAGCTTTATGAAATGCTTCTCTTAATAACACCATTTCCATTTCCAATTTGTTATTCTCATCTTGTGCATTTATCAGAAAATAGCACCATTCCATCCATTTCATTAATAATGGAGGAATCTGGATTTGGAACCATTCAGTTACCGTTGGCTTGGTTTGAACTTCTTTGGATTCCATCTTTGGTTTACTTGTGCTTTCCTACAAGTCCTGCTCTAATTCTACAATCTTACTAAGAGAAGTATTTAATTCTTCTTCCTGTCTTTTCTTTTCCTCTTAAAAGGCTGAAAACATGAGCATATTTAATTTCCTTTTAAATTCTAAATTTCTTTATTTAATCCATCCCTGTGTATCCTATTTTCCTTATCACAATTCTGAATTTGTATTTGTAGCTCACTAATAGATGTATCTTTTCCCTGTATTTCCAACTTTAAATCCTAAATTTCTTGATTCCTTTCATTTATTATAGTCTTATACACCATTATTTCCTCTTGTTGTAATTTCACCTTTTCCTTATTTTCATGCAGCTGATTTCTTAACTCTTCCATCTCTAATTTCAATTTTTCAAAATCTATGTTAATATTTTCTATTTCAACAATTTCAATAGCTCTATTAATAACTGGAGACAATTCCCCTAACATACTGTCATCAATCTCCATAAGAAGTGGTGATTGTCCCCTTCATATTTCCTAATTTTCCTGTTCTACAACTTCTTCTTCAAACACCAAGTGAAAATGTACTTCTTCAATAGATATTTCTTTTTCTGAGGATTGGTGAATTGACTCCTCAGTTTCCAAATTTCTCTTTTGATTTTAGCTTTTGACCTATTCTCTTTACTCTGTGATGGGGTTTCTACAGATCTAGATGATAATCTTTTACTCCCTAAAGGAGGAGTATCCTGATAATTTAAAATAGTTGGATCATTAAGAAGAATAGTTCTTCTCTTACTCTTCTTAACAGGGTGAGTATCCACATTTGGACTCATTATCTCCACATCTTCTATCTGTCCAGAGTTTCAAACTCATCATTTCTAAATTCTGGCACTTCCTCACCAATTATGGTGGGAATTTGGGGTTTAGGAGCCTTGGGGTCTCTGGGGGAAGTTGCTCCAAAAGGTGAAGCAACTTGTTTTGAAGATTCTCCTAATTTTATCTTCCTTCCTGATGTAGGCATATCAAACTTCCCCAAAAAAATTTCCCATTTTCCTTTAGGTTTCTTATGGAAATGATATTTACAAATCAATTGAATTAATCCATGGTGTTTTAATGGCCCTAAACTAGTTTTGTATCTCTCTATTGAAGAATTAATAGAATCATTCAAGAAATGAGGCAAATTAATCCTTAGAGTAGGGTTTTCCTTCCCATGCCGCAGATGTGTTAATATGTGGAATGTTGGTCCTACTACAGTGGTAATTTGACCTTCACAAGTAAAATATCTAATGATCCATGCAACATCAATACCCTAGGGTTCTAAGATAGAAGCTCATTGAAACCCCTTATTTTGTCCCCTAGTACTGACAACTATCATGGGTTGAGGATCTCCCTGTCTAAGGAATAACTCTGATAATTTTTTAAATGGAATTTGTGTAGTTTCAGATATTTTAATACCAGAATCTTCTAACCCTGAAATACAAGAGATAATTTTTGAACTCACCTTGAAACGCTTCCCATGCAGAATCACCTATCTGTTAGAGTATTTTTTTGCAAATGTATTCACCAACTTTTCATTATACCCTTCAAATTTCCTGACAAAATCCAACCAACCCACTTCAAACAACCGAGAGATATTACTTAACCCCAACAACTTTTCTGCAGAAACCGGCTCAGATTTCTTCTTTGTACCACCCATTTTTTCTCTTCTCTTGCTTACCACCCTGCTAAAGAATTCAATAATGCCAAGAACTTGTGCACTGATATTTTTAAAAATATGATCAGACTGTAATCATTTACTCTACTCTTGCTCGAAGCTTGCTGTGTAATAATTTAAATTTGCATGAAGGGTTGCAAAAAGAGTGGCATACTTAACAATTAATCACCAAGTGGTGCAATTTACTAAATTGGGAAAGGAAACTCTTGCCAATCAATCATATTTTATTCAAAAATAACTACTTATTTAAAGCAAAAATTTGTACACTTTCATTCCATGATCACTTGAAGATCTTATACCTTTACCGATTTGACAGGATGATGCAAGGGCATTGGCTAAGGTCATAGTATAATTATTATGACATGAATAAAGAGGCTCATGGATGGAAAAGTGATTTGATAGGATGATGCAAGGGCATTGGCTTTTATTTATAATGGAAAAAGAAGGTGCATGTACCAATGTATGATAATCAAAGCATCGAAAAAGATTTGAAAATGAATAAGTTCCAAAGCACGCATAAAACATGCATTCAGACAAGGAAAGTGGTTAAAGTTCTAGAGCATGTGTAAGGCATGCTTTAGGAACTAGAAAAATGGATAAGTTTCGGAGCATCTCTAAAAGATGCAACCGAAAT
The DNA here is from genome assembly GCA_007258455.2 of Sequoia sempervirens. Lineage (NCBI taxonomy): Eukaryota > Viridiplantae > Streptophyta > Pinopsida > Cupressales > Cupressaceae > Sequoia > Sequoia sempervirens. The sequence goes on along the minus strand of VDFB02281492.1, from coordinate 457,555,279 downwards.
GGTGATCGAATGAAAGTTCTAGAGCATCATTGAAAGATGTAGCCAGAGTAGCAACAAATGAAAGTTTTGGAGCATCGTCGAAAGATGCAGCTGGGCAGAAATGAGATGAAAGTTCTGGAGCATCGTCGAAAGATGCAACTGGGAAACAATGAGATGAAAGTTTCAAAGCATCATCAAAAGATGCAACCAGAGCAGCAATGAGATGAAATTTCTAGAGCATTGTCAAAAGATGTAGCCAGAGCACCAACGAGATGAAAGTTCTAGAGCATCATTGAAAGATGTAGCCAAAACAACAACCAGAGAGAAGAAGATAATGAACACCACTAACTCGAACTTCAGGAGTTAAATCATTCCATAGAAACATTCGTCCAACATGGTAGCCTAAAAGGCAAGTTCTGGAGCATCGAGCATTCAAACCGTCAAATTCTGGAGCACTGGCCAGTTGAATGATCAAGTTCCAGAGCATCTTTGAATGGTGCTCCAAAAGTTGTTATTCCTTTATGAGAGGTCCTGCAAAATTAAAATACGTGTTAAGTCCGAAAATTTATGAAAAATGCTTTGAAAATAAATTAAGTACACATGTCTTTCTATTACAATTTTTTTTATCCATTTTCAATTTTTTTTTTTAAATTTTTAGATAACAAAACATTAAATCAAATAGACTCTGCCTTGGTAGAGTGAATGCATTGGATCTCTCCTTGCATTTCTACCAGCTTTGTAAATTCTTCTCTATTAATTGGTTTATGGTAAATACGTAGGCAATGACCATTAACTAAGAGAGTTCGTAAATCACCATCAATTGGTTTTAACTGAACTGTGCCATTCGAGTAAACCTCAGGGATTTCATATGGCCCCAACCAATGAGTTTTTGTTTTTCCTTTATGATCTTTATATCTTGAATTGAATAGCAAGGCCCAGTCACCATTATGAAATTCTCTCTCTTTAATATATTTGTCATGCCAAACTTTTTGTTGATGTTGAGCCAATTCTATTTGATGAACAACATCCAGATGAAGGTCATCCAACTCATTTAACTGTAAAACTCGTTCTATTTGAGCTTGTTTAAAATCTAGACCCAATTCCATAGCTATTGGTAGGGTCTGAAGTTCAAATTCATTGGGAAGAAGAGGCTTCTTTCCAAAAACAAGCTCATAGGGACTGAATCTAGTTGTAGATTTCCATGTTGTATTATACGCCCAAACAGCTTCAGGCAATTTCCTAGCCCAATCTTTTCTTCCTAAAGAGACAGTTTTTGTTAGTATATTTTCTAACTCCTTATTAGTCACCTCTACTTGACCATTTGCTTGAGGGTGATAGGGGACTTCTTATGGCTCACCTAAAAATGGTCCGTAAATTCTAGGAGAACTTTGGACATAAATTGGGGTCCCTGATCTATAACAATGGTTTGAGGGGCTCCAAATCGAAGAAAATTTTTGTTATAGAGAAAATCAGCAACTTGCTATTCTCTAGCAACTCGTAAAGCTTGAACTTCAAGCCCATTTTGTCAAATAATTAGTACAAACTAATATATATCCTTTCCCTTGTGAGGAAGGATCTATGGGGCTGATAAAATCTAACCCCCATTTTTTGAATGGTTCCAAAGTTATCTGAGGCTGCAAAGGCATTTCTGTCGAAGCAGTTTGCCTTCCTACTCTTTGACATTCATCACAATGCTGAACATAATTTTTAACATCTTTATGCATTGAAGGCCAATAATATCTAGTGCCTAAAATTTTATGGGAAGTTCTTTTTGCAGAATAATGACCCCCTGAGGGATCATCATGACAAGCCCTCAGAATACTGTAAGTTTCATTAGCCCTGACACATCTTCTCAAAAACATATCAGGTCCACAATGAAATAAAATCCCATTAATCCATTTGAATGGTGCACACTCTCGAATAAGTCGCTTCCTTTGTTTTAAGGTAAATTCAGGAGGTACTTCAGAAGTAGCTAAATAGTTGGCAATATCAGCAAACCAAGGAACCTTTATAGATATAGCAAACAAATTTTCGTCTGGGAACTCATCTTGTATAGGTGCTCGATCACCCTCTTCTTATTTGATTCGAGATAAAAAATCTGCCACTTCGTTAAATTTCCCTGGCTTGTCAAGTATTGTCAAATTGAACTCCTGAAGAAGTAGTAGCCATCTCATTATTCGACCATTAACTATAGGTTTATTCATTAAATACTTTACAACTGAGTGATCTGTATAAAGCATAACTTTATATCCTGTAATATAATGGCGAAACTTTTTAATGGCATGAACCACTGCTAAGAATTCTTTTTCTGTTGTCATATAATCTCTCTTAGCAGACGTTAAGTTTTTACTAATAAAATATATGGTATATTTACCCCCATCCTCATCTTCTTGCCCTAATACTGCACCAATTGCATCATCTGAAGCATCAACATAAATATGAAAGGAAAGACTCCAATTGTTTCATGTAGTATAGAAGTAGAGACAAGCTTTTCTTTTATCATTTCAAATGATTGTTGACACTCAGACATCCAATTAAACTCCACATCTTTTTGGAGGAGAGAAAACATAGGGGCCACCAACTTACTGAAGCTTTCTATGAATCTTCTATAATATCCAGCATGTCCAAGAAAACTTTGAACATATTTTTTTGTTTGAGGTATAGTTAATTGTTGTATGACTTCAATTTTTTTAGGATCAACTTTTATTCCTTCTGAGGAAATGTGATGGCCCAAGACTATTCCTTGTTCCACCATTATTAAACACTTTTCGTGGCTAAGGGACAATTGGTTTTCCTCACAAACCTCCAAAACCCTATCTAGGTTTTGAAGAGCTTCATCATAGGTTGAGCCATATACTGTGAAATCATACATATAAAATTCTACACAATCATTAATGAGTGCTGCAAATATAGCCAAAATGGCCCTCTGAAAAGTAGTTGGAGCATTACAAAGTCCAAAAGGAAGAACTCGGTATGCATATGTACCCCAAAGACAAGTAAAAGTTGTCTTGTCTTGCTCTTCTGGTGCTACCTGAATTTGGTTGTAACCACTAAATCCATCTAAGAAAGAAAAATATTTCCTCCTAGCCAAATTGTCCAAAACCTAGTCAACAAATGGTGAGGGAAAATAATCTCTAAAGGTGGCTTTATTAAGTTCTCTATAATCCACACAAATTCTCCACTTCCCATTTTTATTTGGTACTACTACCATTGGTGACACCCACTTAATATCTGAGATAGGATAAATAAATCCTTCACGGAGGAGTTTCTCAATCTCTACTTTAACAAGATCCTTTAATGCGGGGTTGAGTCTCCTTTGTGGTTGACAAACAAGTCTTATGTTAGGATCAGTATAAATGTGATGAGTACAAACACTCGGGTGAATCCCCCTCATGTCTATATAATCCCAAGCAAAAGCTTTAGACCTTTTTACTAGCACATTAAATAATTTATCCTCTTGTATTTCTGTCAACCAACTATTGATATTCACAGTTTTTCCTGGTAACAACATAATTGTTTTTGTTCCTGGATAAGCTAAAGTGACAGCATGTATTGGTCGTAACAAAGTGTTGAGAGGGAAACTATGAGGTATAAGTTGGTGAAATCTTATAATATCAAAAAAAAAAACTCGTTCTAGGAATCATATTAGCTAAGGGACAAGGCATCCCCATGGTAACATAATTTTGTTCCATCCCACTTATATCAATCGGTTGTCCCAAAATTTCTAGTACATCCTCTATCACTTCTTCACTAGAACTTATAGCGAAATGTGCAACCTCACTAACTCATCCTTTAATTCTTCTCCATGTTGTTTAATCACCACCATGGACAAAGAGGCCAGACTTTCTTGCCCACTAAATTCTTCTGGTTCATCAACCCAGACTTTATTATATTCTGTGGGTTTAGCAAGAGGATATAAAAATAAACATTTACTATCTGGACCATGTGAAATGGTCATTCCTCCCTCTCAACAATCAATTTTAGCAGCGACAGTAGCCAACCATGGTCTTCCCAAAATTATTGGATAACTATCTTTAGGTGTAAGTGATTGAATTATTTGAAAGTCAATTGGATATTCCCATCCATCAACTTTAACAAGAACATTTTTTATAACACCTTTCGGAATGGCTATAGACTGATTTTCCATATGCAAGACTATAGTTGTAGGACTTAAATCTGCAAGACGTAATTTCTCCATTACATCCACCGTCATTACATTAATACTTTCTCCCAAATCCACCAATGCATTAGGTATTGCTACCTCATTAATTGTAATAGTAATCAGTGGACTCCCAAGATCATCATATTTTGGAGCAACAATATTTCCAGACAAAAAATCAGCTAGTTAACCATCAATGTGCACAGTGTTTATTTTCTTTGGTTTCCTTCCTGGAGTTCTAATACACAGTTGTTTGATCAACTGATTTAACTCAAGAATTTCCTTTATTGCCTACAACAAAGGAACCTCTATTTGCAATTGTTTAATTTCCTGAATTAATGCAGTTTTAGAAGCTAATGACATTTCCAGAGTATCTTTCAAAATTGTTGATTTCAGGCACTCTGGAAATGGTGCTTGGGTTTTCTCCTTTGAAGGGATATCTCTTTTCTCCTTTGGAGGAATATCTTTTCTATACCTAGTCAAAGACTGACCTTCCTCCTCCTGAGATAAACCAGCAACTCCTGCTACTAAGAACTCAGTGATATTCGTGAGTAGTATAGTATCTTTCTCAAGATTTTGAGAAATAGGTTCATCCACTACTTCCTCAATAGTGGGTGATTGAAGTGTCCTACTGGAACATAACTGGACATTTCCACAATGAATTGCATTAAGGCCTATGACATGATCTTGCTCCGTAGTATATATCGGAGTATTTTGTCTACTATTCTTTGGATTGGGAAGTGGTTGTGTCGAAAGTTGAGGTTGATTCACCTGCTCAGTTTGAGGAATATTCTGAGGTGGTGGCAACAAATTTTGTTGTTGATTCCTCCTAGGACCTATATAAAATTGATTTTGTCCCTAATTCCATTGGGGAGAAATATGTTGTGGGTACCATTGTTGTTGTGACTGGTTTGGCTATTGCTGAGTTCCCCATGATTGACTTGCCCATTCAGGAGATCCCCAATAAGGAGTTCCCAAGTAGGTTGTGGAGGGTAGGGATGATTCCAAGATGGAGGCCATTGATTACCAACCCAGTTATTATGGGGTCTCCATGCAAGATTGGAATTCTACCCATAAGGAAAATTACCTCCCTGGCGTTGATTTAGCACATTCATTTCTTCTTCAACCTGAGTAGTTTTTTTCTTAGTATTCTTAAGATCAGTACAAAGCTCACATTGATTGGTAGGGTGGCTTTGTTCACAGAGTTGACAAACATTAACCTTATCTAAAGGGAACTCGCATAAAAGATGTTTATTTTGACACCTAGGACAATAGATTGATAAAGTCTCAGGGTTACGTGTCTTTGCTTGTATACCATCCAATGCAGTGTTTAATTGGACCAGTATGTTTGTCTTTAGATTTTCTATTTCTTCTTGAAGTTTACCTATCTCGTTATTCCCTTTGAAAATATTTGTTTTTTGAATTTCTCCACGAGTATGTGAAAAATTATGACACAAATCACATATGTCTTCAAGGTTTAACTAAGACACATCACCTTTTCCCATTAAATCAAGACTTCTTGCATCATCATCGAGTCTTTTAAGAAATATAGTCTTGAGAATCTCAACACTAATGGTTGTTTCCCCACACCATTTAGATAAGAAAAGAAACCTATCCAAATAGTCCTCTAGACTCTCATCCTCATTCTATCGAAGTTTAAACAGCTCTTCCTTACGATCACTCACCCTACAATAACTCTGATATTTATTCAAAAACATCATCTCCATTTCTGCCCAAGTTGTAATACTTCCAGATGGTAGTCCCATAAACTAGTGCATTGATAAATCCTTCAAAGTAGAAGGAAACAACTTCAATTTCTAGTTGTCATTTTTATAGTCATAGGTTTGACAAAGGACCTTAAATTCAAAAATAAATTGGTTTGTATCTTCCGAAGATAAGCCACGAAAGGTTGGAAGGAAAGTTGGAGAGATTTTCTTCATTGTTGTATCATCATCTGCATCCAGAGCAATAGGATAACTGAACATTCTAGGTAGTGGAGGATCATTATGATTACGGTTTGCTTCATTATGATTGGCTTCTACCCTCTAATCTCCCATGATGTTTAGAGGAATATGCTCCTCGACAATAATTTCGTTGATCACAGGTTGCACTACAAGATAATCTTCTGTGAGATAGTGGAAAGCCTCAGGTGGGTTAGGCTCAAGTATTTTGTCTGTAGAATGGTCTTCTGAGCCTTGGGCCTCCCTTTGTATAACTGGAATGTATTTTGGGGGGATCTTTGGTATAAATCATCTGTGAGGGCCTCTTTTCTTGACCATGCAGAAAAGGAAGCCACATATAGTATTTTTGTCCTAAAAGAGGTATTCTAGGTGTCTTCTATTAACACTTAAGCAAAACAAGCTAAGGGGTCACCGACAACGGCACCAAAAAGTGATAGGCTATTGTTAGGTCCCATTACTTTAGAATATAATATTCAATTTTTCAACCAGGTAGTGTTCAAGGAAGTCTGCAATAGAAGAGGTCTAGAGTATCTCCCTTAGGTTTTCTAACTTTTAAGAATGACTTAAGATTAATTCCAACTTCAAACTATTTAACTATCAAACTATAAAGTAATCTATTCCTAAGAAAACAGAAAATGCTTGAACTGTAGGCATAAGTATACTAATTTAGAAAGCATAATGACTAAATTAAAAAGCATAGAAACAACTAAACTAAGAAGCTAAAAAATTATAAGAGCAAAAAAACTTATAGCAATCTATAAAAAAATTCCTTAATAGTAAAATAAAAATTCTAACAATAAATAACTGAGACTACGAAAGTGAAAAAATAACACATACTTCAGAACTAAAATTTCATAACAGTAAGTTTAAATAACTCTCTACAGAACAACAATATAATAAAAGAGAACACTTATCTACTCCCATCGAGTGGCCAACTCATGGGACAACACATTCATTCTCAGCTCACATTCATAGCTATTTCAGAAACACTTCCATCAATCATAGTTATCATCCATAACTCATAACTCAGAATTTTAGATAACAATCTCTTTATTCATAAACCTTGGAAACATTCTGACAATATAACATTACTTTTCACTATATCCCTTACTTCCATAGACCATATCTTTTATAGAGAAACTGTAACTACATGCTATATTTCAGATGGTATGGATAACCATTGAAAAGTATCTAAACAGATCTACGTATAACTCGTATATCTTTAATCCTATTACACAACATTTAAGAGGCTCAAGTCGAGCCATAAAGTCTTTAATTTAAAAGATAACAGAAATAACAACTTTAAAAACAACATCTTTGGTCCATCATCCAGAGCATATTTCCAGCATATATCTCTAACTGTTCTGGAGCACGTGCCAGCTAGATGCTTCAATCTATAACTTTGATTGATCGATTATTATCTACAAAACACTTAAAACAACCCATTAAATCTGTATTGGAAAATTACTTTAAGAAATAAAAAGAAATAAAGTTTATACAAGTTCTTACTAAAATTAAGCAATTATTTCTCCTAAAATTTAATTAATTGGCAGAGGATAGAGATTTACATGTATGAACCAGGTCTTTATGGTATTATTATGATGAGGTTACTTTTTACCTCCTCAAATCTCTTAAGATAGATCAGAGCAAGTACAAATCCAAGTTTGTTGTATTACTATATCTAACTTCTACTAGATCAAATATCATGCGTGTAGTATGTCTTGTGGTAATATTTCAAGATCCTAGAGAATCACATGTAGTAGTAGTAAAAAGGATATTTAGATATTTCAAAGGCACTCTAGACTTTTGTTTATGGTATCCTAGGGATATTTGTTTCTCTTTGATCAAGTGTTTATACAAATGTAGATTTGGTAGGTTGTTTAGATGACAAAAGAAATATAAGTGGAGTTACTTTCTTTTCTCGACGAAGATTGGTTTCTTGGTTGAGTAAGAAGTGGGATTCAATGTCACTATCTACTGCAAAGGCAGAATATATTGTAGCAGCATCTTGCTACACACAGGTGTTGTGGATGAAGCAAACATTGAAGGATATTAGAGTATCATATAATGAACCTATTCCTATCTTGTGTGATAATACAAGTGCTATCAAAAATTTAAAAAAATTGGTAATGCATTCAAGGACAAAGCATATCTCTATCCGATATCAATTTCTAAGAGAGAAAAATGTTGAGAATGAATTGAAGTTGGAGTATGTGCCTAAAAAGGATCAAATAACAAAAAATCTCACAAAGGCTATTATTGTCACATAAAACTACACCCTACTGAACAATAGTTCAATGTTCTAATGACACAATGGAAGACCTCAAGGTGTGGGACCTTGCAAGTTGAGTTCAAGTCTCTAGAGAAGGTCGGCTTCCTCTTCTAAACTAAGTACAAATGTATTGGTCTAACCCAAGACATGAAAACCCTATCGTTATTCTACTCTAACAGATTGGAAGGAAAAGAGATAGAAGGAGACATGAAGTGAAAAGTAAAAGAAGGTGATGCACCGAATTTAGAGTTTGTTTCTTTCTACTTCAAAATAACATAATACATCAAAGGGATAGCTAAAACACATGTTTAGATATGAAGGTAAATTAATTTAACTCAAACATACAAGAGACAATGGTGATAATAGCTAAATTTATTAACATAAAGCTTAGGAGCAACCATTACAATGACATCATACAAAAAATACAGTGTCTACAATAGAAAATTCCTAGAGGAGCTAAAGGAGGAACCCTTAAAAAAGATACAAAATTTTAGGCATAACTAAGGATTGCCTTTATAGTTTAGGCATAACTAAGGGTTGAATTCAAATCCCTAGCCCTAACTTAACTAAGGTTTCAGAAAGATGAACTCCAATTACATTTAAAATGTTTGAATTTCCCCCAAAATAGAGCAACTGCTAAGCCATAAAGGCCCTGACATCTCAAGCACACCCCAAGATGATGACTCTCATGAATGTAGGGATGGGCACCCACAAATTTTGTAACAAAATTCAGGTCAACATACGGCCCTAATAGAAGAATATGACCACTACAACACATCAAGGAGTAATGTCACCATTCAAAAAAGAAAAGCAACATTGAAAAGGCATGAAAATTTGATCCAAGGCAATCAAATTTTATCTAGTAGTTGAAATTATCACTAAATAATCAATTTTGTAACTTTTCTGCAAACTGGAGCAAGTGACCATTAAAGTTTGAATACTGATCATCAGATCGAGCATGGAGGGCCAAGATCAGATTCCTAATGAAACTTTAAAATGTGGCCATTGATTCCATGAGAATCATGATCAACAACTGTCACATAGCCTTAATACATCGCCAAGATGAATGTTAGATTATCCTCTAGTGAATCTAAGCCATTAAAACCAACACATATGCTAAGCATTGGGTCCCACCATGTCTCAAGCCTTAGGTCCATGTGTCATCAACCCACTAGCCTTCCAAAGTTCACTGGGACATGATCAACGGCTGTGGGCTGGCGAGGAACAACTCAGATCAAAATTGTAGCCTTTAACCTTCCAAGCCTATACAAGCATGTTAACACCATCATCTGATGGATGATTGAGATTAAAACATATCACTTCCCTTTTACCACGTGAGTTGAAAGTCCTAGTATCTCAGCCTCTAATGCTTCTAAAATCTCATTGAAATATTTCATGAAATATTTCCCTTCCATAATAGTTCTCAGAATGTTTCGAATGAAGTCACATGGCATCAACCCATTGTCCCTTGTGGTTTTAGCATCTTCAAAATATTCCCTGTAGGTTGGTAAGGAACAATTAGGATTCAATCATTGGGATCAATCAAAACCCTTAGATCTTGGGCCCACCATAATTGCTACCTCAAACACTATCAAGGCCCACCAAAGAGACGAAACATGTGGCACACACCCATTATCCCTCGTAGCATCTTGAGATATCATTTTGATAGTGTAGGTTGGTAAGAAATGGTCCAGATTTAATCTGTGGGGCTGGGTCGCTTCTTTAAGCACTTTTAACAGCATGTGCTTCAAGTCATAACTTTAAAAAGGGGACATGCCTAGGTGACTTACTTGACTTAGGTAAAAATATTATTTTTGATCTAGGGACATTAGACATCAATAAAATATTTGAATGGGGTTTTCTTGGGGACACTAACTCATTTGACTACAAAATATGATGAAACTTTCCAATGAAAGATGTATAATTAGATGTATTGTCGGGTACTTGTGTATTTAATGTGAAATTTTCAAAAAAAATTAAATTTATTCCCAACGTTTGTCGAAATTGTGATGCTTCATGATTTTCGTCACTATTTCGACATACACTTAAAGTCAACCATCCCCTTCCATCAATTTGTGGGCCAACATATGGTTAGCCTCCTTAATTTGTGGGCCGACGGGTATATGGTTAGTGTTCATTGGGGTTCCGATGAATGTTTTTTAATAAATAAAAGTCAGTTTGACAATTTATCTATACTTGCGATAGTGTTTTGCTATACTTGTGAATTTTCTATACTTGTGATAGTTTGTGGAGGTTATAGGCCAAATTTTTTTGGTGCAAAATATCAGAATTATTAGATTTTGTTACCTGTCTATGATTAAAAATTATTGGAGTGTGAGTTTGATATTTTTTGAAGATCTAAATATTCAATCTTGGTAAAGAAAAATCATGTCAGATAATATTATTGTAGAACAAAATGAAGAGACACTTGCTAGATTGTGGGCTAGATTGAAAAGAAAGGGTGATGGGAAATGTTATTGTCCTTTCAAAAATTGCAAGGGCTTAAAGACAAGAAGACTTTTAATCACAACAACTGAGAAACATTGTAGGCGCCATGGTCACGTTGAAGGCATTGGTCTGAATAAATGTCTTGTACCTATCTAATTCATTCACTAGGTAATTAGGGGACATATTCACATGATTAAATTTACTTAGGATATAAGATTCTTTCTAGAAGTCTTAGTTGGATTTTCTAGAACTTATCTTATCTAGCTATATTGCATGATTCTTAGGTAGTTAGTTGTCTCATGTCATAGGATTAAGACACTTGTCATGATCTTGTCTAATCCTATCTCTCAACCTTGCCTTTATAAGCAAGGCATCTCATGTAAATTAATCAATCAATATAATTTTCAACCAATATTCAATCTTGCATTGTGAAGCAAGCTTTCTTGCCATTCTCTCTCTTGTGGAAGTGGTTTTGGTCCAGCAACTGATCTTGGGGGTGTTGGGGAGTCACCATTTACTCCCACATGGTATCAAAGCTCTCCAAGTGTTGTAGATTTTGTCCCAAATATGAGGGTATTGTGTTGGCAAGAAGGTTTTTGCTGGGTGCAGATTGGGGTTTTAAGGACCTCACGGTTGAGATTAGAAGGTTCCGCTCACACATTTTGACTGTAAATTTATCCATTTTGGGTAAAGTTGTTTTTGAGGAATTTTTTTTTGCTGGGACAGCCTCCCAAGCGATACGATTTTCCAATTTCGCAAAAAAATATTTTTCTAAAATATTTTTTGTGTATTTTATTGATAAATTTGGGGAAATTTTATTTTGTATTTTGGGAAAATATTATATATTTGGGGAAAAATATATGTTTTGTATCGAACGCCATTTAGATCGCAAGGCACAAAGATCTTATCATTTACAAGTTTTGTTATTGCCTATCTTATCACTCTCATCGGTGTAAGCCTTACCTCCACTGGTCACTGTCATCGTACTTCATCGGCGGTAAAATCTATCTAATCGTCGGCTCGTATTCAGCATACAAATTTTGGCTTGTCTCTTCCTTGTCAGGATCTTTGGCGGACGGGTTTTCATCAAACTAGGCTAGTTGTTGAGCTAGCAGGTCAAAGCATTTAGTAATTGGTTGCTACAGTCAGATCTCCATTAGCTATCATAGTCACAAGGTATGGATCCAATCTATCACCGGTCAAATCCATTCATTTGTAGGCTTTTTCGGGTACTCCATCAATCCTACAGGGCTTTCACATCAGATTACGGTTCATTTTGTAGGTCTTGTTGGTTTTATATACATTTAAAATTTCAATTTCAATATTGTGTTAAATCCGTTAACCTTCATTAATATTGCATTGGCCGACCATGTGCATGTAAAGCCTATAGTTTGGGTGGATATGGTAGGATTTTATTTTTGCTTTTCTAGTGGCTATGGTCAGATGGAGGACTGATTTTTAGCGCCCGGGTGCCACTTTTTTGCTCCATTTTAGCCTTTTGTTTTGCCCCATAGTGCCTTTTATAGGCCTCTTTTTCATTTTATCATAACTTTTGCAAACATAGACCATTTTTCAAAAACAAGATATCATTGGAAAGCTGGAAGTGTCAAATTTTTAGTGGTGTAGATATTTTGTAGGGATTTTTCAATTTTGTGCCATATTTTCTAGGTTGAAGATAGATCTCCTTTTTGGCTTTCGGAGCTCATATGTTTGTAAATGGGTTACTTAATTAATTTGGAGAAAGGGAACTATAGGCAATGGAGTAATTTAATCCTCACCCATCTTGGTGAGAGGAATCTATTTTCTTATTTGTTTGATAAAGTTCCTTGTCCTAGCATAGCTGATGAGTATTGTATTTGGAAAGGCTTTAGGGTTGTTGTCTTTAGAGTTATTTTTGAAAATGTAAATGATGACATTTTGGAGACACTTATTCACTTTGAATGTCCTCATGCTCTTTGGACTCACATTAGAGAGTTGTATGAAGACCATGATACTTCTCCATCTCTTGAAGGTCCTCTTTCCAACTCACATGTGCTTCTTCATTATTTAGAGTTGACAACCCATGCTTGTGATCCTTTGGAGGAGATTGTAGATGCTTCAGAGGTTCTTGATTCTTCATCTTCTGTTGATGAGTCATTGAGTACTACCAGTGATTCATTGTAGGTATCTAATACTCTTCTTGATTGGGATTCCTATTTGACAAACATTGCTTCTTTGTTTGTGGAGTCCCACATTTCAGATTTGGAGGACCAATGTGAGGGTCTATCTCTCTTATTTGATGATAGTCATGGATCAATTATTGTCACTTCATGTTTTTCTTTGGATCTTGTTCAAGATCAGTTTCCACTTGTTCTTGGTTTGCCACAGTTTGTTGTGATTGGGAATGTACCTGATTGGATTGTGGCATCATCATCTTCATCATCCAAGAACTTGGCAACATATGAGGAGATTTCAAAGACACAATCTTCATACATATGGATTCCTCTTCCTTCCACTTCCTATCCAGAATGGGAATCATTCCTACAGTTTTACTTTGTGTATCTTCTTCCTAAAGGGAGAAACATTGTTTGTAGGCGTTGTATTATGTTTTTTCTTTAGACATTAACCATGTTTGCAACACATTGTGGGGGGGATATCTTATCTCTCTATTTCCCTCTTATGGGGGGGTAATTGATTGTATATACATGATTCATGTAGTCCTTGGAGGGTATCATTGAGTCCTCTATACATCATGTTTGTCTTTTTTTTGTTTCTCTCTTTTGGAGAGGAGTTTTGTCCCATTGGGTTTTCTCCTTTTCTCTGCTTTGTGAGAGATTGTTTGTTTTCATTTGCATTGTAAATGGGTACCTAACATGGCCTAGTAGCCGGGACCCATGGTCATAGTCTTTGCATAGTTTGCAAAATAATTTTCTCCCTAAGTTGCACTTAAGGGGGGGTGTTGGTGTGAATAAATGTTTGTACCTAGCTACTTCATTCACTAGGTAATTAGGGGACATATTCACATGATTAATTTTACTTAGGATATAAGATTCTTTCTAGAAGTCTTAGTTGGATTTTCTAGAACTTATCTTATCTAGCTATATTGCATGATTCCTAGGTAGTTAGTTGTCTCATGTCATATGATTAAGACACTTGTCATGATCTTGTCTAATCCTATCTCTCAACCTTGCCTTTATAAGCAAGGCATCTCATGTACATTAATCAATCAATATATAATATTCAACCAATATTCAATCTTGCATTGTGAAGTAAGCTTTCTTGCCATTCTCTCTCTTGTGGAAGTGGTTTTGGTCTAGCAACTGATCTTGGGGGTGTTGGGGAGTCACCATTTACTTCCACATAAGGGGGGCATGATTATCATCCATTGGTAAGTTGTTCATTATATGTCTTTAAATTGATTGAATTTGTAAATGTTTATATCATTTTAACAATTATATATATATATATATATAATCACTTGATCATAATCATGGTTTATTTGTGTCGATCATTATTATAAAGGTGGGCCACCCTAGGGCACATGATATGGATTATCACAGCCTGAAGAATGTGGTTTTGCAAGTAGAGGAACATGGAACAATGAATATCGAATATGAAGTTAATGATCCTATGGAAGAAGATGATCATGTGCCAGAAAACACAATTGAAGATGATGGTACAAATACATTGATCCATGACACATTTAGTGGTGCAATTGATCATGATGATCGAGATGACTTTGATGATGTTCATGATTTACCTATACTTGAGAAGGCATATGAGCCCCTTTATGAAGGCTTCCAAACAACTCGTCTCTCTGTTGTATTGTTGCTAGTGAACTTGAAGGTTATGAATGGTTTATCCAACATAGCAATCTCACAAATGTTAAGGTATGTCATATATGTCATCTTTTTTCATCTATTTTTGTTTTTAGTTCATCACTAGTAAATAAAGGATGAAATATGTACCATTAATATTCTTTATATTAACAAATTATTTTTTTGTTGTAGATTGATAGGTAAATTTTTGTTACCACCATCAAATATTTTACCTCGCTCATACCGAGATTTATATGCCATTATGAATGATATTGGAATGGAGTATCAAGCAATAGATGCATGTCCCAATGATCATATTATATATCATAAAAAACATGAATTTGCAATAGAATGCCCAGAATGTCATATCAGTAGATATCAAACATATCAACTAACAAAAAAGGTGTCTTGCAAGGTTCTTCATTATATTCCCATTATTCCACGTATGCAACGATTATTTAGGTGTGAAAGCTTAATGCAATTTATGGATTACTATGCATGGAATAGAAGTGGAGATGACATTCTTTGAATTCCTATGGATTGTTCTGCATTTAGGGACATGGAAGGAAAAATGGCCACACTTTAAAGAAGAACTTCATAATCTCAGGCTTTCATTAGTAGCAGACGGCGTCAATCCATTTGGAGAGTTGAGATCTATTTACTTGGTGTAGCCTATTTTTGTTATCAACAATAACATTCCTCCATGGATGTCAATAAAGAGGGAGCACATAATGTTGGCAATGATTGTTCCAGGTATTTGTTTACATCAATTTTCTTTAACGTAGTAGCATCTGATTTGTCTTATTTGTTGCATAATGACTTATATTTTTTTCATTTAATAGTCATGTACATTAATTTATATATATTGCAGTAAAATGGTTATAATAATTATGTAATGTTTATGTTCATTCAACTAGGTAAGTACCAAGTTAAAGATATGAATGTATATATCAGCCTCTTATCGATGAATTACTAAAGTTATGGAATGGCGTCACTATGTATGACGTCTCTAGACCAATAGGACAAAGACAATTTCAATTCCATGTAATGCTTGTATGGACAATTCATGATGCCCTAGGGCTAACACATTTTTTTGGTATGTTATAACATTCAACTGCACTTTAACGATATTTAATTTTATGAAGTAGATATCATGCATGTTTTTGAATAATCTATTCATTATATATAATTATAAAAATTGACATATTTAATCCAATTATATATGATCTTGCGGTCTTCAAACAAAGGGAAATTTTGCATGTCTAGTTTGTGGTCCAAAGATGAAATATCATCGTTCAACAAGTTTAGGAAAGTAGGTGTTTGATGAGTATAGGCACTTCCTCCACAAAAATCATAAGTATCGAACTACTAAAAGCATCTTTTCAATGGGAAAGAAGAGACTACATCAAAACCACGAAGAATGACACCTCACCTATGGAAGTTGGAATATAATAAAATTAATCATCAAGGATATACATTAGATCAAATTGTTTATCTATCATATATGATATGTTTGGAATTTATATTTTTATATTTTGTTTGTTTACTCATGTTGTAATTGACAATGATTTTTGTTGTTAATTTGTTTAACTTATATGCTTCATGAAGGTTGTCAAGGCATTAATGGTCAGCTTCCACAGGGACTGAAAATTTATCCAAAACAATTTAGTAGGTTGCCCTACTATGAGTAGCTACAAATTGTGCATTTGTTTGATACAATGCATATCAGAAAGAAACACTATAGAAAATATTGGATGGATGGCATGAAAAAGAAAAAATTGTCAAAATTTGTAGTGACATTCAAGAAGCCAATCATGCAATGAAAAATGTCATTCAATTAAATAGAGATGGAGACCAAATTAATATAAGTTCCCTTCCTTGGTTATTAATGGAGCAACAAAGAAATGCTATAAAATAAGTCATACAAAAAATTTGATTTCCCACAGGATTTTTTGCGAACATAAACAATATCATAACAAAGAAAAGTGAATTTGGGTCAGGGATGAAAACGCATGATTGGCAGTATGTTCTACCTCTATCTCTCCCAGACAACTTCGACAATAATGTCAAGCAAGTTATATATGATCTTGGAAAATACATGAGGTAAGTAGCGATATTTTTTCAATTCATTGTATAGATCTTATATTTTCTATTTGTTTTACTTGTTATGTAATATATTGTAAATTTTATTTAAATCTCGTTAATATATTTGCGTCTTGAATCACTTGTAGATGGTTGTCATCTAAAGAAATCCATAAAGAATATATAAATTATTGGAGGAGAAAAATTCCTCGTCTAATGTGTGAAATGCAAAAGTGTCTACCTTTGACATTTTTCAATGCACAAGAATACTACCTCATACACCAAGTTGAGGAGATTGAATTGTGTGGACCTGTACACACAAGGTCAATGTGGATGGTTGAGAGGCACCTAAAATTTTTTAAGGCTTTGGTTAGAGAAAGAGCACATCTTGAGGGTTCTATGGTGGAGGGATATATGGTATACCAAACCATGGTGTACATTACTAAATATCTTCCTAAGTTCATAGCAAAGATCCATGTAGATCATATTTGGGATCCCAACTCCATTAACAAATTCGAAAGGGAGTACTTGATGGGGAAAGGTAGATTGAGGAAAGTGAGAGGTAATATAAGATGGTCATGGAGATTAATTAGAATACATTTTACATTGTCTTCAATTGCTTGAAAAGAAACAATAGAGAACTAGTCCAAATGAAAGAATCTTCCACACACAAATAGAAAAGTACTGGTATTGTATTACTCCAGAAAATAAGTCTTTCATTGTTGAAAAGTATTAAAATCTTAAAAATTGTTGATGATAAAATATTACAATTCTAATTTCATATATATAAGAAGAAGACCCAACAAAGGTGTCTCTTCGGATTGTCTTTTGGAAAATAATTAAACTACTGATCTTAATTAAACTTATAAAACAATTTAATCTTCTCCTAACATTGACTTAGCTACTGAGAGATGTTTTTTATACTCCTCCAAGGTATGGGTATCTGCATCATGCACTGCATTTCGGGCTTCATATTCAACTTTTATCATCAATTCCATATGTTTGCATGCCCCATCCAACAATATCCCTTCTGATTTGACTATATCCAATGCTTCCTGAAGTATCCTATTACATTCATCCATCCAATCATCTCGTTCCTTCATAAACCCATTCTTATCACATAATTTGGGTAATCCCAACTTCACAGTATCATCAAACCCTACGTTTTATGAGTTTAAGTCTTCATCATATTTTTCATGCTTTCTCATGATTGTGTCAATGGCCAAGATGGAATTGGTGTTGGATCCCTCATGTAGTTGCATATCATGTCTCTTAGTACCCAATCTATTTTACACTCTCCCATGCTCAAGAATGGCTTCATAGTTCTTTTTGTGAACATGCCAAAAATCATCAAGGAATATCTTCAAGTTTGTAAATCTCTTGTGCAATATCATTGCCACAGTGTCAAATTGAAGGTCCTTCATCTTTTCTACTAGTTGTTGATGTTCTTCTTGAAACTAATCATATTCACTCTGTAAATATGTATCAGTTCCAGAGGTGATCCTCATTCTGGCATCTTTCATGGTAGTAATTTCCAAATTTGATTTTTCACTTTTCATTTTGTAATAATTTCTTTCTTTCATCAACTGTATTGTTTGTGCCTTGTTGAACTTGGCAATGCTTATGCCCATGTCTGTTGAAGCCACAAGGTCAGTTTCCCCAAGTTTAAGGGTCATCATGTGTCCAAAGTCTTTTTTGATATCGATGATCTTTGGCCTTTTGTGAGGTGGGTATAGTGCCCGTATCCTAAATTTTCATCAGGATTGAATCTTGACCCTATGTAAATTTCCTTCACACCCTCTATGTTTAACTTGTATTCTCCTTCCTTGTTATGCAAAAAACTATCAAAAATTAAAGAGGCACTGAGGTCCCAACCAGGAAATACTATTACACTAGCTTCAAGTAACAACTGTCTACCCCTTTCAGGGGTCATGTTTTGCACTTCACTGTCTATATCATCTTTGAACCTTTTCATCAATTGTTGTTCATTTTTAGGGGTAATATTTGGGATGGATTCCCTCAACCTTTTTCCTTTGTAATTATATAAAAAATATTTAAATTCTCTTGACTTGACAAACTCATTATCAGAAATAAAGGATTCATACGCTGTAAGCCTATCATCTTCATCTACACACGATTACTTGGCTACTTGTAAGTCCCTGTCAGGGAGTTCTTCATATTCATCATTCATCATTTGAGAGACTGTTCTCTCCTGT
Source organism: Sequoia sempervirens (assembly GCA_007258455.2). NCBI lineage: Eukaryota > Viridiplantae > Streptophyta > Pinopsida > Cupressales > Cupressaceae > Sequoia > Sequoia sempervirens. Next base: position 457,536,365 of record VDFB02281492.1, on the reverse strand, counting down.
GATTGTGCTTCATTTTCTACTGCAGATTCTTCTTCAGATGAATCATCCATTTCTTGCAACCTTTTCTTTTTTTGCTCTAACTCCTTCATGAAATTTTCTATAACCTCCTCTACTTCTTTGTCTTCTTTGTTCTTAAACACATCTTCCCCCGGTATAGGAACAAGGTGTATCCATTAAGGTTTTTCTTTTTCTTACAAGAGTGTATGTACCCTTTAGGGTCATAATTCATTCTTTGTGCATACTCCTTTAATTTGAATTCATCCAAAAATGAAAGATAATAAGATCATTGGTAGTGGGATGTTAGGTTTTCAGGTACATCAATTATAAATTAAGGTCGTATACCGTGGTAATTAACTAATTATACGTCATTTGTGAATTTAATTTTTTTGATACAGTTGGTCGAGAGTGGGATGCACTACATTTGTACGTCACAAACAATCTTGATTGGATGATGGTATGGATTGAACGATGCCAACAATCCGGTCGCGCATTAACATGGGAAGGTGTGGCTTCATTGGTTAAAGAAGCTCATTGTAATGGAGATTCAAATGTTACACCAATGGAAATTGATTTAGCATATGGTTTAATAGATAAATAGGTATGTATAAATATATTAATCACCCATACTATTTAATTATTTTCAATTATATTGATGTATATATATGTTGATTTTTTTTCTTTGCATACATTTGGCCAAGAATAAATATGTTTATTAACTGACGATGCAATAATTTTTACATGTTTGACATATTGCAAGTGAAACACCACAAGGCTATGTGGTGCAATGGTCATAAATTTTGAATCAAAAAGTTGGATGACACGAAGAAAACTTGTGATTCTGGGATAACTGCAGTCTTTCAGGTGACTAATGTTTCATCTAGAAGCGACATACATCCAGAAGTCTCAAAAAATTGATACTATGGGATTTTGGATGATATACTTGAGGGTGACTTTAATTCCTTCAAATTAGTTCAATTCGTCATCCAACGGTATAGGCTATGATTGAATGAAAATGATCCTGAGAGAACTGTTATTGAACATGATAATGGATTTACCATGGTTAATACAAGGTTAATTGAGTGAGTTGGAAATGAGCCCTATGTTCTTCCAAGCCAATGTGAGCAGGGATTTTACTCAGAGGTTCCAGGTAAACCGGGTTGGTCATTTGTTGTTAGAAATGATCCAAGAGGAAGGTCGGTAAAGTATAATGTGGTGGAAGAAGAAGATACCAAAGAACTATAAGATGATGTAGATGATGATCAAGATCAACAGTTAGTTGATGATGTTCCTGATGAAGATGTTGAAGAAGAGGAACTATATCATGATGATGTAGGAGTTAATGTTCATGAAGATGATATCCGTGTGGATGATGACATTATCAAAACTGATATCAATGATGATGATGATGATATGACCAATCCTTACAATGTTGAATCTGTATTGGATGATACAAACAAAGAGTTGGATGAAGAAGATCAATGACATTGAAATGTATGATTTATGCAATTATATTATCTATTTGATATTGATTTCTTGATAGAATTATATTTTACTTATATGGTTACATAATTAATTCATGATGTTTTTAATTTTTATGCCATTACATAATTAATTCATGATGTTACAACTATTGTAACTCTCGTAGAAATTTCCATATGATCAAATCCTAATTAATCTACGACTATTTATGATTAGATATTATTTGATCATATCTTTGGTTATTTCATTCCCAAAAAAATAGCGTTTCCTCATGTTGACCCCGCATAGTGACATGTGAATGGGGCCAATGTTGAAATGTTTTCAATTTGTGCTTTTCTAGAGTGAAACTTGACATGGTTAGCCTAGATGCATGTGTTGATGACATGGGAGGGTTTCGAGACTCAAATATGAGGTCATGCTATATAAAGGCATCTCGTCCTTCCTAATAATACAAGTTGCCTTATTCTTTGTCTCTTTCATATATTGTTCTTAGCATTTCTTTGGTTAATGGTTTCAAAAGATGAGGCTCTTTGAGCCTCACCTTGGATCTATTACACATCAGTTTGTGCATTTTCATTAGCCATGAATATTTAGATGATCTTTAAAAAGCTCATTGAATATAAAGATGATAATAGGAAGCTAAAAAAATGAGTATACTTTGTTTATGGAACCTAAGCCACAAGGTTTGTCACTCTAATAGTAAAACCAAGTCAAATTAACCCCTAACACCTATTGGAAAAGTCAAAACATGCCTTTCTTTCAAATTTACAAGAACAAATAAACCTTTTGAAACCACATGTGCATGTTATTAAAGTGTATGGCAATCCTACTTATAGCAGGAGTTCACATGATAATCTAACCAATGGCACTATATTGGAGGATAAACCCACCTATGGAATTAATTTAAGAGGTAAGGGATGCCTCTTAGTGGAATTTTGAGTCTTGGATTAATCCATAGTGCTAAAATTAGTTCTAGTGTTCTTCCCTTGGTGTTATATTTATCTCTACAATTTCCCATACTCAACCATTTCATCATCCATTTTCCCAAGCTATTTGTATCATAATATAAACTTGGTCCAATCTCACATTAGCCCCTTAGGTAATTATCCATTTCCTCCAAGTTGAATGGAACCTTTTGTACCAATGAATCTATGTTTTCCTACCCTAATGGATCAAGACTTGACATCACCTTAACAATCTTCTTTATGTCATAGCATATCTCTGAAGTGCCTTTGGCATGCTTTAGATGTGTCAATATTAACTAGATTGAATATATTGATTTTAAAGTCTCTTAACACATTCCATGACAAGAAAATGACTCATTTGGATTAAGTACTTTCCTAAACCATTCCTTCATATTCAACAATCCCTTCTCACACCCACATAATAATTCATATCCATGTTAGTTTTAATGAGTGTTTTAAACCAACAATCAATGAATCATAGGATAGAAGAAAACTCGTTATGTACAAGGATGAGAATCAAAGAGCCTGAAAGAATGGATTCACTAGATATGCTCCCCATTACTATAATAGACCAATGTAAAAAAATAAGTCATAACAAGAATAGGACCAAAAAAAAAGAAGGAAAAGAAACCTTGTAGGATACATTAATAAGACATTGATTGCAAGAATTTCTTCCATGATGTTTAAATGAAAAAATATCAAATAGATCAATCTTTAGTCAAGTAGTATTTCAATAACTGATTCTTAGGCATCCATCATGATTAAACATCACATATCATAAGCCTTTTTAACAAGCACTAGGACTGTAGATAATATTCAATCATGTCATAGGAAATAAATCATCAAAAATTATAAAGAAAGAGAAAACCAACTATATAAGCTCAACAAGCCACCATACAAAAATTATATTTTGTAGAAAATAAAATAAACTATATGTTGACATAGCATATATATTTTGTATATAAACTATATGTTGACATAGCATATATATAAACTATATATTTTGAATTTTGTCCCCGCGCGTGTAGGAGCATGACATAGCATACTGCACCGAGACCCTAATTGGAGATTTGTACTGAGAACGACTGCATCCAACCCTTGAGTGGAGAGTTGTGAGACTTCACTAGATGAGTGTTGCAAGGCCATTGAGTCAAGGAGGAAGACTAGGAACCATTTGGCAGGAGGAAAGCTAGAGCGAGAGGTGAGGGCACTCAAAAAGGGAAAATTGACCAAGGGACAATGATTTTAAGTGATTTTTCCCCCACATTTAGAAATCTTGTTGCAAGTACAGTAATTTACACTCTATTTGTTCCCATCGAGGTGTTGCATGCTATATTTTGGTCAATTCGAGTCAATGTCCCATTGACAAACCCAAGTACTACCTAGTATTGGTGTCTGGTTAGTTTGAACAACCAAGCTTTGAGATGTTCAATCAGTTGGGTGGCCATTTTTGGCCTGCGAACTGCAGTTTTTGTATTTATCTTAGCATATTTTTTCTACTATAAGATTGAAAGGAATTCCCGTCACATAACAACACATGAAGTTCACTAGGGTTCAAATTTCTAAACTTTGAAATATTTTCCTGGTAAACAAGAATTGGTATAGATCCTCCTAGGGAAGACCTTGGGTTGTTGTTGTTCTTTCCCATTTAGATGATTGCATGTTTTATTTAATTGGACATTTGTGACTCAAAATATTTTCTATTATATCTTGGTACATATAAACTAGACCTCAGAGAAAGTGACCTTTGTGGGCAGTTGATGATAGTAACACTGGTGTTGCAAAGTAAGGGTCTGGCTTAACCAGCACACTCTAAGCATTGGGCGCTTAGGTGGCTGGTGTGGAGCCCTCTAAACCCATTTGTTCACCATTCCCAATGTCGTTACTCCTATTCACCATTACTCATGCAAAGTTTAACTTTTAAAACTATTTCTCCTGCCCATAAGATCTCCATATGTAGACTTCAACCCAAACAATTTTTATTTGTGCCAAAATGGGAGCTTTGGAATAGAGTATGGACATCCATCAAAACATAATGGAAGGGCACTTACTATCATATATCATCCAGTTGAAAATTTTATGGTAAACATGTATGCAAAAATGTGGAAGCATAGAGAAGGCACACAAGCTATTTGATCAAATACCTCAAAGAAATGTGGTCTCATCAAAATCTATGGTTGCAGGATATGCACAAAATGCCTCTTTGTTGAAAAAGATTTTGAAGCTTTCAATAAAATGTGATTGGTAGGTGTAAGGCCAAAGTTCGCAAACTCTACCAACATACTCATGGCTTGTGCAAAAATGAGAGCTTTGAAATAGGGCATGGACATTCATCACATAATGAACAATAGAGGAATTTTTCAGATGTTGTAGCTGCAACTGCCCTAAAAGACATGTATGCAAAATGTGTAAGCATAGACAAGGCATGTGAACTATTTGACAAAATGCCTCAAAGACCATTTTTCTAATGGAATGTCCTGCAGGATATCAACAGAATGGGTCTCAATGGAGTTGTATAATTTATTTAATTGATAGTTAATTGACCAATAACCTTTCTATTTATCTGAAATATATGGGGTCTTTGTTTTATTCATAGAATAATATTTTGATGCCCTCTTAGGAGGGAATATTATCTTCTCTACCTTTTGCAGTTGGAAAAAAGTTTTATTTTTATAAAAATAATACATATATATTAATTTACAAGAGTACACTGAAAAACACTTGATAAAGTAGTTTAATTTGTTTATATATATATATATATAATTGTGATGATGAAATTAGTATTTTCATGTTAATTTTTATTTTGTTTTGTGTCTATTTTAATATGACTATCTAGATGTAAAAATATATTGACAAGTGACATATTTTTGTATTATACTTTGCTCATAATCTTATATCTACTTGCATTAATTCCTATATATTCATTCTCTACCTCAAAATCAACACTTTATCCCTTCAAATCATTTCTAAGGGATGTTGGATTGATTTAGTTCAATTCCAATTACAGTAAGGAAAGAAATCATCAAAGAAAATACAAGGACTAAAGGAAAGCAGGACCCTCATCATTCTACATATTTAATCCAAAAACCTATTTTTATATGTTTCAATATTAAAAGGAAATATATTTATAAAAAATGAGTAGGCAGCGATTCATTTAGTAAAAGATTAGAGGATAGTACTTTTCACATATGTTGACATAAAAAATAAAACTTTTATGTTGACATAAAAGTTTTATTTTTCACATATGTGATCCCATACCTTGGGATCACATCACCATGAAAGAACTTCATCCAACATCCTTATGAGTGTAGGTACCACAAAATAGGTATTTTTCATATTTGTCTTCCTCGAGCGAGGGAAATTTGGGAAGAGAAGAGGAAAGTGAGACATGTAGTAGGTCTAAAAGAGGGAGATAACTAGAGGTCAAAAGATTAGAAGAAAATTTCGTAAACGCATGGAATTTTTTCTTGCTGAAGGGGGGTCATGTTCTTATGATGATGAGAGCATAGGTGACATTGAGGTGTCTTTGCGGTACAAACATATACGGAAGCAATGGGTACCCAAGGAACTTCCTCCAATAAACACTAATTTTTGTGTCAATGAGAGGATATATCACATAGCACCATCGTCATTACATGGTTTGGGCCTATTTTGCATCAATGACATAAAGGTCTATTATGACAAAGTTATTAAATTGATGGATTATTTCAGACCCTATTACAGTTACAAAGATTGGATGCAGTTGGTTCGATATACACGAAGTATGAGTAGGTATGCACTGTCAACAAATTATATACAGGTAAAAGATAAGGATCAAAATAAAGGAGTGGCTATGTACATTGACAGAAGGAAAAAAGCATCAGGGAATATTGCAGAGTTTATAAATAGTACATGACCTGGGTCAACAAATAAGCAACCCAATTGCATATTCGAGGTGCATGAGGGAAACCGTGTATTTGTATGTGTGATAAAATCAATAACTGCAGGGGAAGAGTTGCTAATCAATTACAATTTGAATCACATAGATACAAACACATTTACTATGGGGGTGGTACGTACTATATACCATTTTACCCAACCTCCAATTAATGACTCCAATATACCATTTTATTATTATATTTTTTTCGTAAGTCTATTGGTTTCATTTCAGTAATTTTCTTTTATATTTAATTTTTGTCACATCAGGACATTAATTGTAGGGGGAAGGCTTCAACCCAGAGCATAGATTGCGATGCATCTTTAGGCACTTCTACTTGATAGGTTTACCTCATTGTAATTGTACAAATTAGATACTAGCAAAATGTTTTATTATTATGCTTTTTTCATAAGTGTATTGGGTTAATTTTGATAATGTTTTTAATATTCTTGTCGCAGTCTGATGATCAAGGAAAGGAACCAATAGTAGAGGAGAGCATCCATAAGGAGGTGCAGTCAGTATTATGCGATGATGACATCGCATATTCTACAAACCCTCTAGATATGATAAGGAAAACCCAAAAAGATGCAATGAAGAAATCCTTCAGTTGTTATTCACAGTGCCTCAAATAGATGAGATAAGAGAAAGGGTTAAAATATTGACTGAGAGCACGAAACTTGCAAGTAAGTTTTCATGCGATCTTTAATTATAACATAAGTTCATTCATGCTTTTATATTTTGTACTCTTTTATGTCATGGACTAAAAAATGTGTTGTATTTACAAGATTTTTTGCATCCTCATGATGCTGTTGGCCATGATCAGGGTACTACAAGTGTTGCCCAGGGAGTAGGGTTTGGTACAAGTGTCAATCCTGATCTTCCTACGCATACATCACATCATCTGACCCCATCATCTATGCCTATATTGTCAACTAAAATGTCAGCAACACATAGCATGCAGGCATTGGGTAGTGCACCCTCTGACAATGAACACAACCCAAAACATGCATCAGGACATGTACCTAGGGATGCAGAGGCCACTAGTACTAGTGATGTTTTAGCAAAATTTCCTAGATCTTCTTGTATTACTAGTATAGGAACATTTCTGGTCACATTTTTGGTGATTGAGGATTTCATTCCCATAAAGATAGAGAAGGTCCCAGGTACTTTAAAATGTTTTAATTATTATTATATATAATCCAATTGAAATTTACTTATTGATCACTCTTTGTAGACTAATGATCCCATGATCATTTTTTTGGAAACGATATTTTTTATAAACATCTAAATGATATTACATTGGAGATCTTCGAGCTCACCATACGTACACAGTGGAATGCCCAAAATCAAGATTTAAAAGATGAGCTCATTAACCGTTTAGTTGTGTTATTCGGTAATAACACATTCAACCGAACCAAGGTCCTTAAGAAAGCTGGTACCTATCTAAAGTATGTGAGGGACCAATATAGGTCACATTTAGATAAGAACAAAAAGTACGAGTGTCCCCCATGATTCCAAGGAGGGAGTGGAAGGACCTAGTGTCGAATGGAAAGGAGAAGGTTGAAAAGAAAAAAGGAAAGACACCACCAGGCCAAGGAAGGTATGTGTTACTATCAACAATGTAATTATTTATTGATTACTCTTTCTTTTTGCATAATCTAACATACTTCAAACTTTTCATAGGTTGCTCGACACATCAAAGACAACAAAGGAAAGACTAGAAAAACACGAGTAGCAAAAACTTGGCTCTATTGGTTATATGAAATTAGCTGCACAAATTATAAGTATCGATAAATGAAATATTGCATCCAAATAATAAATTACAAACAATTTTGGTTTTATCACACCATAGAAGCAAAATTCATGATCTTATGCAAAAATGCAGGGCTCTGAATTCAACAGAGTGCCCACAAAAGAGGACCTGAAGATTTCCTTCTAGCAAGGCTATGGAGTCATGGCTGAACGCCTAAGACTCTTGAATAGGAAAACACAAGCTTCCATTGCACCCGAGACACAGGTAAATAAACTCAATGAAGTTTATTTAAAATTGAATACTTGTGCAATCTATTCAATATTAATTTCCACCATAAAGTAATCATGTGCCTATTTTTTTTAAACAGGAAAGCAATGATAATACTACACATGACATTAGAATGCAACCTAGTGAGGGTGGAGCACAACCTGTAGATGAAGGTCATGGTGTGCATCCTGGTACTGGATGTATTCATGTGCTATACAAAACGCAGTATGGATTAATACAATTAAACATATTTAATTGCAATTGGTTTATTAATTAATGTAACCTTTTGTGTTTCAACTTTAGAACCTGTAGAGTCTGATCAACATGTTGAGCATGATCAAGCTAAACAAGATTAGGAACATGATGTGGCCCCATTAGGTAAAGAGCACCACTCTAATGTTCTTTTAAACATATTTAATTACAATTGGTGTATAAATTAATGTAACATTTCATGTTTCAACTCCAAAGGATTTAGAGGGTGTTCATGAGCATGTTGAGCATGATGCTATAAGGCAAGATTAGGAACATGATGTGGCCCCATCAGGTAAAGAGCACCACTCTAATGTTCATTTAATTAATGAAATCCTTGTAACAATAATAATAAAACATATCAATTTAACATTTCTTTGTTATTGCAGTAGACCCCCTTGCAGTGGCCTCCACGTCGTGAGTACACGACTAGGCATACATTAAGATCACAAGTAGAGGGCAGAACAACTAAAGGGGGGACAAATGATTTAGAAAATGATACTCCAGTTCTTTTTTTAGTTGCAAAAAAGAAACAAAAAAAAAGTGATTGTAATCATATTATGACAACCATATTTTTGATAATATGTAAAAACTGAAAGAATGAATGTTATATGTTAATGAATGAATGTTATATGTTATTAATGGATGAATGAATGATTAATGTTATGTGATTTGGTATGGGGAATTGACAGTGATGTGAGGGGAGGGGGGAGAGGCAAAATGAGCTTCGACCATCACGTGGTTGACCTTATTAAGTAGATAATATTAAACTATTCTCGAAACAAAGAGAAGCTCAATAAGGTAATGCACTTTTCAATATTTCATTATATGTTGCACTTTTAAGCTTATGCGATTTTCATTAGTTCTCTTTGCTTCAATATGTTACCCTTTGTACTTATTTTACTTTTTAACACATCTCATATGTTACCCTAGATGATATATTTTGTAGGGAAAGCTATCCATGGATGGATCCTGTGTCTGGGGATATACAAGTTTGGATTAGACAAACTTGGGATGTACTCATGTAGCGCAAAACCAAAAGAGAAGAGCCCATCCATTTCAACACAAGAATTGGCTTGAGACTGGTATGTGGTTCGAACTAGGTCTAGGTATGAGGGGTCTAGGAGAGAGCCCTATAACACAACTGGTATTAAATCATTAAACATATAGATATTGTAATAATGTTGTTAATGCTAAAATCATCCACAATTCACTATGTGATGAGTAGTTAGTGATGATGTCATGCCATTGTTTGGTAGGTTATTGATTTTGTAGTTGCTCCCAATAATCATCTTTAGTTGCTTACATGCCATTTGATCCATATAAGGGGCACCTTTCAATCTGGGTAGCAATTGTATAGATGATTCTCTTATTTAGTGACCAATGGAATAAGTGAGTGGATGGATTGCTCCTAGTAATCGCCTATCATGTGCTTCATGCACTGATGATAAAATAATTTCATTGGATAAAATTAATACAGTTATGTATTATATGTTGTTGGTTTGGTTTTTGGTTTGGGTTTAACTGTTATTTTTATTCACCCAGGTATCATATGAGAAAGCACACATATTTTGGTAGAGATCCATCACAAAAGTGACCTCTCTCTCTCTCTCACACACACACACTCACTTTCTCGCTCTCTCACACACACAACTGACCAAAAATAGAATGTATTATTTGGAAATCATTAGTTGTGGATTTAATTTCTATTTGAACTCAATTGTAATCAGGTGGGCTTCATACATTGTAGGAATAATATTTGTTTTGATTTGTGAGTTTGGTGTGTAGTTCAATGATGGCATCAACATACTTGTATGTTGTCTTTACACTAACTTTTTCCTATAAAATTTTAGGAACATATTTTACTTTATTCCACTATGAGAGAAGAAGGTGACTATTAGATTTTTTCCCAAGGAGATCTTCACATATTTGAAATTTTACCATATTAAGTCTTCCATTTTTTCATTTGCACATGTCTCAACTATTAAAACCAATTTTGTGATTAATCCTTTCAACTTAGTAGACAATTGTTTACTTTTTGATTGGTTAATGAGGGTTTTTGTATGGATTCCACAACCTTAAGACACAAATTTGGGTCCCTAGTTTCCATGTGTGGGTTTTCAACACTATGCCCATATGCTTTGGGACTTGCATTATTGCAGGTCATGTGAGACATATCCAACAATTTCTATGGCAGTTTTTGCCCAAGTCTTCATTGTTAGGTCTTCTACCATTGTTCTTATAAGCTATTTACTCATTATATGTATCCAAGACCTATTGTTCACACATTTCAAATTGAAGAGATATAACATATCGGCCAAATAGTATCTATGTCACCCTGATCATGTTTTATGTTTATATTGGTACAATACAATATATCGACACAACAACTGGCAAGCTTCACTTATAAAAACATTACAGGAATGGACTACATGAATGAGGAAGCACATTGTACAATATCGGCATAGGAACATTGCATTCATACTGATTGGCAAAATAAATTGGGCTATATATTTTGATTAAAAAGGAACAAATAGAGAATGTAGCACCACAAGAAATGCATATCGGCATAACTCATGAAAGTTTCCCTAACAAAATACTCATCGGCCATCGAAAGTCTAACAAGTGACAATTCTGATCTCATATATTACTTCGATGAAGATAAAAGGCTCGTATCGGGAACACATTCTTTTTGTTCTACTGATGGGTTATTCAAGAAAGCAAAAGAAATCACTCAAGATTTTGACATGAGGTACACCGATATATTTCATTGGAAGAACACATTGATATCAGAACAATAGAAAATGGACCGCCTGATGACACATCTTACACCGATAACATTTAGTCAGGAGAACATATCTCAAGTTACACCAACATTGTGGATAAAATAAGGCACCATCAGTGAAAGTTGTGTTGATGGAATTCATCGGTGGGTGTATCACCATCAGAAGTAATGAATAACTTTGGGCCCAATAGAATGAAGTCTCTCTGATAGGATTACATCAGATAAGCTACACTGATAAAGGATGCAAGGAAAGACAAATACTTGGAGTGACTTATACCGAAAGATACATCAGCCAAATTATTCATGCAAAGAACAAAACCCATACATATAACCGTGTTAGGGAGGGAAGATGTTTGAACGAATAATTTTTTTTAAAAACTACAAGGTTTCATCGCAATTTCGACAAACATAGCTTGACAAACCACAAAAATTTGCGACGAGGTTGTTGTACACGTGATGTAGTTTTTGTTGTAATGGCAACGACGGTTTGCTTCACCTCGTCAGAAAATGGATGAACGTTTGGTGTTTTTTCGATGATTTCAAATAAGTTTTCTACAGCGTTTTGTGATTTTTTGCATCGATAGATGGACGAAGTTACATTGATTTTGCGATGGACACCACCCAAATTTTTCGTGGCACTGATTGATGATGCTAGGTTGTGGTTTCAACATATAAAAATTGGTCGTTAAAGTGATGAAAATCCAACGACGAAATTTAAATCAGTGTTGCGTCAGTAAGTCGACAATATTTTGTAGATATGTCACCAAACATTCATCAGAATTTGTAGTCAAATACAATAGTGGGAGACAAGGATGAAGGGGCCAATCAAAACATGACTTCAATAGTCATAAGTTATAAGTAAAAATCGGCAACTGACTATAGGGAGACAACAAAGAAATATAGAAAAAGTGTTTTCCAAGACCAATTGGTTTAGGGTTTATTCATATGAGGGTTTTGGAAGCCCTAGCTTGCAATTTTAGAACTCTAATTGGATACAATTGAGGAGTTTCAAAACTTCAAAAAACCCAAAACATCAAAATAAACATGGATTTCAATAGGATGCACACATAGGATCTCTTTGATCGAATATAAATGATGAGCATCCAAGGGTAGCATAAAATGACAACAACTATTCCAAAAAATACATTTGAGTATCTCAGGCAGAAGCTAGGGGTTATTGCCCTTCCTTCTTTCAACTAGATGCATGAGTTGGTGCATATGTCCAAGTGAGAAATTCAAGATTTATTCTTTGTCCTAGACTAATGAAGGCTACCTCTTAGGGGGAGTAGGTAGTAGTTTCTTTGGTTGGTATAGTCAGAGGGTGCATATCTTGTTCCCCTAAGGGGGAGAGAGCAGTGGAGAGAAGGTAAATGGGAGAGAAAGTAATTTGGAGGTGTTTCCTGAAGTGAAGTTTGTAGGTGTTTCTCTTTTCTATTGATGTCAAAGGGGGAGAAAGTGATGTCTAAAAAACACAGGGAGAGAAAAGAAGCTTCAAAAACATAAAGAAGAAAGGGGAGAAAAAAATAATTCTAAATAGTCCAAGGGGAGTGATGCTTGATGTAGGGTTGCTTTTGTTGTTGATGGTTTTTCAGAGCTGGTGTTTCCATCAATGAAAAAGGGGGAGATTTTTGTACTATGTTTTCATTAGTGTTGTCATTGATGTCGACCTATTTCAACCTCTAGTGTGGTCATGTTGAGAAAGAGTTGTGTTTAGCAAGTGTTGTTGATGTAGTTGGTTCACTAGTTTCCAAGTGCTTTTGAGAAAATTTGAATGGAGAGTGTATAAGGTGACATAGTTGTGTTTCGCATTATGCTCCACATTTATTCATGGTTGAAGATGTGCTTGTGTGGTTTGGATGAGATGATCAAAGATGTTCAGAGGTGTTATATCTAGAGTTTTAGGTTTTGGATCGTGCGTTAGTGGAAGATGTGTTTGATTGTGTGTTGCTTGTGAAGAAGGTTGTCTAGGAGAAATGGAATTGCTCCACATTTTTCCACGTTGAGGTTTCTTGTCTTATGGATTCGGGAATGTTCTTATATTGATTGCGTCTACCTTCCCTTGGAGTGTTTGGTGTTCAGTTGTTCTGCAAGGTTGGTTAGTGAGTTGTATGTCTGTGGCAGTGTGGTTGGTTGCATATGATGATAATATTCTTAGTTTTAGGTGGTTTTGGAAGTGTTGAATATTATGATGATGTTGGAATATTTGAGGTTTTGTGCGATGTTACTACGTGGTCCACAGGATCTTTTTAGACTTGGTGAAGAGTGAATTGATTGTTTAACATTTTTAGTGCAGGTTTGGCAAACCTAGCGTGCTAGCACTGATTGCAAAGATGGTTTGTTGTTTGTGGAAGCATGGTGTAGCGTGTTGGTGTAGATTTGTGTCCTAGTTAACCCTTTTTTTGGTTTTCCTTCACTTCTTTCCACCGCAAAAATGTTTGGTGTCAACCTATTTGGTGGTTGCATGTTTGAGGTGCATACATTTCATTGAGGCCAACTTAGAGAAGTTGTTTAAGGGTGCAAAAGATATATAATCAAGGTTAATTGTTGGAGATGTGTTTGGAGTGTAGTGACGTGTAGGATGATGTGAATATAATCAAGTGTTGTGATCTATGTGTGAGCTTAAATGCCTAAGGCTACCGAAAGCAATGAGCAGAAGGTGTCTACATTTTTAGTGTACCAGAAGTTGCTGGAGGTAGTGAGTCAAAAGTTATAGATGGTGTAGAGTTGATGTAGTCGATCTTCATGCTGCTTTGAGGTAGTGAACCTCCTTATAATAATCTTCTTCTATTCTCTTTCTATTTCAAACAGTGAGTCCTTTGGGTAGTGATTCATTCTTTCCTTCCAAGCAATGATCCCTTCCAACAATGAACCTTTTTTAATCAGTGTTGTTATTCATATATATGTGAGTTAATCCTCACCATGGTTTTTCCCTGATTAGGGTTTTCCACACAAATGTAGCACGTTCTATGGTGTATGGTTGTGAATGTGTTTATGTTTCATTAGTCTACATTCATGTTGATGCATAATAAGGGTTTGAAGGTTAATGAGGGTTTTAATGTTTTAATGTACAACTAATTCACCCTCCCTCAGTTGTCTTGTGTGAACACATTTTAGGGCAGCCACACAAAATGCTACATGTTATATTTTTTTGACAAAAATAGGAGCACTTTTTGTGGCCCCCTATTTGAACCCATTAATTTCCACCATTTTAAAAAAATAGCAGTTTAGAAAGTAGGTGCAAAGCACCACAACTTTTATTCTTGTTGCGTTTTCAAATTTTGAGCATAAATTTCTTCAATTTCTCGTCCAAGATCAATTTTTCTTGATTTCAAAAGAAAAAAAGTGGCCACTTAAGATCTCCTTTTGGTCCTCCATTTCCATGCACAACAATCCATCAGGAATAATGATTTTTTCCACAAAATTTGGGAAGGAACTCTACAACAACAAACAATGGCAAAAAGTGCAACAATGTTTTATCGCACTCACTATATCTTTTTTTTCTATAAATGCCAATAATTCCCTTTCTGGAATCATGGTTAAAGAGGTGTATTGGGATTTTATTTCCTTAAGATTTAACTATGCTAAAGTTTCCTATTTATGTTTCCTAAAATGAAAATAGTCACCTTCCTATATTCTAGGAATGAGGACAGTTGTAATTTAGAATGCTAGGAGTCCAACCAGTCAATGACAATTAGAATTAGTCTACATATATTTTGTTTTTTTTTTAAATAGAAAAATGTTGATTATCATTATTTGAACAATAATCTAAATCAGTTCTTTATTAATTGATGTTGTTGTGGATGCAAATCAGTGGACGATAAGAATAATTGATTGATATTTTTGTCAAGTAAAAAAGTACAACAACCCAAGCAAGGGCCCACTTGAGGTAATGTTGTGTGTTATTAACATTAGTAGTCAGTAATTTAAGTATATTTAAGTTTAGATCATTGTTTATTCGATAGTAAAGGTAATTGTTACCTATAACAACTATTAATAGGATCTACATCATTAGAATTAACCCATGGCAATTGCTGTAGATTTTTTGAGTTTTTAGTATGAATTCCTTTTTGAATGGAAAGTTTAATTTCTACACTAAATCATTTGGGATAACTCCCAAAAATCTTTGAGTCGTATACATAGTGTCGACATCATCTAAGAAGACATGTCCCTAATTTGACATTATAAATATAACCGTCATAACTAGTGAATCACTTAATAGAAGATATTTTGATTCGTTGAGTTGAGTGCATGTTACAACTACACTAGCTTTATTAATCAATGTAGTAACATACACCACCATCATATATTATTTTCAACATTTTTGTCTTTCCAATTTTTTTTGATTTATTACCTAAATCTTCCTTAATACTAACATTTTAAACCAAAATTAAGACTTTTCAACATTACCCCCACTTAAATATAAAAATCATTTTAATCATCTATATAAAAAATAATCATATGTATAAATTCACTTCAATTTTTAAGTCAAACATACACTTAAATTCACTTGAGATATTAAGCCAATCATACACTAAAATTCACTTCAATTATTAAGTCGATCATAAACGTTTTTGTCAATAACAGAAAATGTCATCGCATTCATAACAATCTCTACCAAACGCTCTTTGAAAAATGGGATCTTCAGTTCGTTAAAATTTGACGGTCGACCTGTCTGTTCAGTTAAATTTATTTGCAGATCCCGTTGGAAGGGAAAAATATCAGATTCTAAATATACAGTAAATAATGTAGAATTTTCGACTGTCTCTTTTCACAAAGACACAGTCTTCACTGATTTTTTTTTATTTTTTTGGCATTTTACGGTGAAAACGCCTAAATAGTTAAGACGGCCGTCAAATTTCTGTTCAATATTTTTCTGGTCATTAATAGGAGAACGTTGAAGAAAGGTTCGACAGTATGAATCTGAGGGCAGGATTTTTATCATCTTGCTCCGGACAAAATTTACAAAGAGTCGTATTAAGCTCTTACTAGCCGATCCAAGTGTTGCCCATCACAAACATTCTTATCGAAGAAAAATCATGGATGTGCTTGGCAAGCCCAGGCTCAGGAAAATTGCAGTGAAAAAAGAAAATAAAGAATCCACAGATGGGGAAGAGGAGATCACCGAATTCGAACCCGTGACTCCGGCAGGCCGCGTCTTGAGTCAATCCTCTTTAAACTGTTATATTATCGTCATATTCAAGATGAAGACGCAGATGGATGTAGAGGGTATTAAAGCGGGTCTGGAGTCCAGTCTTTTAAAGCACAGACGATTCTCCAGCGTAATGGTTAGTAACTCAGCGCAAATTATGTTTTATTTGGTTTTCTGTTTCAGATGAGAGGTTGGATGTTGTTTATTGACTTTCTGCTCTTGTTTGCATTTGTATTGCAGACGAAAGACAAGAACGGAAGGTTGATTTGGGTGCCAGTGGAAGTCAACATATGTGATCATGTTTTCGTCCCCTGCATCGACCCTGCAGAGACTGAAAGTCCCGATTTCTATGAGAATTACGCGGCCAGATTGGCCACAGCCCATCCGCTGGATTCCTCCAGGCCGCTGTGGCAATTTCATCTCTTAAATGTCAAGAGTCAAGGGGCGGCCTCTGCCATAGTTATGAGAGTCCATCATTCTTTAGGGGACGGTGTGTCTCTCATGTCGCTCTTATTGGCCTGCACCAGACAGCATGCCGACCCTAAATTGCTCCCCACAATCCCACGCCAAACAAGGTCAAGCAGAATTGCTGGGGCTAACTTTAGGGGACCGCCCTGGCCTTTGGGGGTTCTGTTGGGCATACTTCTTGTAGCCTGGTACACATTTTTGGATGTCTTGTATTTTGTGGCTACCATACTCTGGCTTAAGGATAGCCATACACCGATTAAGGGATATCCAGGGGTGGAATTGGGTCCCAAGCAGATTGTGCACCAGACTATCAGTATGGAGGATATCAAGCTTGTCAAGGACGCTATAAAAGGGGTAAGATTTACAGATTTGCAGGAACATAAATTGATTGTAATTTCATTTTTGTATGGCTGCTTGATGTCTGGTTGTGTTGGGTAAGTGCAGACAGTGAATGATGTTATGCTGGGGATTACTTCGGCAGGGATCGCAAGATACCTGGAACGAAGAAATGGTAAAAAACCTTACCTTTTATCTGTGTAGTATTTCCGCTGTGTATAATTATGGAACATTGTTTTCTGGGATTCAACTAAAGTAGGTTCCTTTATCCCATTTTCGGTTGTGAGGGCTAATTGGGATGGAATATTGTGGTTTTCAAAAAGCAAACTCTAGCCTTTTTGCAGGATTTTAGATCATTTATGAGTTTGTTTTGTTATCTGATGTGGGAGTACAAGTACATTGATATCTTTTTAATTGTGAGTTAAAAATTGAGGGGTATTTATTCCTCTTTGGTTGATACCTCTTTGATTGATAGTCAAGGATTGAGGGGTATCTATTCCTCTTTGACTGAAAGTTAATGACTGAGGGGTATCCATTCTGTCAAAGTCACTGGAAGTACAATTCCACCCTCATTTAGGGTTTGAACTTTAGTGAATTGCATAATTAAGAAACATACAATCACCCAAGTGTGTTCAACCAATTGAATTACAACCCTTTCAATACCTAAAATTCGCAAAACAAAGGAATTATTGATGGATCAGGAAAACCCATTTTTAGGCACAGAATCTGTAATTTACTAGATTCAGTGATTCATGTAATGAACAAAACTCCCAAATCTATCCCACCACAGAATGGCTTAAAGGTCAAACATACCAATAATATTCTTGTTTAACACTAGCATTTCCTCATCCAGTATTTTCTGTTAGCTTCTAATCACTTTATGTGGATGGAAGTGGTCTCAAACCATTCACAGAGAGAAAATTTTGCACTGCTTTGAC
This sequence comes from Sequoia sempervirens, assembly GCA_007258455.2. NCBI lineage: Eukaryota > Viridiplantae > Streptophyta > Pinopsida > Cupressales > Cupressaceae > Sequoia > Sequoia sempervirens. The sequence continues at coordinate 457,518,060 of VDFB02281492.1, read as the reverse complement.
ACTAGCCATAACAGCCAAGCATAACCAATACAACCACTTTTCACAAAGGCTGAGCATCCCCAACACATACTTTTTGACTGGTTGAAAAATGGCACTTTTATATCAACCTAACCCTACTGCTCCCAACAGTTACGGCTTGCCAATTCGCCCAACAGCGACACTAGAACATACCAAGATGAACTTACCTGTGCTGCATCCTTTTTCATGGATATACCGTGAAAAGGGCTTCTTACAATATAGTTTCGATGATTGGGATTTGCAGAAATTGGGTAATATAACACGAATTTGTTTCTAATTTCTGTACTATTGCATTGCAAGAGGAGGAGCGTTCAGATAATGCTGATACAGACACAAAAAAGAAAGCAGAGCATAGGAAAAATAATGGCGAAGGGGTTTTGCCGTCGAAACTACGCATTCGATCCACGATTCTAGTGAACACAAGGGCTACACCGGGGCTCCATGTAACTTATTCTCCTGACCCAATTCCATTTTTTCAAATCTTTTCTGTGAAATATCTTTACAAACCCCGTTAGGTTGTTAATTTCAGGAGCTAGCAGACATGATGGAAACCGGGATTGAAGCAAGGTGGGGGAACAATTTAGGCTATGTGATTCTTTCGCTTCCCACGGATAAGCAAAAGAGTCCTCTGGATTATGCCCGTGCAGCCACGGCCATTTTTAGGAAAAAAAAGCTATCTCTGGAGGCGCCCTTTACTTATGCAAGTGGTACTCTATTGATCCATCTGGCAGGCGTTAAGGTATGAAGTCTGAACTCTGAATCTGAACATAGGTCTGTCCAGTTCATTTGTTCTGACCTGTTTATTCGCCTTAAATTCCTGGCATGTGGCAGGCTGCTACAATCCTGACATACAATATGATCGCGAACACAACCTTTTCCTTCTCCAACATGGTGGGGCCCCTGCAAGAGGTGGAATTCTTCGGCCATCCAATCATGGATATTATTCCCACGGTCTCTGGGCATCCTCATGTGAGTATATATATATATTTTACACCAGACAGCTTTTTGCTAATGGTTTGTCAAAATTTCTGATACAAATTACTGGTTTTGCCATGCAGGCTTTGACCATGCATTTCCAAAGTTACATGGGAAAAGTAACGTTGGTGGTGAGCGCAGCGACAGATGTGATTGCAGATCCCAAACAACTTTGTTTGGATTGTGTAGATGCTTTCCATTCCATGAAGCAAGCAGCTGCTCTGTAAATCATTTAATTTTTATGAAATGAAAAAAAAATATATGATCACGAGATCAGATAGTCTATAATTTTCAAATTCCTTTCTATTTGCTTGTCATCATGATGATAGATCATGGAATATGATCCGAAACGTTGATGTAAACAATTGCACACAGTTTATCCATAAATCTTGAGCATTAAATGTCATGAATAGTTCAGACTTGTGATGCTTCTGGTATTGGAAAGTGTGGCGCATGTTCAATTCAGAATTTTAAATTTCCCTACATAAAAAATTGCAACATTTATGATGGACTTGAATGCTAGTTTGGAATTTTTTAAAAGTTTTTAACAGAAATTGTTATGACTTTGCTGGAACCGATCATTTAGTTATAATATTTTAGTTGAAGAAGACTTCTAATAATAAGTGTAGGTTTATTTGAGATGTTATAGCCAAAAGGTGTTAATATCTATAAAAATGAAATAAAAATTGTTATACATATTTTATTACAACAATTATCCAATATTGTCACGCCCTAAAAATTTATCCAACCTAAACCACATATGACTACCATTCTTTTTTCCCACTTAATATAATAATGTTAGCAATAATTGAAAATCTCGACTGGTCAAGAAAATGGAACTCATCTAGCTATCACAAGAAATCACAACAACCATTAGTTAGATACGATTAATCAAGAATATGAATATCTTCATTGTATAGGAACAACCATTACTCATGTATTATCTAACATAAAAGAACATAAAATATAGGACATAAACCATCAATGACTAATAGGATCATCAAGACCACAAGAGACAGTGTCTTACAAATATATAATTGGTGAACAAATTGCCATCAATGTATATGTATGTCATATTTCTCAATCTACATCACCTTTCCATACCAAACTTGTTAGTCATCCATGTTTACTTTCGAATTTTAAATTTCTTCCCATAGGAAGTTGCAACATTTATGGTGCACTTAATGGAAGTTTGGAATGTAACAAAAAAAGTGTTTGCAAGAAATTGTTATGACTTTGTTAGAAAGGATCCTTTAAATATTTAGTTGAAGAAAACTTAAGTATAAATTTAGGTTTATTTGAAATGTTATAGTCAATCTAATGAGAGAGGTGTAAATGTCTATAAAAACGAATAAAAAGTGTTATGCATAATTAGTACAACAACTATCCAATATGTAATTGGTGAACTCATTACCATCAATGTATGTGCACGACATACTTCTCAATTTATATCACCTTTCCATATCAAACTTGTTAGTATTCTTCTATTAAAGTAGTCATACACAACCCAATAAATACCACATTTCTATTATTTGGTCGATTGAATATGCCATAAACTCCAAGACACCATAATGATTATTACTAATTGTTTAGCATATGTAGTGAACATATGTGTGTGTATGTACATATGAATGTATCTCTTGATTTTTTGTCATTTTTGGTCCAAGTGGAAAAAAGAATATTGGTTGATAACGACTGACGTAGTTTAATTCAAAAGCAAATGAATAAACCTACAAACTATGAAAATATCATGTTACAGACTCTAGTGTTGAAGTCGGATATAAAAACAATTGTCCTCTCTCACCCTTTGGCAATCTCTTCATTTTAAGGTGCCTATTTTGGAATGTTCTCTCTTTTGATAGATCAAGGTTAATCGGATTAGAATCAAACTTTCCTAATAAAATTATATTTTTATCATTAAAAAATTCTTCATAGATGTAGATAGTTTTGAGCGAGAGAAAAGTGCTTATTGGTGGGGAGATTGTGACAAATGTTCCTCTTACTAATAGTTTGTAGGGCACTAATTTTTTTGATATGTATGATAATTGGACTAGAGTAACTACTTATATGTTATTGTCCTCCCTTTCATGATATATAGATTTATCTAAATAATTAAATTTCATAGAAGAAATGAATAAATGACAAGGTTTTGGGGTCCTTTCAAAATCATCTTCCAATCTTTGATCAAAAGTGCTTATCTAATAAAAAACAAATGATTGAATAATATGCAAAACAATTATGTGAGAAATGAAATGTAATTCTAAATACTTCTCATAATTATATTAGCAACCAATCCACATCCATTTCTTCAACTCTTAACATCTTTTATATATTTGTGTGAATAGGAATACAATCGTGATTAGTGAATTCAAGCAAATAGGAGATGATAGAAATAATCAAGAATTCAAATTCAATGACCAAATAGACCTAATGCCAATAGAGTGTGTGCACATCAAAATGAAAGCAAATAATAGCATAAACGAAGCTAATCTAATCTACTTTACCTCCACCAAAAATTGCCTAGCCTTACTCCATTGTAAAGTATAAAATTATGTTATTATGATGATATATGGATTGCTCATGAAACCTTAGCATAACCTTGTTAAGAAAAAGTGTGATAAAAAAATGAGTATAGTTTGGTTGCAATTTGAGGAGAAGATTGAATAATCAAATGATAGATTCAATTTATAGCTTTTCAAGGATATTGGACTAACAACATGAGATGTGAAATGAGATCAATGGATGATGATTGCATGAGGCTACATGGAGAGATGAAGTGAATTGAGTGAGAGTCAACTAGGGTTGAAGTTCAGTCAACTCACTAAATTTAGCAAAGGTCACTAAATTTAGTGTTGCTCTCTAAATTTTGGATTTGAGGAATAAAGATGGGATTTACTATTATTAGGAAATAAATAAATGTAATTTTATTTATTTTTAGAGGAATTCACAAACTAAATAAATTAAATAAGTTATTTAATTATGGAGGAATATAATGAAAAATTATTTAATGATGAGAGATGAGAGGAATGCATGCTTTAATTAAATGTGGATAAGAAGATAATGCAAGATTTAATTAAAAATGAAAAATTATTTAATTATAGAGATGGAAGAATAATTTAAAATTATTTAATTAAAGTGGATGCGAAAAAGTTACAAAATAGAAATTGTTTAACTAAAGTGAATGAGGGAAAATGATCAATTAATTAAATAATTAAAAAATGATTCAATTAACTTAGGTGATGAATGAAAATGATGAAATAATTAAAATTATTTAATTAATGTGAGAAATGGGTTAGTTAAAATTATTTAATTAATAGTGATGAAAGAGATGACAAGTGGTGATGACAAGAAATGATGTGTAGTACCCCTCTTGTTTGCATCTTTTTAATGTGAGATTGATGCTTTAGCTCCATCGTTTCCTTGTGATTGTTATGGTATTTATTTTATGGCCTTGATTGGTGTGTATGAACCACCACATGTTTGAGATGAGATTCCTCAACATGTCGGTTGGTGGCATTTTGTGCGTTTACATGATTGGTTTATTATTATGCTTCAATAAAGTGAAATGCATTATTTATGCTATGATTAAATGTGATCTTGATGATCGATGTTATGAAGAAATGATTTATATGGTAGATGTATATATATTATTTTATGTTTTATGATATTGGACCTTGTTGGGATGGTTATGTTGTGCTTTAGCTATATATACATTGAGCAGGTACCCTTGATGTGCATTGAATGGTTATAGGTACAGAGTTATTTCTCAACCTAGCTACACAAGTCTAAGTTATTTCCCCAATGGTGGTTAATTCAAAGATGTCACATTGGACCCCTCCCTATCCATTCCTTGGTCATACTCGAATCGAGTATGGTATGTGTCATATTTGACCGTATGTGAACCCAAATTTGAGTTAGGAATTATTTTATAATCCCTAGATGTGTTGTGAAATGCCAGTGTGTGCTTGATTTAAATAATTTTGAGTTTCATGCTTTTCCGCAAAATATTTAATAAGTTGCAAATTGCATGATTTAATTGTATTTTAATCATAGAATTAGATTAAGGTGAATATTTAAATGATAGTTTAAGTTACTTTTTTTTATCATAAATGACATGCTAGGAATTTAAATGATTCTATAGTGATCATCAAAATATCTTATGTATTTTGGGAAAAATGTGAGAAGATTAAAATATAGTTAAGTTAATTAATTTTGGAAAAACCCTGGGTGGGGATGTGTATTTGTATTCAATTTAATCATTTAATCAAAAAGATTACAAAATGAATTGTGTTGAATGTTTAATGGAGTTCAATTGCAATTTTGGGAAATTGGAAATAAAGAAAATAGAAAATATGAAAAAGAAAAAAGGGAATAAAGAAAAAAAATACTTAGCTTTTTATTTATCTTTTTTTTTTTTGAGAAAATGTGCTCTCCAAAAACCATCTCCTTGCCCAAATTTTGAAATGGTGCTTGGGAATGCAATTGTGAACGAAATCGGATGGGATTCGAAGCAACATGATAGGAATGGGAATGGCAAGGTGTTTGCAAGTTTTCATTTGCATTCATTCGGTGTTCTCAATGAGGTATCCTTCATTTTAAATTTTGTCATAATTTAAATTAAATTGTTAAATTCTTCTCTTGCTCATTTTCTTTCATTTTAAAAGGTTGAATTAGAATTAGGGGAGTGTAAAAACCTCCCAATGCTTTTCATTTGACCCTGTTCCATGTTATTTATTTTATTTCATGAATTTTTGAGAATTTTCAATAATGGGGTTATAATGCCCTTTTTTTAGAAATGTGTGAAATGTGAATTTTATGTGAAAAGTGTGTTATTGGGTGTATTTAGAGAAAAAGGGTATCTTTAGATTTTTGAATTTTGAAAAATATTTTTTGAAGAAAATTTTAATGGTGGATTTGGTAAAAACCTAGTTTTTACCTTATAAAAATATTAATAAAATTTGAGATTTGTATGAAAATGAATGAATTTTTATGTTTTTAAAATATGGAACCTCGTGAAACATGATATTATACATTATGAGAATGTTTCATTGACTTTGAGAAAAAATGTATTTTTGCATTAGTTTTTGTGCCACACTTGTTGGTGAGTGTGAAGATCCTAGGAATAAGGTACTAGAGATGGTTATGGGAGTGGATCCCAACATTTACCCGTCCCAAAGTGGCAAGTAGGTTGATCATGGGTAGAGAGTCATTTAATCAAGTGACAATTAATGAAACTTGGGTAATAAATTAACTAAGATAATGGATGCCCCTCTCATGCATTGAGTGCTAGTATAGACTAAAGATGTTTGGGAAGACATTCCAGCTTAGGGATCTTGGGTCTTTTAAGATCAAGTATCCTCATATATATGAGAGGAGTACTAGATTATGTGACTGCCATACCTTTGATCATAATGATGACACTTCCTAACTAGCTTTCTAGCATCTTACCCTAGTGTCTTTTGTGTGTGTGATTGGCTATTGGTGAGTGCCCAATGAAAATCCTTGTTGTACCCTTGTATTGAGTTATCCCATGTTGGTTAGATACTATGGCATTGGTGAGTTGGCCCAATACAACTTGTGATGTGACATTGGTGGTTATGCCTAATGTCAATGGTGTTATATTATGGTGTTTATACCAAGTGATGGCATGTATTGGATCCATGATGTGTTTTGGATGATCTTAAGTGTTTATATGATGTGCATGTAGAGTGTATAGTTCATGTATGGTGTGTGTGTAAGCCTTCTCCCCATCTATCTAGCATGAGACTTATGTATGTGGCCCATGTGACTATCTCCTAGCACGCTGGGAGTGGATCATTTGATTCCATGAGATCAAGTGTCATGGTAACCACCATTGGGGACTTGAGGTTCATGTATTGAGGAACATCGTGATATCATTTAATCTCAAGTTAAATTCATGTATTAGGTGTTGATTCATTCATATAATTATAATAATTATATTTTGGAAACTCTCTTTAGAGAAGGATGTAACCTTGTAAAGAAAATATTAATTTGATCATTTACATGTCTTGGTGTTGGTGTCAAGCATGATATATTTATGATTATATTTGTTATGATGTAAAAATGCTTAATCAAAATGAGGAACACTTCATTTGGTGCTTAAAATGAACCTAGGTGTCAAAATTCATAGTTGGGTAGCTTGTTCCTATACCTAGACAACCTTGTCAAATAATAAGTGAACCCATATTTTTAAAAAATTGCTTAACTTTATTTGAGTGGCCTAGTGGCATCTGGGGAACCTTGGTAGAATTATGGATGGCTTGGTAACCATATAAATTCTAGAATATAAAACTTCTTAACTAGGGTTAGTTAAGGGTTTTATAAGGCCTATACCCTTGTCAAATAAATTTTATGGCTTTTTGTTTTCTTGTGGTGATCATTTTTGTCAACTAGGTCTTTAAAAACCTAGTCAAGTTTTCTCTCCTTTTGGTCTTGTTAGTCCTCTCTTCGAGACATTAGATGGGTATACCATGTAAACTATCATGTCTCCTTTCTAATTTTAGAAATTTTCTATTTTTTAGCAGGCCCAGTGTCCTAAAAAAGCGGGTTTGGGATTGGCAATTAACTGGGAAAAAGTTAATTATTCGATAATTAAATTAAAGCTTTTTGGAGGAAAATAACAAATATGTTTGAATTACTTGATTTGACCAAGTTTGTCGTGGCCTTTTGGGGAAAGATTGATTTTTTATTTTTAGCTTGGGAGTGGTGCAAGTTGAGGTTTCTTCTTTAGGAATCTTTTTTGAGTGCATGATTTTGTTCTTTCAACACTTGGCTTGAGTAGTTACAATCTTCACATGCAATAAACTCATGCTAGGCATTGAAATCTAGGCACCAAAGTTTGCGGCTATTGGGTTTGACATATTTTATTACTTTGTTTTGCAGTTTGGATTCATTCTATGTTTGTTTCTCTATACATAGGTTTTGGCTCTCCTACAAAGGTTGATAAACCATTGTAGGAATAATCTCTAAGGCTATAAAACCAAGGATATTTGGACTCAAGAATAGTGGATCTAAGGTTCAACAAGTGGAACTTCACAAAGAAATTGCATTGTTGTTGAAGGATTAATTCATTGTGGAGTTTTGGTCAGGCTGTTTGGTAGGGATAGTGTTTTGGAGTGCTTTTGATTTTGGTATTGTTTTAGATTGTTGTTATCAGTTTGGTAGCTGATTATTAGAGTATATTCATGTATTTTTTCTAACCCAAACTCTTTATAGAGTGTTGGAAATTTTGTAATAGAAGATATAGTGATTTTGTTGTAGTTTGTGAATTTATTTGCTCTTCTACTTAGTGCAATTTGGAGTAGGGTTTTGGTTTTTTTTTGTTGCTATCATGAACAACAAGATAATTTTTTAAACTTGTATTCACAGAAAGTCATGATTTTTCCATTGGCACAATGGTTTATGTTAAATTTGAAGATTATAACTAATTTTTCAGTGCCCCTAATTTCTCCTTTTATGTGTTTTTGGAAAAATATTTAATGGCATATTAAGAATGTTTAAGAGGGATATTACATTAAAAAAAATTGTTCACCATAGTCTTGGGGCCCTAGTATTTCTTGCACTTAGTTCTCAAGCATCATCATTGAGAACTTATGTCATCTCTTGCATTATTTTGAGTGTAACCTTCTGAAAGGACCCACTTGTCAACCTAAGGTTGTGGGAGATTGTTCTATTGGTCTTGTGAAGATTTAGGAAGGTTGTAATCTTTCTTGGTTAATCTTGTAAGCATCCTCAATAATCATCATAGTTCATAGGATGTTATGGAGTAGTTTCTTCCCTCGGGTGATGTCACTTTATGATGAGATGTCTTGGGAAGCGTGAGGTTGTCTAGAAGTGACTTATTATTCTAGTTTGAGGTGAGTGGTGCCTCTTGGTTAGGTAAACTCTTGTGAAGGTTTTCCTATGTGTTTAGAGTGGTCTAGTTTGTTTGGATGTGGATTGGAGGTTAATAATGTTACAAGGTATTCACCCTTGGTCCTTGTGTTGTGTAGTGCAACGCTTGGGTTTGTGACATGGTTTAACCACCTCTTGTGGATTCATTAACTCTGTTAGTCATATCAAGCATTAACATGTCAATATTTTGGTGCAACGACAACCATTTGTGCAATAATTAGTATTAGAGCTTGGGTCACGGGTTCTAACCTCTTGCTTGCTCTAGGGGATTGTTGCAAGGTGTGTGCCCTTGGTCTCCTTATGTTGTGCAACATAATGCTTGGGTTCATGACATAGTTTAACCACCTCCCATGGATTCATTAGCTTTGACGATTGTATCAGGCATGAACAGGTTAATATTTTGGTGCAACGACAACCATCTATGTAATTGATAAATTTCTCATCCTATCCTAGTGTGTTATCATAAGAGAATGTGATCATGGTTTAGTAACCAATCGTTGTGAGGTTGTTGTCCACTCCCTCTCTCGTATGATCATCATGGTGGATTTATCCCATGATTAGTTAGTCTTCCATTATTGACACCTTGCTTATGCAATGGTGAAGTGCCTTGTTGTCTCTAGCTTTGTGTCATTGTGAAACTTGTGTGCACATTGACTATATATGTGTGACATGTCATTGTTGTTGTAGACACTTAAAAATGTCTTGAATGATATCACACACTCGAATCTAATATACTAACATCATTTCATCCTAAAACTCATCCTCTTTCTGCTTAATTGATTAAATTATCCTAGCTATTTAATTAATCGCATCATTTTCATCTATTAATCCGATTGATCTAATTAGGTCAATTGCTACCCCTTTCATGCTGACCTATCATCCTGTTAAATTGGATAAATAAATAAAATTAATTTAACACCTTCAATCCTCTCATTTAAATCAAATAATCTTAATTATTTAAATTAAATGTCATTTTGACCCCTTTTCATTAAATGAGTTAATTATTTAATGAATATCCTAAATTCCCCTAATTTGCATAATTGAAACTTTGTTTTAATTATCAAATTACTAATTAATACTAACTTTCCCACTTGCAAAAGAATATTCCTCCTTTGCACATTCCTCCAAAAAGGAATATTCTCATGGAATATTCCTTCCCCTTTGCACATTAAAATTTGGTTTTAATTAACTAAATGCTAATTTTCTTCCAAAAAGGGAACATTCTCATGGAATATTCTTTCCCTCTTCACTCATTTGAAAAAAGGAATATTCTTCCTTGCAACAAACTTTCAAAAAACTTCTTGAGCAAGTTTTGAAAGTGTGCTTGCATGATTGTGAGCCCTTGATTAAATATCATCTTGCATTTTCAACCCTTGATGGGAATCCATGATCCATGCCTCCATTTTCCTTCCATCCTGACCATTGATTGATTCTTTCAATCTTGACCATTGGTTTCATTTTTCCTATTCTACAAATAGACCTTGCATCTATTGAATAGGGATCCATCTTTTTATAGTAAATGTATGCTATTAAAATCACTCTCATCTTGCATCCATTCTTAGCATATATTTAGCTTTTTTTAGTTTAAAATCTTGATCATAGTAGCTTAAAGCATCCATTAATGGCTTCCATGGTAAGTTAGTTGCATCCATTTAGTATATTTTGAAACTATGGTTTTAATCTTTCAAATCTTGCATGCATTTAGAATAGCTTTGCATACATTTACATTGATCATCTTAGATTTCATTATGTTAATTTAGCTTTTATCATGTTTCACCTATATCTCTCATCGGTTTCATCAATTTTCTTTAATAAAAATAATTGAAACAAGCTCATTATCCATAGGATTGTGAAAGGGTCACCATTCCACATCAATGTGACATCACTCCCCCAATAGGATAAGTTTCAATGTCTTAGAGTAGATGTTTATCAAGCTTTCATGTTTTAGAATGTTAGTTTTAGTGACTTCTTTGTCTTTTTTTACATTGAATGATCTTATTGGGATTGATGCTTAGTGGCTTAAGTATGTTTTTGAATTTATGGATCAAGCGTAGTTAACCTATACTATGTTATTAGTCACATTTTGGCACTGGAAGGAGGGCTCGATCGATCAAATATGATGATTTTTTCTCTAGATTCTCGTTTTCCTGGTTTTGTAGGTACAACGTTGCTTTTGGAGGCTATAGCAACAACTTTGTCAGGTGTCGCTATATAGTGACACCCTTTTCAGAGGTAACAACAACACTTAATTAAATTAGCAATGCTTATTAAATATTGTGACGCTAATACTTTTTGAAGGTATCAAAGAATTAAAAATAGTGACGCCTCCAATATAGTGACACCATCATCATCCCTGTTTTACTACAGAGTGATGCTTTTTCTCACTAGAGCGATGCTTTTTGGAATTATGGAAATGCCTTCATAAACAACAACACTTTTTACTGGTAAACAAAAACAGTGACTAAATTTTTGCATGTGTTTTGAATTTTTGATTTTATATGATCTTTAACATGTCACTAACTTCTGCCTTTTGTTTTTGAGGCTAACTAGTTTTGTAGGTGTGAGCAAGAAAAATTGGAGTGAAAAGCATAGTATCATCATTTGACTACATTTTGTAACAAGTGTTTTTACATTTATGGGGAAATTATAACCCATTTATGATGGTTTACTTCATGTTTAAGGACCAACTAGATTTCCTTTGGGTTTAAAATTAACACTCAAATTGGTTAAAATTGAACCCTCATATCCTCATTTTGTGATGTTGGCTTAAAATTGAACAATCTAAAAACACTTCATTTGATGCTTAAAATAAATTCATTATGCTTGTCAAGGTTAAAATGAACATGTGTCTAATTTTCTTGTGTATACTTTTTGTACATATCCTCTCCCCTTGTGCTTCTATGATCTTGGGTGAAGCGAAAGACACAAGTATGCCTTTTCTTCTTGGAAGTTCCTATCCTCTCCCCTTAATAATTTTGGAAATTTTGGGTGACATAAAGCATTTTAATCTTCAAACATGTGTTACCTTTAGAGGGCCTACCTCCCAACTTGTGAGAGGGAATGACCCAAGCAGTGCTTTCATTTCAGTCTACTATATAAATAATTGGTTCTGACTAAAGTCATTAACCAGCTAGTGTTATTGTCCTATACCAACAAATGTCTCCCTTAGTATCCATGTGATACGTTAAAACCCTTATATGTTTCTAAGGGCTAGGAGGCCTCTTAATTGAGTGAATCGACACATGTATAGCACTAGTTTATCCTAAATATGGTCATTAAAATCCTTGTTTGTAGTGGCTAACAAAGTCCAATTTCGAAACGTATTTTGAGGTAGTGTATTGGAATAGCACTGTTCCAAGAAGTTACTTACCATGTTTGTTTTTTGGTTGAGGCAATAAATCAAATGTGGAAGGGACTCTTTTTCTTGGCATGTCAAGATGTTACATTTCCTTGACATAGCCTATTTGTCCATCCCATCTTCACGGATTAATCATCTCTTAGGGGATTATGGTAATCCTACTAAGAAATACATACTTACTCGAACTAGGATTGTAAATTCTTGTGAGTTAGTTAAACACTTGCTTGGTTTTGAAACATTGCAAAAACAAACATCAATGATCTTTCTCTAAATTTCAAACCCTTTGGTCTAAGCATGGATACCCTTTGAAAAGGCCTTGATATTGATGCTTTTCCTAAGGATGTTTATCCTTAAATACTTCTAAATATCTTGACTTATATCTCAATCCATACTTCCCAAAGTTAACATAGGTAACTATGGCTCTAACATCATGACTTTCACATAATGGACCTTGTGAAATAAATGATGTTTTTGACATAGACATTTAGTTTGAAACTTAAGCAAGACAAGTGTTTGTGGTAAAAAAAGGAAACTCATTTAAGCAAAATAAATTGACAAATTAAACCCCACACATGACCATTTGGTATTTGATTGCCCCGGTTGAACAACCAAACCATACGCCAACTATCATACAACCAAAATTTGAACTAATTGAAGGGGAACAAACATATATAATCAGTAGTTTGAGGAGATTCACTTTTAAAACAAAGGAAACACAAAGCCAGTGGGGAAACACAACAAACATCTTAGAAAAACAAGAGGAAAAAGATGATATTATGGCCAGAAGGCCCATATTACCACCTTTTGCATGGAAATAAATATCCTCTTTTTTCACAATCTTGTGCTTCTCTAAATGATCTCTCACAAAAACAAAATTCCCAAGAGAAGGTCCACATTCTGCTATTTCAAACTTAGACATCATAGTGCAAAGTATATCTGGAGACGTATCTTAAGGAATCACTGCAACTGAGACAGATCAATAAGGAGACATTTTCTACCCTCTTTCATAGATGAACCAGATCTACACATTTCACAAACACTTCTTATTTAAATCATTGATTTCTTAGGGTTTGATCATTTTAGAGGTATAACATGTTTCTCACTACCTTGGTCTTGGAAAATAAAGCTTCACTCTAGGTTAACATTTTGGGTCAAACATTTCATCCACCCTTCATCAAATTCCATTCACTACGTCACCAAACTTTGCAAACTTTTGAATAAACCAACACTTTTTGATGTAGACATCGTTAAACCCATCCCCTAACATAGCTACTTTGTATGTGGAATGAATCCTTTTCCATGCATTTAATTAAGTTAGTTATCATTTTTAGACTAGTTTATCTTGAAGGTCACAAGTCTACCTTAAAGGTTCACAAGTTCATTAAACATTTTTTATCCAAACATCAAACAACAAACCTATAGTCAAAAGTGTTATCCTAAAACATTTGCAAAAATCACTCTCCATATCATTCACATTTTCATCTCCCACTCACATAATTTCTCCAAAATAACTTAGAGGGGCCCTCTTACCTAAATTTGAGTCAACTAGAGAGTTTAAATATTACAAATCACAACACAACTCTCCCATAGGTGACCCACAATTTATGGTAACAACAAGATCACAACATAAGAAAATCATGGAGAAAACCAAAGTTACATCCACCACAAGTGATTCCAACTCTCAAAAATTCAATCCACAAATTCATTCTACCCCCTCACAAAAAACCCAAAATCTAGAGGGACCATATGAGGTAGAAGACATTACAAAAAATCCCTTTGAGCTTACCAAAGAGGAAATCCTTGAGTATAAGAAATAATGTCAAGCCACAAAGAAGATAACTTCAAACCCCCCATCATTTTCAACACAAGGCTTAACATAAGGCTTGACTTCATCGACACTTCCATCAAATCCATCACTAGGGATAAGTCAAACACAAACTCCTAGCCTTGCAACTAGTCTTGATAAGGAATTTGGTCATACTCTACCTTTGGAAATCAACACATGTGTGGGCACCCACAACACCAATCCACACCAAAACACCACTTGGACACTTATAGTTGGTGCTCCTCTCATTCTTGAACACCCCATACATCAACACAAACCACTTACACTTCATGAATCCACAACAACCTTGACATATCGAGAGCACCCTTCCTCATCCATCCCCACAAGTACCACAAGTGTTCCCAACATTACACAAGGTAGTATGGATCAACAAGGGCATGTTAACACCCTCACGCAAAATCAGCCCTTAACACAAATAGGGACATCTTTATCCAACCACCCCATTGGTTTCACAAAACACATCCACCCCTCCATCACCAACCCAAATCAAAACAACACCTTGGTTACGAATCCAATCAACCAAGGTAATACCTTTGGTCACACCTCAAATACAGCAAGGGACCCCCCTACCCATTGGTCAAGGGAACCCTTTCAACCAATTACAAGGTATGAATGTGCTATTTCCATCACAATACCAAATGACACCATCATCATCTTTCCCCTTGGCCCCCTACACCATAAAAAATCAAATGGGACCTCAATCTTACATTCCTCCATCTCAACCCACCATCTTGCAAGGAATGTTAAACCAACCTCTCATCAACAACCTGCAACCCACCCAAAACCCACCATAAATGTCCCAACAACCAACTGATCCTACATTACAAGCACATGCTTTAGCTTTACAACAAGCACAACAGGCTTATTAGTAAGTCATCCAACAACAACAACAACAAGCACACTTAGCAGCACAACAATCCCAACAAGCATCCTTAGCAGCACAACAACAACAATGGGCACAACAAGAAACTCTAGTAGCACAACAACAATAGCAAGCACAACAAGTAGCCTTAGGAGCACAAAAAAAGAAACAAGCACAAGAAGTAGCCCTAGCAACACAACAACAACAACAAGTAGCCTTAGCAGCACAACAACAACAACAATCCCAACAAGCATCCTTAGTATCACAACAACAATAAAAGGCCCAACAACAAGCCCTAGTGGCACAACAACAACACCAAGAAGCCTTAATAGCACAACAAGTAGCCCTAGTGGCCCAACAACAACAAGCCCAACATAAAGCCCAACAGTATGCCCAACAACAACAAGTGCTCACAAAAAAACAAAAAACAACAACAAGTTTTATACTATAACCCTCAATAGAACATTGTCAATACAAACATGCTGCTAGGAACATATGCACATCCACCACCATCCCCTTCACAATATCTTACACCACCATACACACCATACAACACCCCATCATATCAAAACCTCACATACAATCCATTTGCCATCCTACAATATGCAACATATGTCCCTCCACCAAATCCACAAGATGATGTAGCATCGCAAATTAAGGCATTAAGACAAGAAATGTAGGATATTAAGATGAGAAAAATAAAGAAGCCCCATATAGAACAAAACCTATGTCCATATCCATTCCATCAAAACATCACAATGGTACCTTTCCCTCCTAGTTTTGAGGTCCCCAAACTTGATAAATACAAAGGGAGAGGAAATTATGTGGACCATTTCAAAGAATTTAACGTTATGTGTATGGAGGTTTCCTATTTAATGTGTCTCTTTCTATGAAGCTTGATAGGCCCAACCATTGACTAGTTTTCTTAGCTGCCTCTAGGAATCAAAACCTTCCAAGAAATAACTGATAAATTAATAAATCATTTCTCCTTCAACCTTGATATGGATGTCAGCTTAGAAAACTTGTACACTCTCAAACAAAAAAAAGGAGAATATTTCACCAATTTCTTACAACAATGGAGGCAAAGGGCTAGTAAGATAAAGTGGCCAATTCCTCAAGAAAAACAAGTGGGGATTATCATAGTGAATATTGATCTAGATCTATCCTTCCACTTGAAGATGCAATGCATTACCAATTATGGTGAGCTTGTGCCTAGAATCCTCAACATTGAGTGTGCTCTAATCCCACAAGGAAATACCCAATCCTACAAAGACAACCACTCATCAACTAGTTCAAGTGACAAGCCTCGTGTTTGGGCTAAAAACAAGAACATGACTAATGATGGCATGGTAGATGCTAAGGTGATCCTAAGTGCTCCTAGGCCAAACACCAATCAAATGAGTAGCACTCAACTAATTGTACAACAAACCACATCACCACAAAATAATCAAATCAATAACACCGAAATTCAACAAAGACGGACCCACTGGTGGAGCCTCTAAATTTTTGAAAATTTTGCACTGGTTCCTTGCCTTGTCATTATCCATTGCATCTATGCCCTAGGGTTGGGATAAGGGTTTTGATTCAAAATCCATCATTTCAAATTTTATGGTCTTTCGCCCTAGGCATTCTATTCCTTCTTTGACTTTCTATACTCGGTTGTAGGTCTTTTGAGTCACAACTTAAGCCATCAAAAGCGTGTTGTCACCGACCCCTTGGTCTAGGTTTTTTGGTCATCACATGTTACACCATCACCTTAATATTTCCTAAGTCAGGAAAAATAATTCCCATTAAAATGACTTAAATATTAAGTCCTTAATTGCATGGCTCTTGGTCTTTTCAACCTAGTCAAGCCCTTTCTTTAAGACTAACTTTTTCCACACGTGCAGATTTGTCTACGGTTGGATCTTAGGATTTTATCCTAACCGTTCCTCGCTTCATCGCATGAATAAAATAATATTTTTCAAAAGGCAGCGAGGTTGGCGGGCTAAAGACATGTGGATAGTTATAGGCGTGGGGCCCAATCTCCACTTACATAGCCAGCACCATAAGATTTGAACTAACAATCAAGATGCATTGTGATATTTTAATCTCAACTATTCCCCGCTAGCCCACGGGGCCAACTGGAAAATTTTATCAAGCAACGGGGTTGGTGGGCAATCGACACGTGGATTCTTCCATCGTTTGGAAAGAAGATGGAGCTCATGGAATGAATGAGTCAGCACTCTAGGTGGAAAAATATTATTGGAACAAGATGAGTTGGCGAAGGCGACAAAAATGAATTTCTTTTTACTCAATCTGAATTGTCCAATGTGCCATCTCACAAAGCAATCAACGGTTGACATTCAAAATTGAAGATTTGTCTATGAGAGCCATTCTGCTTCGCACGAGCAAGCAGTAATGGCAGAAAGGACATGCAAAACTACCTAAATCGAATCCTAAGGCACATAAAAGATTGCTTTTTCACATAATTGAAGATTGTAAATAAGTTTTAAAGCATCAAGGAGATTGAAGTGAGTGTTCCAAAGTTCAAGGTGATTAGAATTAGGATTTTCTTCAAGCGTAAAATTTGTAAGTGAAAAAAAATGCCATTCTCTATGATTTATTTAAATTGCCTTGGATTAGGGTAGATGTTCGATATATCATTTTTTCAAATTATTCTGCATATCGTTGAGTTGTTTTATAATGGTTTGAGCTTCTTCTAGGGTTTGAAGTTCTATCAAACCTGTTGAATTTTTTACCTTCGAACCATGCCCTAAGTTTTTAAAAAGGCTAGGTCTTGAAACTCTCTAGTGTTGAAACCATAGATTAATTAGAATCTACCTGTTACCAATGGCTCCCAAGACTCAAGTTTCTGATTCTGAATCCACACCAAGGCTTGTTTCCCAGGATATCCTTGACTAATTGAAACCCTCAACAAGCAAAAGGGCTGAGGGAACAACTCTGTTTCAAGGCCCTAAAATTAAAGAGGGGTTAGTTGACAAACAACACTATATCAAGGATACCAATGTGCCATACACAAGGTGGAAAATGCTCAAAAATTGGTTTGGGAACAAAAAATGTGGAGTTCCCATCTACAACCCCTAGAGATTGGATTTGGGGAAGTTAGTTGTGCCAAACGTATACATGGATTTGGATTTGCTAAAGGATATAGTTGTAAGGTATGATCCTATCTCCAGAGTGGTCAGGGCATATGATGGTGTTGAAGTGGTGAAGATAATCAGAGACGATATTGCAGAAATCTTCAAGCTGCATTAATGGAGTCATGATATGATTCCCATTGACCTCAAAGCTTTCAAAGTAGAATGTGAGAAAACAAGGGCTATGTTTAGGTTAATGATGTTTCCCATGCATACTACAAGTACAAGTGTTGGGAAATCAAGGAAACAAATAACAATTGGCAATATTGAAAAAGGAGCCCTTCCCCATAAAGTACTTTGCAAATTACTTGAAGAAAATAGTTTTCTCCCTGTATCAAACTCTTGGTTTTGATCCATCATTCACCATTCCAATAAGATACATGTATATTGCAGCACACCTTCAACACCCGACCTATAACGTAGTGTATGATTATGCCACATATCTTGTAGAGAATATTCATTAGGGTCTATATGCACTTAAGGCAAGAGAGGATTGGGTAAGGTTTTGGTGGTACTCTCTCCTAATACATATGTTCTTATTCAAAGGAGAGAAGCATTTCACTAAAGACATGACAGTACAGAAGGTACAAGAGGATATTAAAATGTCAGTCTAGTGTTGGACTCAAATTTTGGATAAGGATGACTTGATGTATGATTTTGTTGTCTTCCAAAATGTTTTCATCTCCAAATTGAGAAGGTTTTTTATTTTCAATCCACCAAGGATTCCAAGGGAGATACATGGTTTTTTGAGGCCCTTGGAAAGGAGTCCTAATTTGCAATTAACTCATAATTGGGGGGACATAATTTCGTACCCTAGAACAATAGTCTTTAGGATCTATGACACAAATGTGAACCCACATGCATTACCAAGATATTTGAAACTAAGGATTGGAATTATTGAATTTAGGAGGCAATTGGGGGTAGCACAAATGACACATTTACCCAAGAAATAGAAGAAGTGCTCATTCTTTCTAGAGTGGATTGTGTTTTTATATTTTCTGATGGCTAAGGGAGGATGGAAGGGCTTGGAGTAGATTCTTGCACCTTACATGATGAAAACTATGTGCCTAAGGAACCATGACCCATAAGGTTTCATTATTTCTTTGAAAGAAAGGATCAGAGGTGACTCCTTTTTCCATAATTTTTACTTTCCTGAGGATGTGATAAGAATTTTTTTTGATATGGAAATCTAGGTTGAAAGGAAGACAATGTATCTCACTTTCATTGAAATGGAGGATAAGATCAAAAAGTCAAATCCCAATTATGACCCTCTGCCCAATATTAAGGGTGAGTTAAATAGTGTCATGTATGCACTTGACCATTTTTAGAACATAGTGGGTGTATTGAGGGAGGAAGGCATAATAAAAAATAAAGGGAAGGCAATCATTGTTGAAGAAGAACTAGTAAGAATAGTGGAGGAGAGACCCTCTTACCAACTATCACACAAAGTTAGAGTATACTGCAAGAAGGAAGTAATAAAGAAGTAGCAGACACTTCCAACCCCTACTACATCAGAGAGGTCAAAAGTATCTTCTCCTATGAGATCAATACCATATCCTCCCAAGCAAGCTCCCCTACCATAATAGACCTTGATTCACCTCCTAGAGGTCCATCTCCATCTAAGCAGCCACCACCCAAGAGGAAAAGGATTGAGGTAGGAGGGATAGTTGATTATCCTAAGTTAGACGAAGATGACATCCTTGTCATCGAAGAAGAGGTGAAACAAGCAATTCCTTCTCCCCCAAGGGAAGTTACATTAAGCATGAGAGACAACAACCTCAGACTAGGAAAAGTGGATTTCAGAGGCCTAAACAATGATGATGATCTAAGGTATGAGGCTTGCAAAACATTTTTTAAGGATGATTATTTTGTGCAAACCAAAGCATTTAATGATTTTTTATGGAGAGTTAAGGCTCATAAGTATGAAAAAGTGTTGCTAAGGAGAGGAGCTTGCATTCAAAACTTCCCGAGGAGTTTGTTGAAGAAAATGTAAGGAAAATGATGAGGAATGAATTCCAAAACATCACACCCAAAGAAGGCAGGGCATCAGTGCATAAAAGTGGAATGTTATTTCTACTAGAGTGGGACATTGTAGATGAAGTTCTATTGGAAACAAGGAGGCATGAAAAACCCTTATTTCAAACAGAGAAGGAAGTTGAATTGGCTTTGCAAGGGTCAACCTTCAATGAAGAATGGGATGCCTTGGCCCTTTGTTCATTATCTCTAGGTTACAGGAAACCAAAAGTTGCAAATCCAACAAACCTCAGTGGGAAATTAATCATTAGAAGAGTCTCTGACACTCCAACAATCGAAGTAGCAGAGATGACAATCAATGTTGCTAAATTCACTAAGGCAATAATGGAGAATGTCACTACAAAAAGAGACTCATATAGAAGCAAGTACAATGAGATCATTGATGAATATAGTATGATTCAATAAAAGGTGGTTGAGCTGGAAATAGAGTTGGAATTTTTCAAGCAATAGGTAGAAACACTGAGGACCCAAGGCCCATTAGGTTTGAGTTATGTTACACCTACTTACCCAATTACACATCCCCAATCTCCTCCTCCTCCACCAAAGAAATTATTAGCAATAATTCCATACAATTATGGTTAGGAACTAGTTGCAATTGAGGAGCCAAGCACATCAAGTGCAACTCCATCAGATGAGCCCACAAAGGAACAATTGCTTCAGTAGATTGAAGTATATAAGAAATTGTTGTCAGAAGTTTAGGACATATCTTATGATAATAGTTTGAAGGTTGTTTATGTGGTTCTGGAGAATATGAATAAGAATATTCAACGCAAGTTCAACAACATTCATTCAAACTATTCTTTAATGTTGCAAGCAATTAAGTTGTCTTAGAGAGAAAAAGATTTAGCTACTCCAATCATGGACAGATGGATCCACAAGGTTGACAATTTGAAGCTCATAGCATTTGGGTTTGCACATCAAAAGGACAAATATCTAAATATTGGCCCAACATATAAATTTGCTAATGAAATTAAGGAGAAAAGGTTTCAAGGGTATGCTACTCCTTTGGAAGAAAAAATAAGGGAGTTAAAATCAAAATTTGACAAGGAAAAATTGGGATTGTTGCCTGATATTCAACATACACATGATGAGGTAAAAGCTCTATGGGCATGGAAAGATCAAGTGGATATGACTATTTTTCCAAAGCATCCCTCATATGTGAGAATGTTGATATTGATTTTGATTTATTGAAAAATAATCTTGAAATTTTTTCTTTCACCATTAGCTTTCTAGAAGACTTCAACAAAGAAGTCAATTCAGTAATGGCTAAGTATGTTCCTTTTAGAAAGAGGATGGATGAACTCCTGGGTTTTAATTGGCCTTCTAAAACATAGTATGAATTGTGGAAGAAGGCATTCATTCATGAGTTGGAGTTGTAGAAACAATTATGGAGAACATATATACATGGTCAAGTATAATATAGGTCTAGCCTTAGAAATTACAATGTATAAAAGGTATGTTTCTCCTAATTCAAGATGTGATAGATAAATGCTGACTGTTGGTGACTTGGACTAGTGCTGGAGGCTGACCTGGATATTGATCCACGTTGTTCTTTCCTTTTTGCACACCTTTTTTTCTTTTGGTGAAGAGGAATAAAGTTAATTCAATGGTTTGAAGATCACTCTCTTCAACAAATTTCCTTTTGGAAGGTGTGGGAATCTCCACTGACTGGAAAACAACCTTTGTCTAATGGGAGAATATTCTCTCAGTTTGTTGTTGTAGACACCAAAAAAGTCTTGATTGTTACTATGCATCTAATTCTGATAAACTAACACCGTTTCTTCCTAAATCACTTCAAATTTATCAATTAATTGAATATTCAACATTATTTAATTAAATTCAACAAATTCGGCTATTAATCAAATAATTAAATTTATTGATTAATTCACCCTTCTTCTAACTAATTATTCATCTTATTTAATTAAATCAAATCATTTAATTAAATCCTCTCTTAATCCTCTCATTTGATTAAAAAATTAATCAAATCAAATATCACATCTACTAATTCACTCTAATTAATTAATTCTAGAATAATTAAATCCTAAATCAGCTTTCTAATAATCATTAACAATTCCTCCAACTTTTAACTCCTCAAAAGTTAAATCAACCATGGCCAACTAACCACATTGCACATGAAAATAATTTCAATTAATTATTTAATCCATCTATTTTTCCTCACCAAGGAATATTCCTCTCAACAACCTCACATTCAATTTCCCTACAAAGGTTTTCAAAAATCTATCACATCCTCTTACATTTGCAATAAATTCTCTTACGACCTTTCAAATCCTCTTACATACTCTCAAATCTCATTTAATTCCTCTTACACCAATTTCAAATTCTCAACCAACAAGATTTACTTCTCTTCCATCCTCCTCCACTCACACATTTCCCAAAATGTGCTCCAACTTCCTCCAATAGAATTGTGACACTTGGCACATTCTTATTGGCTCTCATTTTTTCCCACATTCACCAATTTCTCCATTCTTCAACCCTTGGCTTCTATAAATAGAGGCATCCTTTTCATAATATGGATCCACAACTTAGAGCATTATCATTATAGGCATTTCACTCCATAGCTTTTCATCATTTTTAGCTAGATTATAGTCATTTTCATATTTAGATCATCCACATTTCATCAAGCTTATCAAATGGATTGGGAAAGGGCTTCTTTCCACATCAAAGGAGCACCACTCCCCCTATGGGATGGAGGTTTAGCTGATTTTACTTAGATTACCTGCTTTATTTAGTTCAATTTCTTGTTATTTCATGTTTTCTAGTGATTTTGGTTAAAGAATTTCATAGGGAATACTAGATTAGCTTTCTAACATGTTTGACACTTGTTTTGTGATCAATTGTTAGTCTGTGTAGGTTGTGTTCACATTTTGGCACTAGAAGGAGGGCTGATCAACTTAACATGTTCAAAAATTTCACTTGATTTTCACATTTTTTGTAGGTACAGGAACACGATGTCACTTGTTTGCAAATGTGATGCCACATAGCACCTCTTTTGGCATACAATGCCACATTCACTACGTCATGCCATATATGCATGCCTCTGTCATGCTGCTTTTAATATACCACCGCATATGCATTCTTTGTCTTATGTCTTACATTCTTGCCGCAAAGCACCACTTTTGTGATTGTGCCACATTCACGCTCTTTGTTTCTGTAGAGCATTGCTTTTGCATTCACCAGAGCACCACATTTTTTTTCAGTGACACATTTGACATTTGCAGAGTGTTGCATTTGCAGTCCAGCGTCGCATATGCAGGAAGTAGGGAAGGACCAAAATTTGAAGTCTTAAAAGCATTTTTTAATGCTCTTCATGATAATCTTGGGCATTAAATTCTGCAATTCATTTCCTAGGACCAACTAGATTCAATTGGACTTAAAATTAACCTACAACTCAAGATTTTTCAAGTTGGTTAAAATTGAACCTTAGATACTTACTAGAATTTGAAGTTTGGATTAAAATTGAACAATCAACTTCAACATTTGGTTTTGGTGCTATAAAAAGAACTCATTACTTCCTTTGAGGACTAAAAATAATTCACATTTGTTTTGTTTTGTAATTTTTTCACAAACTCTTGCCATTCAAGTGTGTATGCACTTCTCTCATGCTTCATGGCGATCTTGAGAATCAAAAACATTTTAGTGACATTAGATTGTCTAAAATATTGCCTCCACATTTCAAATTTGGGTTTTTAAAATTGAACAAATCATTGCTAGTGTGAGAAAAGGAATAGCGTGTGTTCTCTCTTTGTTCATGCGAGCAAAGATGATCGAACTGCAAATGTACTTACTCGCTAGTGTTCACCTTTAGAGGGCCTGACTTTGTGGGAAAATTACTCACCTTAAGGGAACGACCCAAGTAGTAACGAGCATAAGCCAAGCTCTTCCAAACCACTATATAAATTTGTGGTTGTGATGAAAATCGTAAATAATGGGAAGTAGTACATGATAGCTCTCCCCCAGTATCTTTATGATGCATAAATACCTTGTTCTAAGGGTTGGGAGACCTCTCACAAGGATTTTATCATTGCACCCTCTAAAATGGATACCCTTATTATGAACCTTTGTGTAGAAGCCAAAAATCCCTAATATTTGTTGGTGTCAGGAGGTCGGACCTCTGAAGCCATCCCACATACCTGTGGTTCTTTGTAGAGATGAAGATTTTTTCATGGGAGATTCATGAGAACTCAAAGCTTGGCTGACCCGTAGAAGTGAGTGTCATGGAGGGGAGCTAGTGTGGTCAAGCTTCTAATCATCAGCTTTGAATAAGCACAACTGGAGAAATCCAAGTGGGAATTCAACAAATATAGCCATTTATATCCTAGGGTTGTGCAATCTATGAGTTAGTTAAACACTTTGCTTGGATCCAAAATCTTGAAAACAAACATTCAACAAGGCCATCAAATTTCAAACCCTTTAGGTAGAGAAAATACCTTTGAAAAGTCCAAGTATTACTGCTTGTCTCTAGTGATTCTATCCTTAGAGGCTTCTAAATATTTGGGCCTATATCTCAATTTTCTCTTTAAAGTCAACATTAGGGAACTATTGCCTCGATTCTCTTGATTTCCACATAATGGACCTTGTGGGATGAAAAGAAATTGAGACATAGACATTTAGTTGAAAAGCTAAGCAAGAAAATGTTTATGGTAAAAAGAATCTATTAAGGAAAGATAAAAGACAAATTGAACCCCACACATGTGTTTGTTCAAATGATATCCCGCAAGATCAAATTCCCAAAACTAAAGTTTTTCAATCGTCACAAACGTCTTAGTCCAAGAAATCTCAAGAAATGTTAGTCTATGCTTTATCAAGCTAGATAAATATTGCTCTATAACTTTTATAAACGTGCATCAAAGGATAACCCAAACTTGTACTCATTCTAGTATTGTCAAAATCCAGCTCTTTTCCAACATTTTGAGTATCTCACTTTGTAGGGTTTGAAAAGTTCTTAGAAGTATAACATGTTCTTCAATACCTAGGTTTTGTAAACAAAAGTCTCTCTAGGTTCACTTAGGATCAAAATCAACACTTTTGTCCATCCCAAAACATCAATCAAATCCCATCTCACCAACAACTCTTAGAATATTGAAAAAATCCTTCATGCTATACTTTTGGAAAACCCTTCAAATCAAAATAAAAAATCATCTCGTTTTCCTAAGTGTGTGTAGACGGATCCTTCTTCATACACTTAGTTAAATTATCATCCTTGTGGACAAGTTTATTCCAAGATAACATCTAACATCTTGGGGTTTATGAGTTCATTATCCAAAATCCAAATCAATGTCCAAAGAAAAATCTAAATCAAATCCAAATTCAACAAATCCAAAAAGTCCTAAAGTCTAGTATCCCTCCAAGGTTTCTTAAGAAATTGATCATTCACATCAGCCATCTTTGATTTATCTCATCACCACCATTTGATCCTTAACATCTTAGATTTTATTTTTTGTACCTAAATTTTAGACCAACCCAACAAGTTAGAGGTTTACCTACCATATTCTTGAAAGTTGATCCTTATTTTAAAGTCCAAACTAGATATCAACACAAGAAAAACATGGAAGCAAACAAATAAACATCCACTTCAAGTGACTTGAGTCAAACTGCACCTGAAATCAACCCCATCAGATCTAACAATCCCCCACTCAACCTTCCTCAACTACCACAAGATCTTCAAGAGGTAGGTTGCCAAGTGGAGGATGTCACCAACAATGTCCTAGGAATGACTCAAGACAGAATTATGGAGATAGTCCAAAATCCTGATAACCACAATATTGTCAACACAATGATGAGACTTAATCCTTCACAATACATGTTAGCATTAGCAAAGGAAGGGGCTAAACTCCCTCTTGATTATGATGTGAGAACTATTGTGGAACAACCTCTTGGGATTATACCGCTGGTATCATTCACACCTTTCCAAAATGTCATCCATCCCATCATACAACCAACATCATCTCATGATCCAAGTCAACCTATGGTTACCAAGGGAAGCTCATTGCTTCACGCTCTTCAAACATATCCCCTTGTAAATAAGAAAGACTTAGATGCAAACACCATCTTGAGTCTACCAAATATTGTCCCTCAAGATCCAAAGCATCCTTATGTCCCACTCATCTTTCATGACACCAACAATCCTTCCACTTTCGCTGCATCACTAACATATTCCCTTGACACACAAGTCTCTCTCCATGACTTCACAAGGACAAGTGGGTCTATTTGGACAAGGGGGAATCTTTGATCCCTCATCATCACTTTCTCAAGGAAATGCACCACCCATCTTCCCACCATTTCCCCCTCTACCATCAACATCTACAACAATCCTTGGTTTAGGGCAACCCCCTTTACCAATCATCAATCAATCAAATCAAAAAAATCCTTCGACCATGAATCAAATCAACATAACGAGTCCTCTAAGCATGCCATTTATATGGAAACAACAAGTGGCACCAATCCAAATGACACAATCAATCACCACACCATCTATAACACCTCAAAATGTGGTCTCCCAAGGACCTAGCATATCAATCAAACCATACACCACACAACCCCTTATCATCACTCAAATGACGCCTCAACAACCACCTCAACAAAATATCATCACACCATATCACACCATTCTGAATCCTCCACCTCAACCATCAAATCCAAAGGTGGAAATTCAATACAACATCACACTACAAGCCACCCAACAAGCCTATCAAAAAGCATTCCAACAATTTCAAGCTTACCAAGCCACACAAGCTACACAACAAGCTGCTCAAAAAGCACAAGAATAGCAAGCTACACAACAAGAAAAATAGGTTGCCCAAGTGCAAGCACACGCTTTATTGCAACAACAACAAGCCACCAGAGTTGGACAAGATGCATAGGAAACACAAGATGCACAAGCTCAAGCTCAGGAAAAAGATCAATATCAAGCACAACAAGCTCAAGCACAAGCTTTGTTACAACAAAAAGCTTATCAGCAAGCACAATAAAAAGCAGCTCAGTTACAAGCCCAACAACATGCATTGTTGGCACAATAGCAGCAAGCCCAACAACAACCATTCTTAGCACAAAAAACAACAAGACCAACAACAAGAATTGTTGGCACAACAACAACAAGACCAACAACAAGCGTTGTTGGCACAACAACAATTGTAGGCATACCAACAAGATTTGGTGGCACAACAAAACTTATAGCAGCCTCCCAAGAACACACAAAATAACCCACCCATCACTCAAACAATCAAACCACCCCAAAACATATTCATCTCACCACCCGATCCATAAAATGATATTTGCACAAATCAAATTACTCTCACAACAAGTGCTAGACCTACAATCTAGAAAAACAATAAAAACACAAGGGAATTTGTGCCCTTATCCATTCAATAGAAGCATTGCAATGGTTCCATTCCCACAAGGGTTTGAGATACCTAAATTTGAAAAATATCGTGGGACTGGCAACCTTGAAGATCACATCTAGGAATTTCATATCCACTATATGGAAGTTTCATACAAAAAAATATTATTTAATGCGACTATTCCCTCAGAGTTTGGTTGGAACAACAATGGAATGGTTCTCCTATCTTCCTCCCGGAATCAAAAAGTTCCAAGAAATTGTGGACTTGTTCATACAAAACTATTCATTCAACATAGGCATGGACATGAGTCTAGAAGAACTATCTGCTCTAAAACAAGCCAAGTGGGAAACATTTACATCCTTCTTACAATGATGGTGATCCAAGGCTAACAGGAGCAAGTGGACTATGTCAGAAGAACAACAAAGTGGTACCATCATTGCCAATCTTGAAGGGACCTTGTCCTTCCATCTGAAAATGCAATGCATCACAACATATGACCAGTTGATCCCTAAGCACTCAACATTGAAAGAGACCATATTGCACAAGGGGGAACACATATCAAGATAATCATCCATCAACCAGCACATGGGAAAAGAACAAGAATGTTACTAACGATGGTGTGGTTGACTCCAAAGTTATAATTAGTGCCTCAAGGAAAAACACACAATCATATCAACAACCACAAGTCAATAACCAAAACAACACACATGCCAAGACATCACCACAACAACCCAACAATCAAGTGTTCAATAACCTAAATAATCAATGGGGACCACCTCCAAGGAACACGTATCCCCTTAAACAAAAGTACACGCCACTTGGGGAACCAATTGAGTGTGTCCTACAACAGTTGGCATAGGAAAAACTCATCAAGATCCATGTTAATGAAAATTATCAAGAGCCTCAAATTAAACCACCATGGTATAACGAGAAACATATATATGATTTTCATAAAATTAAGGGACACACGATAGACAGTTACATGAGACTTAAAAATCTGATTCATTGAAACTACATGCCAGGTCCTTGATCTTGAACTACCTTACAATATCCTCTTGGGGTGCCCATGGATCCATGGGATGCAGGTTGTGGCATCCACCTTCCATCAATGTGTCAAGTTTCCTTATTAAAATCAAGAGGTCATAGTCCATGGAGATCCTGAACCATTTTATTATTGTAAGAATCTGGAAGCCAAGTACTACAAGATCCCTCAAGTCCTGAAGAATGATGAGGGACCCACACCTCCATATATAGACCCATCTACCCTAGCCTCCACTTCTAAGACAAAAACACCCTCCATTCTAGACATCTCTGATATTAAAGTCATTATCCAAGATAATGGGTGTGGGGACTACAAAATGAAAAAAGAGTGCCTTTGTAATAGGAGAGTACCTCAATCTCGTCGATCTCATGGGCAACCCCAACCAATTGAACACCATCTCAAACCTTCAAAGAAGACCCCTCTAGATTAAAAAGATGGGGGGACCAAAGTTAGGAAGTGGTAGATGAAAGGGATATATCAAGCTTATTGTATCAAGATGAAAGGCTCGTACCTAATCTTTCCATGGACAATGACAACAAAGGATTGCAATTAATGCAAGGATGGAGCTATAACAAAAATGAAAAGCTTGGGAAAAATGATAACAGCCTACCAAAACCTATCATTCCTAAGAAGCGTATGAATAATTTTGGCGTTGGATGTACCCCTCTAAAGATAACCATACATGAAAAAGGTTCCCTGGTTAAAAAAATAAAAAATCCTCTTCAATTACCAGTATCCACAAGGCTAGCTCTAGATAACTTTACCTTTGATATAACTGATCTATGTGACAAGGACTCCATCATTGACCTAGCCATGTTATTTGAGGATTCCTCTCTTTTTATGATTAGTACCCTATCTTTTGAAACAAGTAACCGTACCAATGAACTAAAACTTGTCTACCCCCAACTCATCGATTATGACCAACGAGGACCATCAATCTTAGACACGTTCAAAAACAATGAGGCTCTCTTGGAATTCATGGGAATGAAAGATACTCTACCATGTGGAGATCATAAAGCTAGGTTCGGCATTGAGTTAGACAACATTCATACTATGGGAAAAATGATTGAATCCTTCAGTCGCAAAATTGAAAATTTAAGATTAATATCTAGGTCTTTAAGTGAAAACCACACTGTGGCACTTTCTGACCCAAAAATAGTAAAATCAAAGGACACATCCAATGGTGAAAACCTCACTGAGGCACCAAAGGATGATGGATTCAATCTTCCCCTTAGTGCTATTCATTAGGAAAAATCATTAGTCTTGGCAGAGAAGTGCAATCTGGTCAACCTAGGAACTGAAGAAACACCACATATCACCTTCTATGCAAAATCAATTTCGATAGAAGAATAGGAAATTTTAGCTATGTTTTTAAGGGAAAGAAAGGTAAACTTTTCATGGACCTACACTGACATGCCTGGTCTTGATCTAGAGGTTGTGGTTCATCATTTAGCTATATATCCAGAGTTTAAACCAGTAAGACAAAAGTTGAGAAAGATGCATCCACAAATAGCATTACTTGTCAAACTTGAATTACAGAAACTCCTTGATGTTGGCTTCATATGACCAATTGATTATCTAGAGTGGGTTTCAAACCTTGTACTTGTCTCTAAGCCCACTGGGGGCATCCGCATCTACACTAACTTCAAGGACCTAAACAAAGCATGTCCTAAGGATGATTTCCCTCTCCCAAATATAGACATGATTGTGGATATGACGGGAGGACATGAAATGCTATCATTAATGGATGGATTTTTAGGGTACAATCAGATCATGATAACTAAAGATGATCAACACAAAATAGCTTTCACCTTCCCATGGGGAACTTACTGTTGGGACATGATTCCATTTGGGTTGAAAAATGTAGGATCTACCTACCAAAGAGCTATGACGCTAATCTTTCACTATATGATTCACAAAACTGTGGAAGACTATGCAAATGACATATTAGCTAAATCAAGAAAGCGTCGAGATCACATAGCGGCATTAAGTTCTATCTTTGACAAGCTAGAAGAATACAAGGCTAGGCTCAATCCAAAGAAATGTGTCTTCTATGTGCAATCAGGGAATCCCCTAGGGTATATTGTATCTATGAGGGGAATTGAGATAGAACCTGCCAAATTCAAAGCAATTCTTGAGATGGAAACACCAAGAACATTGAAGCAGTTGAGAGGTTTTCAAGGAGGGATCCAATCCATTCACCGGTTTATAACACAATTAGGACATAAGGATATCCCATATTCTCATCTAATCCACAAGGGGGTAGCATACAAATGGGATGAGAAATGTGATCAGGCATTCAATAAAATCAAGGAGTAATTGCTCACACCACCAGTCCTTATGCCACCAATTTTGAACAAGCCATTGATCCTGTATATATCACCAACAGTAGAAGCCCTTGGTGCTCTCTTAGCTCAACATGCCAAAAATGAGAAAGAGAGTTATTTACTACATCAGTAGAACCATGGTAGGACTTGAGCTAAATTACACATTCATTGAGAAGGGTTGCCTCATAGTAGGGTTTGCTGCATAGAAATTCATGCACTATATGTTGGCCCATTAGATAAAACTCATTTCCAAGATAGATCCTCTCAAGTATCTACTTCCCAAAGCAACACTCATAGGGAAAACAACTAAATGGGTCATGATCCTGACAAAACATGGCATTGAGTATGTAGAATGGAAATCCATTAAAGGACAAGTAATTGCAGACCAATTAGTAGAGGCGCCGATATATTCAAAGAACCCATTGATATCATAATTTCCAAATGAGTCAATCTTTAACCTAAGCGCAGAAGATCATTGGAAAGTATATTTTGATGGGTCCTACACACAACATGAGTCAGGAGTGGGAGTCTTCTTCATCACACCACAAGGGGTTTTCATATCAAAGTCATATAAGTTGTCTTTTCCTTGCACAAACAACATTGCAAAGTATGAGCCTCTTGTCATAGTACTCAGAATTGCAGTACAATGGAAAATCATGGCACTTAAGGTTTATGGGGACTTCAAACTTATCATCAACCAAGTCAATGATTAATACTAAACAAAGGATGAAAAGTTGACCCCATACAAGAAACTAGTGGAGAGTCTCAAGGAATTCTTCATCGACATCACGTTTGAAAAAATACCAAGGGAAAACAACAAAGCATTTAATGTTATGGAAAGAATTGGATCACTACTAGATATCCCATGCAATGTCCATAAACATGAATTCTTGGTAGAGCAACTCCTCGTGCAAACATTCGAGGTACTAGAGTTTGAATTCATGTGTGAAATTGTTGGTTTCGGTGATCCTTGGTACCATGACATATACACCTACTTGAAAATACGAGTCCTCCCTGCTAATATCACCCTGAACCTAAAAAGAACATTTTTCAAGAAGTCATCCTATTTTGTTATCTTAGGAGACACCCTATACCATAGGAGTATTGAAGGAACCTTGTTGTGATGCCTTAACCCTGATGAAGCTTTGACTACTTTAACTGAGGTACATGATGGCATTTGTGGATCACATTTGAGTGGTATGACCTTAGCTAAGAAACTACTGAGGACTGGGTACTACTGGCCTACGATGGAGAAAGAAGCCCACAACTATGCTTGAAAATGTTTATAATGTCAACATGGAAACCTCATCCATGCACCAACTCAGGAGCTTCAACCGATTATAACACCTTGGCCCTTTTCACAATGGGGCCTTCATCTCATTGGTAAAATCACACCCACCTCATACAATGGACACAAGTTCATTATCACCACCACTGAGTACTTCACAAAGTGGGTAGAGGCTATTCAAATGACCTACATCACAGGGAAGCAAATTTCCAATTTCATCATGAACTACCTCATTTTACACTATGGTGTCCCACAAACCCTTATCTCAAATAACAAGACACCTTTCAAGAACCAGGTTGTTCAAGAGCTATGCCAAAAATTCAATATCCAACATCGCTTCTCCACTCCATACTACCCCTAGGGAAATGGCCAAGCTGAGGTTTCTAATAAAACCATCTTGAAAATCCTAAATAAGACATTCAATGAAGTTGGTCGTGATTGACACTTATAGTTGAATCCCGCCTTATGGGCCTATCAAATGAGTATCTGCACATCTACAGGTGCAACACCCTTCTCCCTAGTCTATGGATCAGAATTCATCCTCCCCATTGAAATAGAACTCCCATCCTTAAGAATATCATTGTAGAATCTAATTAGTGATGAAGAATATCAGGTGTCATGGTTGAACAAGCTAGAATTACTGGATGAGAGGCGCATGGATGCTTTAAACCACCTACAAGTCTATTCAAACCATCTCAAGTAGAGTTACAATAAGAAGATCAGGAGTCAAACCTTTCAATTCGGAGAGCTCATGTTGAAAGAGAATTAGAAGAATGTGTTGAATATAGATAGCAAGGGAAAGTTTGAATCCAATTGGTTGGGACTCTTCATCATCACAAGTTATAAATCAAGAGCATATCAGCTATCTACACCTGAAGGTGAGCCTCTGCAAGAGACAATCAACAACTCCAATCTCAAAAAAATTATGCCTAAACTTGCAAGGCATAAATCCGAAAAATCAATAAAATATAAAAATATAAAAAATCCAAAAAAATTAGAAAAAGGATTGAAAACAGTAAAGAAAAAAATTGTCCTCTATAGTGGCACTTTGGGCAAGTACCTTGGCGAAAACCTGACAATTAGGCGCCTTGTGCAAATAAGCACTTTCCATCCATCATGATATCTATGGCTTGTTCCACATCATCCATCTAGCACATTCCATTGATCTTTCTGACACCCATCCACGTCTGCATCATAGCTTGATCCTGTGTTTGTATCATGATCCCTCCTAGTACTACTTGGCACATTCCTAAGGCTAGTTTGTCCTGCCTATATCAGAGTAGTCTATCACGCCACGTTGGAGGCATGTTCTTATACCTACATTGGATCAGATTCATGTATATTCTTGAAGTCTTCCTTATAATAAAAAAATCCAAGAACATTTAGAAAATAAAAAGACCCAAAAACATCCAAAACATATCAAAAATCCAAAAACATGTCAAAAGTCAAAAAAAAGTTAAAAAATAGAGTCATCTAATCGAACTATGGGTCTCTGAGCTCTTAATGTAGGCAAGGCCATCATTGATGTGCCCTCAAGAAACTTTAGGTTAGTCCTTTAGGAGTGCATCACAATAAACTGGAAATCTCCATTTGTTCATATTTCTTCAATAAACGAGGTTGTGTCAGTTGAACTATGTGGTCTCTATCTGTGTAACGTAGGCAAGGCTAATCTTTGATCAACCCCCGAGACCCCTAGGATAAGTCTTTAGGTTAGGTTCTTGGTAAAAATATTAAAAAACACCAAAAACATTAGAAATTTTTAAAATCAAAACATTTGTAAAACATCTTGAAAAATACCAAAAACAACCTCAAAACATTTCAAAACATCAAAAACATTAAAAAAAAAAAACCAAAATCATCCATCTTGTTTCTCATTCACTCGCAATAAACATCCAATCATAATAAATAATCTTCATCTCCCAGCCTTTGGTGAAACAATCAAAAACAAGTTTGGAAAATTACAAGTGAAAGCCCAAACGTCATGGTCTCAAGTCTAGGTCAGTATGTAAACAAGTTGGTTAACTCTTGGTATCAATCACCCATCATCTCGTCAGTCCCAAAATATTTTGATAACATCATTTCCTAGGATGCATCCTTCCTACAATGGACATCAACATTAGGCATCATCGTAGTTTAGT
This sequence comes from Sequoia sempervirens, assembly GCA_007258455.2. Classification (NCBI taxonomy): domain Eukaryota; kingdom Viridiplantae; phylum Streptophyta; class Pinopsida; order Cupressales; family Cupressaceae; genus Sequoia; species Sequoia sempervirens. The sequence continues at coordinate 457,483,760 of VDFB02281492.1, read as the reverse complement.
CTTGGCTAGAGGTATGAAGAACATTAGCTTGTTTGTTTACTTGATCTTTGTCTTGATGATTTATCTTATTGTGCTCATTCCAATGACCTCTTGATGATGGCTAATAAAAAAAAAATTGAGAGAAAGGAATGGGGAATTGATCATATTTTTTCTGCTGTGCTTGTTGGATATTCTTGTAATATAACCTTGGTCATGCTTACTTTGTTTGGTCTGTAGGGAGGGTGTTTTGGATGTCTTGTTGACTATTACCTGGGAAGGTTTTTGATGAGGGCCATACTGCCCAAAACCCACAAAAATCACAACAATAGACGCGAGACAGAAAAATAACCCACCTTCAATTATTTTTAGATATTGAAATTATAGATTCAAAACTTACATGCTACAACTTCATGGGCTTGTTTCATTACAACAAAATCAACTCAGAAAAGAAAATCTACTATTCAGAGCCATAATCTGCACTATCAAGGCCACTTTCTACAACCCCCACTTAACCCTTTTAATTTTCCCCAATAACCACCCTAGAATGTTCTAGAAAGTTCAAATTTCCCCATTTGTTTTGGCGCCAAAAGTCCCATTGTTTGATTTTTGGCCTAGGAAGAAATTTTTAATGAAATTCACTTTTTAGAGGACCAACTTCGCGAAGCCATAACTTTTGATCCGGGTATCCGATTTTCTATTATTGCATATCGTTGGAAAGCTCTCGACAAGCTCTACAATGTATGAACCCACCATAGGTTGGTTCAGCCATTTCATGAGCTGTTTCAAGGCCTCTAAAGTTTTATATATGAATTTGAAGCTGCATTGGAGAAATTTCTCGAGATGGAAACTTTAATTTCTCCCAAACCATGCAGGTTATTGAGGTGATTCTTTCACAACTAAATTTTTTTTTTAGTTTTTCTCCTTGGGGTAAATTTTCATGTCCATACGAGAATGTTTAGGTAAACTTACTAAAAATAGTAAGTTCTTTTTTTTTCACTATTTTTGACACCTGACTGTCTTACACCCCTTAAGTGCCATCATGGGACTAAGAAAAACTAAAGAAAATAAAGAATTTTTTTTTTGGGTGATGCAAGATTGCCCTACACCATTGGATGCTCTTGCATTAGTTTTGCGTTTCTATGTTTTGGTCCAAGATATTTGAAATATCTAAACTGCATCCTAATAGGGTTTTGTATGCCAGGTATGAATGAGGATACTCCTATTTTATTGTCAAGTCAAATTCCATTGCATTAGGTACAACGATATCCTGGTTCTTTATACCTTGATGCATCATATCTATGCGTGTTATCAAAAATAAGGTAAGTAAGCCCTTTATGTCCCCAATCTCTGATAAGAAATCATCAAGATCATCATTATCATCATGTTTTTGCATCATCTCGAAGTCAAGGGTTGATTTCTCTTTCTTCTATCTTTTCCATATACTAATACTAACATGGTATCATGACATTTAGAAATAAAAACATATATAGATTTATCCATCTTGCATCCACAAACCATTAGCATATTACACATATCATCAAAATAGGAAACATCAATCATCTCTAATACATTGCATCTTTATCCATCATAATATCTATTGGTTATTCTAAGCATCTCATAAGCCATACATTTGCATCCATTGCATAATCATATAGGAATTATCATAATCAATCACATGTGGCATCATCCATACGTACATTGCACATAGGAAAAATGCTGAAAAAGAAGTTAGGCATATCATCACATTGCATCCATCATCAATCAAAACATAATATAAATGCATACATGTAGATCCATAAACATTCACATCATACATCACCGCATATCATAAAGCATAAGACATCATAATATAAGCATTAAATGCATCCATCCACTCATATACATATATACACATCACATAAAATAAAATAAACATTGCATCATATAAGCACATTGCAAGTCATCTCATATATATCAAAAAAAGATGAATGTCATGATACATTGGAATCAAATATGCAGTATCATAATAGAATATACAAGAGGCTAGTCAAAAACTTAGCCAATGATGGTCTCCCTGATATGACTGTGCGAGGGGTCCTAGTAGGAGCAATCTGGCTAAGATGGGAAAAATTTGGCTCCCGCCACTCCTGGGCCATAGCTCTGTAGTACACTACCTTGTAATATGATGCCTCCTGCATCACTCAGCCATACATCTCAGCCAAGACCATGACCTATCCCTATATCTATTGTGTTATAGCCTCTAGATGTTGCCTCTGTCATGTCTCTAGTGCTAAGGCCATGTCTAAATCCCACCTCATCTAGTGCTCCTGTGCCACCTCCTATTGTGCCTGGTCTCTCTCCTAGAACAATGTATGAATCTAGGCTTGAGCTTGCTAAAGCTTCCCTATCAAAACCTATATCTACACCTATAATGATGCTATATGTTTGTCCCTAGGGTTGGGACCTAGTGGTGGTCGTCGGGGTGGCATATGCTGATGTGGCTACTAGTGTGGCTGGACCAGTTTCCTCTGTTTGATGGGTAGCACCAATGGTGGGATCTGTCCATCGTGATTTCCACCCCCATCCTATCCATCTTGTGGCTGGTCTCCTGGATGCTGTGGAACCTATCTAATCTAGGGTCCTTTGAACCATCCTCTGGCTATAGCTGGCATAGCTGGTAAAGTCAAAGAATAGGGGCATGATCCCACCAATATGCATCATAAGTCTGGGTGGTCCTTGCATCTATCAGACCGTCAAAGTACACCCATGACACCATGATCAGTTGTCTGAAGTCATTGATGCCCTATTGAGGTGGGATCCTTTGTCCCCACGCTGCCTCTCTAGTCCTCCAAGGAAGATGCCTCTCTGAGTATCATCTAGGGCATCTTGTACCTCCCTGAATTGGTGAGAAACCCTATCTGGGAGGTATCGCTCGATCATATAGTGGTCTCTCCCCTACATACATCAGGACTGCTGACAGTAGAAGAGATGATGATGATCATCATGTCATCTAGGAAAGTTGAGCCAAGGCCTCCACTGAAATACTATCATTTCATCAAGAACCCACCTCCAATGTGGGATGCTTGTAATGCCTATGAAGTGGAGGGTGGTCATCCTCCTATATTTGTATGCCACAAGATCATCACGGTTGGTCTGTATGTCTGCTATTTGTGGCCTCAAAATGACAATGTGCTCGTAGGCCCACACATGAAGAAGAGTAATGCCCACTCTAATGTTGTGAGCCCCACTATATACAACCTAGTGCATATCATGGTATAGGGATGCCAGGACGACTAGGCCCCAGGCATAGACGGTCATGTCCATCATCCGGGACCAAACAACCCCCCATCCAACACTACATCCTTTGGCTCACCGACTGGGAACAAGAACTCTTGAGATCAATGCATCAACAAGCAAAGTAAAATTAGGGGCAATCCCCTTGTATTAGCGAAGGTCTATCTGGCCGCTATCCACCTCATACAAATTGACACTGAATAACTAGAAAATAACATCACTGCCGACCTTGACATCATATATAATGTGTTCCCCATTAATGGGGATCCTCAAGATCTGCCACATGTCCTCCAATGTCATTGTGGCCTCGTTGATTAATAAATGGAACGAATAACTCACTCTTCCATCTCTCTACCAAGGTTGTCATCATCGCAAGGTGTGTTTGCAGCTCCAGAATCTAGGCAATATGGTCAAATTTGATTGCGCTAAGGAAAAATAGGGTCTGGTCTGACAAATGTATCACTATGTGTAGAAACCAACTCCTGTGCTCCTTCAAACGAAGCACTAGCAGGACCTCCTGCAACCAAAAATTCCCACATCATCAAAATCGATCACCTTGGCACATTTTCAAAATTTAAAAAATCCTTCAAAAGGAAAAAGTGGGTTGGCATGTCAAAAGTGACGTGGAATTTTCAAAAGAGATGATCTACGTTTTGCAAATACAACTTTGAAATCAAAAGTGATGTTATCCGTCAAAGGTGAGTCAACAGTTTTAAGCAACACCAGAATCCCCTAGGGCCACGTGACACAATATTGCAAAGGCGAGTTGGTATTCTTTGTGTGACTCTAGAACCCTCTAGCATTGTGTGATGCTCCAATGCAAATGCAGGTCAGCATTTGCAAATGCAACGCCCCCCATAACAAAAGTGACACCCTAAAGGACCACTTTTGGTCAACCTAAAATGACCCTAATAAATGCATCAAAATCACGCAAAACGAGAATTTTTTTGAAAGGTGTACCCAAGGTCTTGCATCCTGAGGCTGCTGGAACTCATGAACCCGATCCATTCGATGTTTGGGAACACACGAGCCACCATTCTGTCAACACCTCAGAACAAAATTACCAAAATCTCTAAAGGTCAAGTGAGAAAATGATTTGAAAATGACCCTCTTAACCCCTTTTATGCAAAATTTTTAGGGTTTTTTGGGTTTTTTTAGGGCTTTTGAACCTATTTAATCTGTTTTTTCCCAAACGAAGCCCGTTTTGACCCATTTTCGTCATTGTAAGCTTAGTTTCGCATCCCGTGGGCTATTTTCCACTCCTAAATTATTGTTGAATCTTTTTCATGAGCTTGACCAAATTTTGCAATTTTCACCCGATCTCTCTAGGGAGCAGTGTAGCAACATAATTTCTTCTACTGGGGCAGCAGTAATCCATTTGAAAAAATCATAAAAATTTTAAATTTTGATCATGACAGTGTTATTCTTTGAACTGACGCAGTAGGTACTTCGCTTCAAATAGGGGAAAAATGTAGACATCGAAAAAGTCTTAATTGATACTATGCATCTAATTCTGATCAACTAACACTGTTTCTTCCTAAATCACTTCAAATTCATCAGTTAATTGAATAATCAACATTATTTAATTAAATTCAACAAATTCAGCTATTAATGAAATAATTAAATTTATTGATTAATTCACCCTTCCTCTAACTAATTATTCATTTAAGTATTTAATTAAATCCTCTCTTAATCCTCTCATTTGATTAAAAAATAAATCAAATCAAATGTCACATCTCCTAATTCACTTCAATTAATTAATTCTAGATTAATTAAATCCTAAATCAGCTTTCTAATAAGATCATTAACGATTCCTCTAGTTTTTAACTCCTCAAAAGTTAAATCAACCATGGTCAACTAACCAGGTTGGACATGAAAATAATTTCAATTAATTATTTAATCCATCTATTTTCCCTCACCAAGGCATATTATGAAGAATATTCCTTTCAACAACCTCTCATTCAATTTCCCTCCAAAAGTTTTCAAAAATCTATCACATCCTCTTACAACCTTTCAAATCCTCTTACATCCTCTCAAATCTCATTCAATTCCTCTTACACCAATTTCAAATTCTCAACCAAAAAATTTTACTTCTCTTCCATCCTCCTCCCCTCACACATTTCCCAAAATGTGCTCCAACTTCCTCCAATAGAATTGTGACACTTGGCACATTCTTATTGGCTCTCATTTTATCCCACATTCACCAATTTCTCCATTCTTCAACCCTTGGCTTCTATAAATAGAGGCATCCTTTTCATAATATGGATCCACAACTTAGAGCATTATCATTATAGGCATTTCACTCCATAGCTTTTCATCATTTTTAAGCAATTTAGATAGATTATAGTCATTTTCATATTTAGATCATCCACATTTCATCAAGCTTATCATAGGGATTTGGAAAGGGCTTCTTTCCACATCAAAGGAGCACCACTCCCCCTATGGGATGGAGGTTTACCTGATTTTACTTAGATTGCATGCTTTATTTAGTTCAATTTCTTGTTATTTCATGTTTTCTAGTGATTTTGGTTAAAGAATTTCATAGGGTACACTAGATTAGCTTTCTAACATGTTTGACACTAGTTTTGTGATCTCTTGTTAGTCTGTGCAGGTTTGGTGTTGACAGTTGTAATCATTCCTCATGGAACGATCGATATAAGTTGTCAAATGAAAATGTGACAAGTGTACTTTTGGCCCGAGGCTTGTTTTGCTCCCTTGTTTCTTATAAAATAGAATTTATGGTCATTGGTATGGGTCTCTTTATGAATTTTGGATCTGAAAATGCAAATGTATAACACAAAGAAAATGTGTTTTGAGTCTATATGTTAGGTTTTGAGTTAAGCAAATAAGTTTTGTAAATTTTATCCTTTTTCAGGCATGTTTGGATAAACAATGCAAACCTTAGAGACTATTGTCTCTCCATCTATAATTTTTCATATGAATTATTAATGGAAACCCAATCAATGATCTTTCATTAATTTTCATTATTGCTTTGCAGTGAAATATGTTTTAATTTTTGCTCTAATTTAATGAATCAGTTAGAATACCTTAATTAAAGCATGAATTCATATGAATATTTTGTGGATTTGATAAGTTGTCATAGAATTTTAGCATTTAGTATGTGTATTGTAATGCATTTACATAGAGGTCATGGCTATTTGAAATTAAACTTACCTTATAGTTCAATTTATTGTGATTTGACTCCTTTCCCTAAGATAAGACACTGATCTAATAAGTGTTAAAGCATTTCCTGTGGTTTTGATGTTTCAATTTGAGAACAAGATTCTTAAACAAGCGTATAATCAATTTATTTTGTTTGAAGTTGGTATTATGTTGTATTCTTAGCTTTAGGTGTTTAATCCTTTTAAAGGAATTGCTAGTTTCTTGGAGGATTTCATCTAATCAACATTTCAATGGGAATATATTTGTTTATTATACAATGTGTGATATGATTGTTTAGAAGATTGCAGGATACACATTGTGGTATCGCCCTCCCAGGTTTTGCAGAGTCCAAAGTGTAGGAGGGAAGCATTATAGCTTCCTCTTGTTCGTTAGAAAATCACCTCCTGATTATTTAAGGATTGAATCCAGAAAATTCATAGATGCTCATTGAGATTTGCTTGGTTCTTTAAAAACCACCAACAGATTGGTGACTCTACTAAGGATCGCATATGATAAAGTATTTGTTCTCCAAAGTGCCTTGTCTAGGATCACTATGATGTATAGTGATGTTTATCCTCATAGTGAGTTTATTTAAGTTTTTGTTAACCATTGCTTATATTTGTTCTAGATTTCCCACTATTTTTGTGTTCAAAATTTGTTGCCCAAAGTTCAACCCAAATTGCCTCATATTTGCAAAAGCCTGCTTGAGTCTCTAAAGGTCAATGTTAAATATCCTATATAAATGTGAAGGGTATTGCAAAATTTTGCATAAAATCATAGCACAATTGCTATAAATTCATCCCAATCAATTTGGGTGGCGAATTTGAAGTCTTTGCACTAGTGTGTGCCAATACTTGAAGTTATCAAAGAAATTAAGCTAAAAAATAAAAGAAAATTGAAAAGGTTGATAAGATCAAAGAAAGTACAGACACAAATACAGGGAACCTGTGCCAATATGAAGAAACATCTAGAGAAAATATTGGAGGGATAATTTCCAAAGAACCCTCATGAAACATGGAAAGCAAAGGGTATATGAACAAGTAAGTCTACTCCTCATCCAAATCTTGAGCATGAAGTTCATTCTAATTCTAGTCCTGAACATGAAAGAAATTTGTTAGAGTTAAGTGATAATGCTTCTCCTGAAAGAGGAAAAATTACAATGAAATCTATTGTGAGTGAGCAACCTTCAAATCAAGGCTTGACGACTAAACAAAGAAGAGAGAGGGAAAGTATATAACAAGATAATGTAAATGCTAGTTGTACTAGGGTTGCAGGGCATTTGGTACAACTTCTAACACAAATAATCCTCTTCCTCATGACTTGTTGACTAGGTTTGATGAATATGCCCATAACCATGTTGAAATTATAGAGACATCAGATTTTGATACCACCTTACAAGGAGAGGAGGAAATATTTAATGATGTTCAATAACTTAGAAGAGAAGCATTAACATTAGATGAGTTGAGGAGAAGGAGGGATAAGGAGAAATAAGAAAGGATAAATAAATCTATGATTGAGAGAGACATGCTACGAAGAAGAGTTGAGCAAATGACAGAACTAGAATAGTTAGCAGCTAAATCTACCCATCCAGCTAGTCCTACAATTAGAGAGGTTTTAGATAGTGAGCCTATAACTACCTCAGCTGACAATTCTTGTGTAAATACATGGACCAATCCTACTGTGATAGCTTCTGTTGAAGTTAATCATGTCCCTAGTAATACAAATGTAGTTTCCTAGACTATTGATAAGGAAAAGAGAATTGTTCAGGGTGTGAATATAAATGAGGGAGGTTCCTCTCAGAGGAACATAGTAGATAATAATACTGATTCATTGGTTGATAGGTTAATAAATTAAAATGAGGAGTTACAAAAAATATTGAAGGAGATGGAACTATTAGCTGCAAACACAGAGATTAAGAAGAAATTAGGTTTCTTAGAATCTACCATAAAGGATTTTGTTCCTAAAACCAAAATCCCTCATCCTCATGCATCGCCTTCAAATCCCCATTTGAATGATAACCCTTTGTCCAATACAAACCATTCCACTTCATATTCCTAGCCATAAAATAGGGCTAAGACTATTCAACAACATGATCAACATCATTCCCAACCAAGAGTAGTTGACACTGGAAGTCCTGAAAGCAATTGTGACTGGAGAAGGAATCATGACAACCAAAATGATCAAGAGGGACTCTTTGCAAGAAGAAAAAATCCTATTGATAGATATAGGAAATTATGTTTTGATAGAATCCTAGGGTATCCAAATCTTCTTCCTAATAATGCAAGGAAACATTTACTTAAGTTCACCAGTAACTTTTCAGAGTTTTGTTGAAGGTTTCAATCTTTGGGATGATGATGTTGCAATGAAGTATTTCATGTAATCATTGACTGAGGATGATAGAGATTGGTTAAGAAGCTTGTTTGATGTAAGAAATAATTCAAAATATGCTTTCTATAGAGTTTTTAGAGAGCAATATGGAGACAAAATTGATCCTAGATTTATGCTAAATGACTTCAACAATATCACAAAAGGACAATGAAATGGTGACTAAATTTAACTCAAAGTTTCAAAAGGCCATGAATAGAGTTCCAGCTTATTTAAGGCTGAATGAGAATGCATGCTTAGTGGTGTATTGTAATTCCTTCGATTCAAAGATGTGTTACTTACTTAGAGACAAAGATCCACATAATCTGAGAGATACTTATAAAATGGAAGTTCACATAGAAAACAATAGAAGAGCATCAAGTAAGGTAGGGAGAAGAGATGACCCTAAAAATTTGAAGAAATCTAGAACTCAAAATGAAAGAGTTGGTAATGTTATAGCTCTTGATGAAAAATTGGATTAGATTGTTAGTGCTCTAAATGAGTTGAAGCAGAAGGTGGAAAATAATGAGAAACCTCAATTTCAAAGAAATGATAGGCCACCTAGGTTGCAAGATTATCCCTATCACACTAATTGGAATAATGCAAAGCATATTCACAACAATTAAAAAAATGTTCAAGCTCAAGGCACACCTGACCCACTACAAAACCATTCTATGAATGTCACTAATGATTTTCCATGGTGTGTAATATGTCAATTACCTCATTCATCACAACAATGTGTTGTTGCAAGATCTATAGAGGAGTCACAAGATGATCAAGGAGGTTTTGATTCCCCTCATGATCAAGATGAAGTAGTAAATGTGCTCATGACTAAATCAGACTTTTCCTGCAATGATTATTCTTCTGATGATGAGCCTTGTAGAGGTGATGTGGATGTGCAAAGGCAAGAAGTGAGTGTATACCGTCGACAAGTGTTCTCAGATGAAGAGAGAGACGGTGATTGCAACATTTACAATCTTGAATCAGATGACATTTGTCTAACAAGATCATTAAATGAAGAAATCCAAAATATGACAATTGCATTGGTTACTCAAGAAAGGAATACTTATAATATGATAAATAGAGTTGTGAATGGTGATTAGGGTAAGCCTGGTAGTGTGTTCATCAAAGAAAAGAATGTAGGTGACAAAGGGACCAAGACAAAAACCAAGAAAGAGGAGGAAAAACCCAAAGAAAGTAAAGGAGCTAGAATTTGGGCTAAAAAGGTTGATAATGTCAAGATAGATGGGAAGCTATTTCCCCACCTATAAGGGCTAAAGATCAAAAGCATAGTGTTGAAAAGGGTGAAAAAGAAAATGATAAGATATTGGACAAGGATATAATACCTTCTGACTTACCAAAGTATGCTACTGTGGACATGTCTCAAATGTTGTCTCAAGTTAAGGTTACAGTCCCATTGCTAGAGATGATGAGGATTAATGAACATAAAATCAAGGCAATTTCCCTTATTAATAGTGCAACTATGGCTTGTAATGACAAGGTGGTGATTGTTCCACCCAAAGTGAGAAAAATTCAAGTAGAGAGTGATGAAGTGGAAGGAATAACTAGTGAAAACCCTCAAATATACTTGGGAACTATAATTACTGCATGCCCAAGTAAGGTCAACCCATTTTTTCTAAGTTTGATTATTGATGGGAAGTTTCTCAAGAACTGCATGATTGATTTAGGAGCCTCTTCTAATATTTTCTAGCGGAAATTATGAAGGAAATAGGTTTGAAAGTTGATAGCACTTTTGGAAAGTGTTATGTTATAGACTCAAGAGAGTTACTCATCATATGAGTAATTAATAGGGTCCCATACAAGATTGTAGTGTTCCCTGAGAAGGAATTATACATGAGTGTCACAGTAGTTGACATCCTGCCAAACTATGGAATGTTGTTGTCAAGAAAATGAGGTGTAGCCATGGGTGGGAGCATGCAATGTGATTTATCATAAGCTACCTTTTCCATTGATGAAAAGGATGTCAAGATTGTTAGAGAATCGAGAGCTCCCCATATGATTGAGTATGCAAAGGAACCAAGAAATATTTATTTTATGGATACTAGTTTGGATACTTTTAGAGTTGAAGAATTACAATAGGAAGTAGAAGTCTAGTTTGCACCACTTGATAGAGAAGTCATAGATGCGTCACAAGAAGATGCTCTCTAGACCATGTATTTTTATGGAGCTTGTTCCAAGGAGGGCTTAGGTGTAGGAGTTATCCTGATCTCCCCACAAGGTAAGACATTCAAATACTCTTTCTTATTGAAATTCACCTGCATAAACAATGTGGCAAAATATGAAGCTTTGCTACTTGGTTTAAGGTTAGCTTCAAAGCATGGAATTAAAATGCTAAAAGTATTGGGTGATTCTAAATTAGTGATATCCCAAGTTAGGTCTAGATTTATTTCCAAAAATGCAAGACTTAAGCAGTATAGGAATATAGTTTTGGATACCGTTGAAGCTTTTGATGCATTTAACATCGATTGCCTAGATAGGGGAAGGAATGTGATTGTAGATTTGTTAGCAAGAATTGCTATCAGACCAAATGGTATCAATTTTACAGGTATTTCAAAAGTAGAGGTGCAAACTCAGCTTACAATACCTGATAATATTTGAAATTGTAAAGTATTTGATGATGATAAAGATATTTTGAAATTCTTGTAATGTATTGATTAGTATGAAAGTCAGTAAATAGACTTCGGGGCATTGGTGGTGGAGGTTGATGGTAAAGAGACATTATTTGGCAATAAAATTATCCAATTGAAAACAAAAGATATTCTCAAAGGGTTGGTTGCATTGGAAAGGGTTTTTGATGGTCCTGATATGACAAATGCTAAGAAGACAAATTCTCACAAGGAAGATTTGGAAGAGATTAATCTTGGAACTGAGAACACTCCTAAGAAGGTATATATAGGGAAGAAAATGAAACCACATATCAAAATCATGTTGATTGCTTTGCTGAGAAAATATAGACATGTGTTTGCTTGGTCATATGATGACTTGAAACCTTATAGGGAAGATCTTTTTCAGCATGAGATACCTTTGAAACCAGATGCCAAACCTTTTAGGAAAAAGTAGAGACGAATAAATCCAACATTGCAGCCTAAAATGCAAGAACTCATGAAATAAAGTGATTTTGGTATTATCAAACCTATAAGACATTCTTCATAGGTTTCGGGTTTCTAATTTGGTTCCAGATAGGAAGAAGAATGGTGACCTAAGAATCTATGTGGACTTCAAGAATTTGAATGTATCATCCTTGAAAGGCAACTACCCACTTCCTAATATGGAGGCTATGTTGTAGAAGGTGACAGGGTGTGATTTTTCATCAATGATGGATGACTTCTCAGGTTACAACCAAGTTATGGTAAGAAAATCTGAACAGTATAAGACTACATTCACTACACCATGGAGAACCTATGTGTATGTAATAATTCCATTTGGTTTAATCAATGTTGGTGCTACATTTCAAAGAGCTATGGATATGGAATTTTTTGATTTTATTGATTTATTCCTAGCCATATACCAAGATGACCTGATTGCACATAGCAAAAAGGAAGAGGATCATTGTATGCATTTGGAGAAGATATTTATTAGAGCATTGGAATATGTAATTTCCTTGAATCCTAAGAAATTCATTTTTGGGGTTAAGGAAGGTAAGATTTTAGGGCACATTGTCTCTAAGGATGGGTCAAGATTGATCTTGAGGGTGTGGAAGCAATAAACAAAATTCCACAGCCTAAAAATGTAAAGGGAATTCAATCATTGTTTGGGAAAATCAATTTTGTGAGAATATTTATCACCAACTTTTCTAAGATTATGAGACCTATCTCCACAATGTTGAAAAAGGGAAAAAAGATAGCATGGACAGAAAATCTCATGAAATCTTTTCAAGCTATAAAGCATGCCATCAAGGAGGCTTTTGTGCTCAAGTCTCCAGATTACTCAAATTCATTTCAATTATTTACTTTTGCTTCATTTCATACTGTGGCAAGAGTACTACTAAAAAAATAATAATGAAGGTTTTGAGCAACCCATTTCTTTCTCGAGCAAGTCTTTGCAGGTTGTTGAGCTTAAGTATGTGTGACAAAAAAGCAAGCCTATTCATTAGTTAAGGTTGTAAAACATTTCATAACATATCTAATGGGAGAAACTATGGTGGCATACGTTCCAAGTGCTACAATCAAGGATATTTTTACCAGTAAGAAACCACAGGCTGAAGATGCAGATGGATCAACAAGATCTAGGAGTTTAATATTGATGTTCAAAATACAAAATTGATAAGAGGTCAAGGTTTGGCTAAGTGGATGGCTGAAACCAACTTAGAAGCAAACCAAATAAATCAAGTAGAACATGTAAATGTTGCACTCATGTGTGACATGCAGACTTGTGGGTGGTATAGGAGAATTGTGGAATACTTGCAAACTGTGGAATGCTTTGTCTAGAATTTTTCAAATATAGACAAAAAAGAAAACATTAGGCCTTAAACAAGTGTAAACAAGCATTCCCCATGAAATTCATTCAAATAGAAGAAAATGAAATGAAAGTAAAGTAATCAAATAAACTACTAATGAAACTCTATTCTAAATGCTCAAACCAACATCCCATGAGGAATTGGTGCTTCTTTGATGTGGAAAGAAGCCCTTTCCCAATTCCTTGATAAGCTTGATGGTAGATGTGTGATTCTTGATGCAAAATTCCAATGACCTAGCTATGGATGATGAATTCTATGCTAACTTGGATGAAATTGTGAATGAAACTCCTAGTTGATTGTGACATTTAATTTAAATATTTCAATTTATTTAAATCAAATGAGATGATATTGGGAGATTAGTAATTTAATTAAATAAATTTTATTTATTCAATTAAATGAGGAACATTAGGATTTAATTAAATGAAGTTGATTTATTTAATTAAAGGAAGAACATTATGAAATAATATGATAAAATGTACTATCTGATTAAGGAGGAATTTTAATGAATTTAATTAAATAAAGATTATTCAATTAAATGGTTAGTGTAGAAATGATTAAGGAAGAATTAGTGTTAGTTAATCAGAATCAAGTGCATGATATCAATCGGGATATTTTGAGTGTCTAATATTTGCTCCTCTTTGAAGAAATGTACTTATTGTGTTGGTTCAAAGAATAACCTTGCTAAGATCAAAGTTCCAAAATTTTCTAATTTTTTCAGATGCCCTAGCGGAAAGAAGTATACTAGTACACTACCCCCTCGAGAGATCAAGTGAAAAGTTTCAATTTTAAGGTTGATCTCACGACAAAGAGGTTCAAGATGGATGTATGGATAGTGTGATGATGATGAAAATGAGATGGTTTTAAGATTTTTAGAATAACCAATCTATATTATGGAATGGATGTGAGATGTTTGATGTTTCCAATTATGTATGATATGAATGATATGTAGTATGTTGATGGTTTATGGATGTAGGATGGATGCACTAGTGATGTTTGGTTGACTGTCATGATATCATGTTAGCACAGAGAGAACAAAGAAGAAATGAGATGATGACAAGAGGATCCAACAAGTCCATGATCTATTGAGACTTTATTAGAAATAATTATGAGATATTGATGATGTTTTCCTTATCAGAGATTGGGATTTTAAAAGAGCTTACTTACCTTATGTTTGATAACACACATAGATACGATGCATCAAGGTATAAAGAATGAGGATGGCATTGTACCTAGTGTGATGGAATTTTACTTGACAATCAAATAGGAGCATCCTTGTTCACACCTAGCATGCAAAACCCTATTTAGAATGTAGTTCAAATATTTTAAACATCTCAGACCAAAATATAGAAAGGAAATCCTTCCTATGTGGTCAATACGACACCTAAAACACCCTCCTTATGAACCAAATAGAAAACGCATGACCAAAGTTATATTACAAGAATATCCAACAAGCACAGTAGAAAAAAGATAATGATCAATACCCCATTCCTTCCTCTCTAAATCATTTTCATTAGACATCATCGAGAGGTCATTAGAATGAGTGTAATAAGATAAATCAACAAGACAAAGATCAAGTTAAAAAACAAGCCAATGTTCTTCATACCTCTAGCCAAGACTAAACTATAGTGATGCCTAATGTTGATGTCCATTGTAGGAAGGATGCATCCTAGGACATAATGTTATTAGATGATTTGGTACAAACTAGATGATGGGCTATTGGTACCGTGTGGTTACCAACGTGTTTACCTATTGACCTAGACTTGAGACCCTTGACATTTTAGTTTTCACTTTCAATCTACTAGACTTGTTTCTGATTGTCGTACCAAAGGTTGAGGATGACAATGATTTATTATGAGTTGATTTTTATTACAGGTGAAAGCAAGATGGGGCGGATGGATATTCTCAAATATTTTGATGTTTTTGAAATGTTTTGAGGCTATTTTTGGTATTTTTTCAAGATGTTTTGCAAATTTTTTGTTTTTTGAATTTTTCAATGTTTTTGTGTTTTCTGAGATTTTGACCAAGGACCTAACCTAAAGACCTATCCTAGGGGCCTCGTGGGTTGATTAAAGATTATCCTTGCCTACATTATACATGCAAAGACCACATAGTTCGACTAACATAGACTTGTTTATTGATGAGAAATGAACAATGAATTGTCAGTTTATTATGACAGACTCCTAAAGGACTAAACTAATATCTCTTGGGGGCACATCAATGATGGCCTTGCCTACATTCAGATCTTAGAGACCCCTAGTTCAGATACCATGTTTTTGATATTTTCTAACTTTTTGACCTGCTTTGGTATTTTGATATGTTTTGTATGTTTTTTGGATTTTTGCATGGTTTTGCTGATATGGATATGTGTGATAATATCAATGCTCTGCTTTGGGATTTTGTTGGAAACCAAGCTAAGGTTGATTGATTAGATTGATGGATTGATGATGATAACATTGTTGAGGATACAAAACAATGCAAGGATAGTGTTAAGCAACACAATGGTTAGGATGGATATCCCAAGATGATGAGGGATTGATTGAATTTGATTGATTGATGATGATAACATTGTTGAGGATACACAACAATGCAAGAATAGTGTTAAGAAACCCAAGGAATGGGAAGGATATCCCAAGATGATAATGGATTGATTGGAGTTGATTGATCAAGATCAATGATGATAACATTGTTAAGGATACACAACAATGCAAGGATAGTGTTAAGAAACACAAGGACTGGGAAGGATATCCTGAGATGATGATGGATTGATTGGATTTGATTGATCAAGATTGATGCGGATAACATTGTTGAGGATACACAACAATGCAAGGATAGTGTTAAGCAACACAAGGACTGGGAAGGATATCCCAAGATGATGATGGATTGATTGGATTTGATTTGATCAAGATTGTGAAGATTGATTTCAAACAAAATCCGTTTGAATGATTTGATGTGATGTTGAAGCACACATTAGATGCAACTAATATTGATTTTTTGGATCAATGCTCGATTAAAGATAAAACTTGATAAGGAACATCTTCTCGTCAAAATGTGTCATGGGCTAGTGATTTGGATTTTGGCTCACAAATGCTTGACCAATTGGATTTCATGTTTTTCTAGTGTTCAAATCACCACATAAGTTGGAATATATATATCAAGATTTATTCTCGAAGGAAGATGTACATATCTACCCCTAGTGTCTAGAAATGTATAGAATTCCATGGGTGGATGCTTGGATAGGTGTGTGGATGGATGGATATGGTAAGCACACAAAGGATTCCAAGGATTATCTTGCGATAAGATAAGGTGTTTGAATAAAGAATGCTCATTTGGATAATTCTTCATGGCTTAGATAATGCTAGGTAGGATAGGAACAATAAAAATGACCCATGTCAAGATATTTACCATAAGCAAGTGTAAAGTGTGCACCAAATTTTGTCAAGATCAAGATAACTTGGAAGATGGATGTAGATGGATTGGATAAATGGTTCATGGATGAATGGATTTATTATGGATGGGATGAGATGCTTCCACCTAAACTAGCACATGTAGATGCTTGATTTTTCACATGACGCATATTTTCTAGGTTTTCATCATGGTACTTGTCCAAAGTGCCACCATAGTAGTTTTCACTGGAGGACGATTTTTTTCTTTCTTGTTTTCAATCCTTTTTTTTTTTTTGTATTTCTCTATAAAATATTTTTAAGCTCATGCTGAATCAGCTAGTGGTGTTGATGTAGATGCTTCTGTCATAATGTGTCATTGATATCCTACCTAAACAAGTTGTCTTGCCAAGATATGTGCACTTGAATACAACTTTTGAGATTCTTGATCTACTTTGTTGATACTAGAGTTAACTTTTTATTTGTGCGCACATTACGATAGAGTGCCTTCTAAATCCTTATGATGAAGGGTGGCTACCAAAACATGGTCAAGGTGAGAATTGGATATCATGCATGGAGGTGTGGATGGACTGTGTTTAGGAATAAAAGATGGATTGGTTGCTAGTTTGGAACCTTTGACTCTCCAAACTTGGGAAGATGACCAATGATGGGTGGATACAGAAGTGTGCATGGAATTAGGACCAATCACTTGATATACTTTGTACATCACTTGAGAAGCCTTCTTTTTCCTTTTTGGACATATTTGATGGATACTTTTCCCTTTTTTATTTTTCCCCATAGTTTCTTTTACTAATGGAGTTTGATAGGGATAATATTTCTTTGTATATTTTGGTATCCATGTGTATTTGATTTGTCCATTATTATTCCCAACTTCTTTTTCTTTGATAATGTTATTTGTACTTTGATTCAAATGTTTCTTTTGATTTTGGTCCCAATTCATGGATGGGGTGATGGGTAGATGAAGATTCATGATGTGGTTGGTTGTAGTATTGGAATTGGTTTCCTCATAAGGACTCTTTGTGCTCCCTATGTTGATGCTTGCACTAGATAAAGTTTCCCCTAGTATTATAGAGGTATCACTGATATCTTTAGATCCATTCATTTTCAAATAACCAAGATCTTGATGCTTAGGATTGCCAATTATTTGCATTGGTTCTAGGATACCCTGTTCTTGTAGGCCTAATCCTCTACCTTAATAATTTATTTGTTGAAATATTTTATTTGCAATAGGATATGATTTACCTTGGAAACAAGGTAATACTCCTCTTTTGTATTTTGGATCTTCAAAGGTGATAGCTTCTTCATTGATAAGATAGCTTTCCCTAAAAAAGGTAAGTGAGTCAATTTTATAAGTGATAGGATCCTTCATAAGTGGGATAACTTCCTGATTCATATCTTTGGCTTGATCTTGTGAAATATCAGATTTTAATACATCTTCAAGAGGTGTTGATGATTCACTGTCCACGTAGAAGTCTCCCTCATGGTTCATTTTTTATATGCCTTCATAGGATTTTTTTTTATTCACAACTTATGTAGAAGCCTTCTTCATGACCCATTTCTTATATGTCTCTAGATTTTTCTATATCTTGATCATGTGTACAAATGTTAAGAGTAGGAGACTCTTGTTCCTTTTTAATGATATCAAGAGTATGAGACTCTTGTTTTGAATGAAGATCATCTACATGTCCATTAGGAGTAAGCATCTCATGGGTAGATGGAAGAATATGTGCTATAAGGATATGATCATTATTTGTGACATCTTGTATAGATAGGAGAGCTCCCATTAGATCATTGTAGTATCTTGGAGATACAAATTCTTGATCTTGATTAATTTTGGAATTTCTTTTGACATGATTTGGATCAAGTTCTTGACATGGGTCAGTTTCAAAGGATGGATAGCTTACAAATGTTTCTTGTATGTCTTCATTAGGCATAGAAAGTGGCTCAATATCCTCTTGATCTTTGCGTGAATTTGGATCAAGTGTTGAGTTGAGGATTTCTTCAATATCTGTAACCATGAGGTCAAAGGATGTCAATATGTCTTGGAAAGGACCATTGCTAGACTTTGGTGAAAGATGTTGATCATGCTTTGGAATAAATTCTTGAGATATGTCCTCTAAATCATTAGGTGATGTAGAGACATTTTCAACATGATGATTGGTCGATGGATCGTGGATTATGTCAATAGGATCAAATAATTCTAATACTCCTTGAAATAGATCATTGTTTGAGGGGTTCTGATCATGACTAAAAAGTGACTCTTGATGTATGTTGATTTGATCATTGGATGAGGTGGAAACATCTTCAAGGTTCTCACTGATGGATAGATCTTGATCATTGTTTTCAACAATTGTGGTGGAGAGATTGTCAATGTTTTCATAGGATCAAATGATATTAACATTTCTTGAATTGGATCATTTTTGGGTATTGTTGGTGGATTTTGATCATGATTGAAAAGTGAATCTTGATGCATGTTAATTTGATCATTGGATGAGGTAGAAACATCTTCAAGGTGCTCATTGATGGATAGTTTTGACTGATCTTGAAGATGTGATGACTGATCTTCGAGATGGGGTGATTGGGTTTGTTGTTGATGTTGTTGATCTTGATATCCAACCTCTTGACATTGGAGATAGTGTTCTTGATGTAGTTGTGGACACAACTCAATGCTTTGATGACATGGTTTAACCAATGGAAGAGTGCATTGATTTTGGGGTGGAGATGTCTCTTGGTGATATGAATTAAAGAATTTTCTAAGTATAGCAATATGATCTCACAAAATTTGATCTTGATTTTGATCTTGACACCCTTGATATAGTTGATTTGGTTTTTGTTCAAGCATCTTTGAAATTTATACTTGTGGTGTTTGTATGGGGTCATGGATAAATTGATTTTGGACAATGTTATGATTTGGGAAGATGTTTGGATTTGGAATTATAGGTTGAAATTGAACATTGTTGTGGTTGGGAATCACATTGCTTTGATTTAGGTAACTTTGATTTTGCATGGTGTTACCTTGACTTAGATAAATACATGGAGTCATTAACATATTGTTTAGACTTTAAACAACATTTGTATGATTCACAAACATATCTATCCCAAAGTTTACCAAGTGTGGATTTGAAATGTTCATGTTTGGTAAACTTGTACTTGGTATATTAACATTTGGCATGTATGGATTTGGTGGGACAATGTTGTTTTGTTGAAGACTCGTGCATTGATTGTTTGGTTGATAGATTTTTAGGTTTGGACTTTGATTTAAATCTACCATAGTGAAAGGTGTTCCAAAATTTAGATTAGGCATACTCACATTTGTTGTACCATTGAGGTTTGTAGGAGATAATGATCCCATGTATGGATTGTGTAAATGTGAGTTTTGATAATCAATTGGAATTGTAAGGCTTTGATAATTTGGTTGATTTATATTACTCATGATGTATGAATCAAGTTTATATTTATGTTCTTCTTGTGTTTTGACCTTGTTTACCTCTAATGGATTTTGGACCAATGATGAGATGAAGGATGAAAGGAGTGAATGATATGGGTGTTGAACTCTTAGGAACTTTGGATCAATGCTAGACTTTAGGATTTGATTGGATTGGTTTGATTTGATTTGGATAATGGACTTATAAACCCCCAAGATGTTGGATGTTATCTTGGAATAAAATTTTCCACAAGGATGATAATTTAAGTAGATGTATGAGGAAGGACTCATCCACACACACTTAGCCAAACAAGGAGATTTTTCTGTTGATTTAAAGGATTTTACCAAAAGTCTAGTATGAATGATTTTTTCATTGGTTCAAAAGTTGTTTGTGAGATGGGATTTGATTTATTTTTGAGATGGATGAAATGATTGGTTTTTTTTATCCTAATGAGCCTAAGAGGGACTTGTTTACAAGACCAAGTTTTTGAAGAACATGCTTTTCCTTAAGAGTACTTCAACCCAAAAGATCAATGTTTCCTCAAAAGGCAATAAGAAAGAAGATAAACATGCACATGTGTGGGGTTCAATTGATTTCATCTTGATTAATGAATTTCTTTTACCACATCCACACTTCTTTCTTAGTTTTTCAAACTGAATGTCTATGTCTAAATTTCTTTTCATCCCACAAATTCCATTATGTGGAAATCAAGAGAATCAAGGAAATAGTTCCCTAATGTTGACATTAGAGAGAAAAATGAGATATAAATCCAAATACTTAGAAGCCTCTAAGGATGAAATCCGTAGGGACAAGCAGTAGCACTTGGATTTTTCAAAGGTATTTTCTTCATCTAAAGGTTTGAAATTTGATGTTGAATGTTTCTTTTCAATATTTTTGATCCAAGCAATGTGTTTAACTAACTCAAAGATTGCACAACCCTAGGATGGAAAAGAAAATATTTGTTGAATTCCCACTTGGATAAATCCAGTTGTGCCTATTCAAAGCAAATGATTAGATGCTTGACCACATTGGCTCCCCTCCACATAACTTACTTCTAAAAGTCATCCAAGCTTCAATTCTCATGAATCTCCCATGATGAACTTTTCATCTCTACAAAGAATCACAAATATGTGGGACGACTCTAGAGGTATGACCTCCTGACGCCAACAAATATTGGTATTTTTGGCTTTTAAACAAAGGTTTGTAATAAGGGCATATGGTTCAAAGGATACAATGATAAAATCCCTTAAGAGGTCTCCCAACCCTTAGAACAAGGGTTTTACACATCATAAAGATATTTCGGGATAGCTATCATGCATCACTTTGTTGATTGCAAACTTTCCTTACAACCAAAAAATTGTATAGTGGTTTGGAAGAGCTTGGCTTATGCTCGTTACCAGTTGGGTCATTCCCTTGGGGTGAGTACTTTTCCCCCCCAAGGAAGTCCCTCTAAGGATAAATAAAAGCGAGTAAGTACATATGTAGTTTGATCATTCTTTGTTTGCGTCAACAAAGAGAGAACACACACGATGCCTTTTCTCACACTAGCAAGCTTTGTTCAATTTTAAAAGCCCAAATTTGAAGTGTGGAGGAAATCTTTTTAGACAAGCTAATATCACTAAAATGCTTTTGATTCTCAAGATCGTCGTGAAGTGCAAGAGAAGTGCATATGCATTTGAATGGTATTATTGTGTAAAGAAGATTACAAAAACAAAGTAAGCACAAGTTCATTTTAGACCTCAAAAGTACTAAATGGGTTTATTTTATAGCACCAAATTTGAGTGTGAAGTTGATTTTTCTATTTTTAAGACCCAAAATCAATGTTTTTGAGTCCTAAACTGAAAGATAGCAAGATTTCAAATTATTGGGTTATAAGTATCCCTAAAGTGTTAAAAAACACTTTTTTCAATCATGAAATGGTGCCATAAGAGACCTTCCCTTTGTTTCCTCTTTTCCTTCTTTGTCCCTTAACCTGCAAAATTTGATCACCCTATAGAAAAAAAGGCCACAAAATAGGTTAATGGTCAATATAAATCAACAACATAAAGCACATGCCAAAATAAATTTGAAAATTGATTTTTACCCCAACCCAGTGTCACAATCTACAAAGGTGTCATTGTTTGGAGCTTCAACATCACTTTATGGAAATCGGCGTCTCTCTGTGAAAAAATAGAGACCACATTTGTGTCAATATTTTCTCAAACGCCGCCCTTTGAGATTTGAATGATACTAGCCTTCAAGAAAATCAACATAGTGTCACCCTTTAGATACAAAGGCAATGTCACTATATAGTGACACTAGACTAATAGTATTGTTGTTTGTCCTCCTTAGCATCGTTGTGTCCTAAAAGAATAGAAAATGGAAAAACAACGGAATTGACCAAAAAAATGTGTTAATTTTGAAAGATTATCCCTCCCTTTGACACCAAATGTGGAATGCTTTCCCTAGACCTACTCAAACATGGACAAACAAGCAAACATTAGTCCTTAAACAAGTGTAAACAAGCATTCCCCATGAAATTCATTCAAACACAAGAACATGAAATAAAAGTAAAGTAATCAAATAAACTACTAATGAAACTTATTCTAAATGCTCAAACTAGCATCCCATGGGGGAATTGGTGCTTCTTTGATGTGGAAAGAAGTCATTTCCCAATTCCTTGATAAGCTTGATGGAAGATGTGTGATTCTTGATGCAAAATTCCAATAACCTAGCTATTGATGATGAATTATATGCTAACTTGGATGAAATTGTGGATGAAATCATGGATGCTTTGAATTCAAATAACTATAATGTATTTGCATGAAGTTTTGTCCACTTGTCCCTCTTAAATCCATAGAGAAGGTCTCTATTTATAAGGAAGAAGGATTGAAGATTGAAGAATAGGAAGAATGTGGGATTAAAGAAGTGACCAATGGCATTGTGCCACTTGTCAACATGCTAATGAAGGGAGGTGGAGCACATTTTGAACAATGTGCATGTTAAATGCATGTAGGTGAAATTTTATTTTCAAGAGGTGACTTGTGCAAGAGGGGATGTAAGAGGAATTAATGCCAAGTTCACTGAAGGAGAGGACATGTAAGAGCCTTCAATGGAAAGGTGGAGGAAAAAAGTCCTTTGGGAGGGAAAATTCAAATGGGTGGAATATTCCAATATACCATATTTGAATGAAAATAGGGGGAATTAGGAGCTAATTAATCTAGGATTAATTAACTTAGATGAAATTAGTTGATTGTGACATTTAATTTAAATATTTTAATTTATTTAAATCAAATGAGATGATATTGGAAGATTAGTAATTTAATTAAATAAATTTGATTTATTCAGTTAAATGAAGAACATTAGATTTAATTAAATAAATTTGATTTATTTAATTAAAGGAAGATCATAATGAAATAATTTGATAAAGTGTATTATCTTATTAAGGATGAATTTTAATGAATTTAATTAAATAAAGATTATTCAATTAAATGGTTAGTGTAGAAATGATTAAAGAAGAATTAGTGTTAGTCAATCAGAATCAAGTGCATGATATCAATCGAGATATTTTGAGTGTCTACAAAAACTATGCAATGTCCTAAAGGCATGCCTAATAATAAGAAAAGAACCTTAAAACTGCAAGCTATTAAATATATCATTATTGAAAATGAACTTTAGTGGAGAAGCCTAGAGGGTGTATTTCTTAGGTGTGTGGATGAAGATCAAGTAGAAGAACTCCTAAATGAAATGCATAATGGAGCGTGTGGAGGTCATTACATGGAAAATACCACTACTCATAAAATACTAAGAGCGGGATTTTGGTGGCCAACTATGTTTAAGGATGCTCACAGATTTGTCAAGAAATGTGATGCATGCCAAAGTTTCAATGGCAAGTTGAAATTCTTAATTAATTTTCCACTTAGACTGATTTTAGTTCAGGCTCCTTTTCAATAGTGAGGCATTGACTTTGTTGGTGAAATGTCATAGAAGTCTAGTAGGGGGCACTCTTGGATACTTATTCCAACTGACTACTTTATAAAGTGGGTGGAAGCAATCCCGACAAGGAAGGAAACAAGTAAAGTAGTAATTGAATTTTTGATGAAAAACATATTGATCAGATTTGGAGTCCCAAAAAAGATTATTTTTGACAATGCCATGTGTTTCAGATCAGAGGAATTCATTGATTTTTGCAATAAGCATGGAATATATATCTCTTAATCATCCACTTATCATCCTTAAGGAAATGGACAAGCAAAATCTAGCAATAAGATTTTGATGGAGATCATCAAACAAGTGATTGAGAAGAATAAAAGGGCATGGGATTCAAAGTTGTAGCTTACATTGTGGGTTGATAGGACTACTATCAAGAAAGTTATTGGAAAATCTCCATTCAACCTTGCGTATGGCATAGAAGCGAGGATACCCCACAACAACTTGTTGAAAATGTGCAAGTTTATTTAGGAATATGACATAGATATATGTGATGAGATACAACATATAATGGAGGAGTTAGCCGAGCTTGATGAATCTATAAAAGAAGCTCATATAAGAAATGCTAAGCTACAACTTCAAGTTAAGAATCTATATGATAAGAAAGCCACTGAGAGAAAGTTCGAATTGGGAAGCATGGTCTTGATGTGGAATGCAAGGTCAGAAGATAAAGGAAAAAAAGAAAAAAATGAACCTCTGTGGCTGGGCCCATATCTAATCACAAATACACACGAAGAGGATTCATACTTCTTGCAATCATTAGTAGGTGAACTTCTTGAGCTGTCAGTACATGGATAGTTCTTGAAGCCCTATTTCTCTTGAAATAGGTTGTTTATCATGTACATTGTATATTTTTGTAATTGTTGTATATAGGTTTGGTGTGTTTGCTTTTGGTTGCATTTGCTTGCCCTGTCCTAACAAGCTCCTTAGTTTTTGTTTCTTTGTGTTTGGTATGCTACAACCATGAGATCTGAATTCTCGCCATACCCACCAGGGGTATGCGTCCCCAAGCAAGAGCCACTAGTGGAACCTCTAAATTTTTTAAAAAATTATGTTGGTTCCTTTCCTTGTTATTATCCATTGTATTTGTGCCCTAGGGTTGGGTTTAGGGTTTTGGTTCAAAGCGTTCTATTCATTCGTTGACTTTCTATACTCAGTTGTAGGTCATTTGAGTCATGACTTAGGCCATTAGAAGCATGTTTTCATTGGCCCCTTGTTCTAGGTTTTTCGTTCATCACATGTTATACCATCACCTTAATATTTCCTAAGTCAAGCAAAATAATTCCCATTAAAATGACTTAAGTCTTAAGTCCTTAATCACATGGGTCTTGGTCTCGTCAGCCTAGTCGGGCCCCTTCTTTAAGACTAACTTTTTTCACATGTGCAGATTTGTTGACAATTGGATCTAAGGATTTTATCCTAACCATTCCCCACTTCCCCGCATGAATAAAATAATGTTTTCTGAAAGGCAGTGGGGTTGGCAGGCTGAAGACACATGGACAATTACAAGTGTGGGGCCTGATCTCCACTTACATATCTAACACCATAAGATTTGAACTGATGGTCAAGATGCATTTTGAGATTTTAATCTCAACCATTCCCCGCTAGCTCATGGGGGACCCATTGGAAAATTTTATCAAGCAGCAGGGCTAGTAGGTGATCAACATGTGGATTCTTTCGTCACTTGCAAAGAAGATGGATCTCATAGAATGAACGAGTCAGCACTCCAAGTAGCAAAATATTATTGGCATGGGATGAGTTGGCGAAGGAAACAAAAATTTAAACTTTGTTGGCTCAATATGAGTTGTCCAACGTGCCATCTCACAAAGCAATCAATGGTTAATATTCAAAATTGAAGATGTGGCTCTGGGAGCCATTTTGCTTCGCACGAGTGAGTAGTAATGGCAGAAAGGACATGCCGAGCTACTGAAATCCGATCCTAAGGCACATAAAAGATTACTTTTTTACATAATTGAAAATTGCAAATAAGTTTTAAAGCATCCAGGAGATTAAAGTGAGCGTTCTAGAGTTCAAGGAGATCAGAATTATGATTTACTTCAAGCCTAAAAGTCGTAATTGAAAACAAACACCATTTTCTGTGATTTCTTCAAATTGCCTTAGATTAGGGTAGATGTTAACTATATCATTCTATCAAATTATTTTTCATACCATTGAGTTTTTTTATAGTGGTTTGAGCTTCTTCTAGGGTTTGAAGTTTTATCAAACCTATTGAATTTTTTACCTTAGAACCGTGCCCTAAGTTTTAAAAAATGCTAGGTTTTGAACCTCTCCAGTGTCAAAAACCTAGATTAATTAGAATTTACCTATTACCAATGGCTCCCAAGACTTAAGTTTCTAGTTCTGAACCCACACCAAGGCTTGTTTCCCAAGATATCCTTGACCAATTGAAACCCTCAACCAATAGAAGGGTCGAGGGAACAACTCCATTTCAAGGTCCTAAAATTAAAGAGGGGTTAATTGACAAACAACGCTATATCAAGGATGTTGATGTGCCATACAGAAGGTGGCAAGTGTTCCAATATGTTGTCATAGGCCCCTCAGACTATAATGTAGTGTATGATTATGCCACATATCTGGAAGAGAATATTCATTAGGGTCTTTTTTCACTTAAGGTAGGGAAGGATTGGGTAAGGTTTTAATGGTACTCTCTCTTGATACATATGTTCTTATTCAAAGGAGAGAAGCATTTTTCTGAATACATGACACTGTAGAAGTTACAAGAGGATATTGAAATGTTAATCCAATGTTGGACTCATATTTTGGATAAGGATGACTTGAAGTATGATTTTGTTGTCTTCCAAAATGTTTTTGTCTCCAAATTTAGAGGGTTTTTTATTTTCAATCCAACAAGGATTCCAAAGGAGATACATGATTTTTTGAGGCCCTTGGAAAGGAGGCTTGATTTGCAATTAACTCATAATTGGGGGGACATAATTTTGTACCCCAGTACAACAATCTTCAAGATCTGTGGCACAAATGTGAACCCACATGCATTACCAAGATATGTGCCACTAAGGATTGGATTTATTGAAGTTATGAGGCAACTGGGGGTAGCACAGGTAGCACATTTACCTGAGAAATAGAAGAAAGGCTCATTCTTTCCTTAGTGGACTATGTTTTCATATTTTGTGATGGTTAAGGGAGGATGGAAGAGATTGGAGAATATTCTTGTACCTTACAAGATGAAAATTGTGTGACCAAGGAACCATCACCTAGAAGGTTTCATTGTTTCTTTGAAATCAAGGATCAAAGGTGGCTCCTTTGTCCATAATTTTTACTTCCCTGAGGATGTGATCAGGAACATTTTTGATATGGAAATCTAGGGTGAAAGGAAGGCAATGCATCTCGCCTTCATTAAAATGGAGGATAAAATAAAAAATTAAAATCCCAATTATGACCCTCTTACCAATATTAAGGGTGAGTTAAATAGGGTCATGTATGTACTTGACCATTTTGAGAACATAGTGGGTGTATTGAGGGAGGAAGGAATAATAACAGATAAAGGGAAGACAATGTTTGTTGAAGAAGAACTAGTAAGAATAGTGGAGGAGAGACCCTCTTACCAACCATCACACAAAGTTAGATTATACTCCAAGAAGAAGGAATTAATAAAGAAGTAGCAGACACTTCCAACCCCTAGTGCATCATAGGGGTCAAGAGTATATTCTCCTATCAGGTCAGTACCATCTCCTCCTAGAAAAGCTTCCCCTACCATAATAGACCTTGATTCACCTCCTAGAGCTCTATCTCCATCTAAGTAGCCACCATCCAAGAGGAAAAGGATTGAGGTAGGATGTATAGTTGATTATCCTAAGTCAGAAAAAGATGACATCCTTGTCACCAAAGAAGAGATGCAACAACCAATGCCTTCTTCCCCAAGGGAAGTTAGATTAAGCATAGAAGAGAGCAGCCTCAGACTAGGACAAGCGGATTTCAGTGGCCTAAATAATGTTGATGATCTAAGGCATGAAGATTGCAAAACATTTTTGAAGGATGATTATTTTGTGCAAACCAAAGCATTTAAGGATTTTGTATGGAGTTAAGGCTCATGAGTATGTAGAAAATGTTGCTAAGGAGAGGAGCTTGCACCCATAACTTCCTAAGGAGGTTGTTCCAACAAATGTAAGGAAAATGATGAGGAATGAATTCCAAAACATCACACCTGAAAAAGGCAAAACATTATTGCATAAAATTGGAGTGTTATTACTACTAGAGCGGGACATTGCAGATGCAATTGTGTTGGACACAATATGGAGGCATGAAAAACCCTTATTTGAAATGAAGAAGGAAGTCGAATCGACATTGCAAGGGTCAACCTTTAGTGAAGAATGGGATGCCTTTTCCCTTTGTTCATTATCTCTAGGGTCCAGGAAACCAAAAGTTGTAGAGCCAGCCAACCTTAGTGGGAAGTTAATTATTAGAAGAGTCTCTAACACTCTAGCAATCAAAGCAAAAAAGATGACAATCAATGTTGCTAAATTCACTAAGACAACAATGGAGAATGCCACTACAGAAAGAGACTCATACAAAAGCAAGTACAATGAGATCATTGATGAATATAATAAGAGTCAACAAAAGGTGGTTGAGTAGGAAAAAGAGTTGAAATTTTTCAAGCAACAGGTAGAAACACTGATGACCCAAGGCCCATCAAGTTTGATTTATGTTGCACCTACTTCCCCAATTACACATCCCCAATCTCCTCCTCTGCCACGAGATGATCCCACAAAGGAACAATTGCTTTAGCAAATTGAAGTATATAAGAAATTATTGTCACAAGTTCAGGACACTGTTTATAATAATAGTTTGAAGGTTGTTTGTGGTTTTGGAGCATATGAATAAGAAGATTCAATGCAACTTGAACAAAATTCATTCAAACTATTCTCTAATGTTGCAATAAATTAAGTTGTCTTAGAGAGACAAAGATTTAGCTACTCCAATAATTGACAGATAGATCCCTAGGGTTGACAATTTGAAGCTCATAGCATTTGGGTCTACACATCAAAAGGACAAATATCCAAAGATTGGCCCAACATATAAATTTGTTAATGAAATTGAGGAGCAAAGGTTTCAAGGGTATGTTGCTCATTTGGAAGAAAAAATAAGGGAGCTAGAGTCAAAATTTGATAAGCTGAAATTGGGATTGTTGCTTGATATTCAACATACACATGATGAGGTAAAACCTCTACGAGCATGGAAAGATCAAGTGGATACGACTATTGTTGCCCAAGCATCCCTCATATGTGAGAATGTTGATATTGATATTGGTTTATTGAAAAATACTCTTGAAAATTTTTCTTTCACCATTAGCTTCCTGGAAGACTTCAACAAAGAAGCCAATTCAATAATGGCTAAGTATGTTCCTTATAGAAATAGGATGGATGAACTCCTTGGCTTTAATTGGCCTTCTAAAATAGAGTATGAATTGTGGAAGAAGACATTCATTGATGAGTTGGAGTTGTAGACACAATTATGGAGAACATATATACATGGTGAAGTATAATGCAGGTCTACCCTTAGAAATTGTAATGTATAAAAGGTATGTTTCTCCTAATTCAAGATGTGACAGATACATGTTGACTGTTGGTAACCTGGACTAGTGTTGGAGGCTGACCTGGATATTGATCCACATTGTTCTTTCCTTTTGCATGCCTTTTTATCTTTTGGTGAAGAGGAATAAAGATGTTTCAATGGTTTGAAGACCATTCTCTTTAGCAAACTACCTTTTGGAAGGTGCAGGAATCTCCACCAACTAAAAAGTGACCTTTGTCTCATGGGAGAACATTCTCTCAGTTTATTGTAATCATTCCTCATGGAACGGACATTATGAGTTGTCAAATGAAAATGTGACAAGTTTAATTTCTGGCTCGAGGCTTGTTTTGCTCCCTTGTTTCTTATAAAAGGGAATTCAAGGTCATTTATATAGGTCTCTTTTTGAATTATGGACTTGAAAATACAAATGTATAACACAAAGAAAATGCATTCTGAGTCTATATGTTAGGTTATGAGTCAAGTGAATAAGTTTTGTAAATTGTATGGTTTTTAGGCATGTCTGGATTAACAATGTAAACCTTAGAATCTATTGTCTCTCCATTTGTAATATTTCATATGAATTATTAATGAAAACCTAATCAATGATCTTTCATTAATTTTCATTGTTTCTTTGCAGTGAAATATGTTTTAATTCTAGCTCTGATTTAATGAATCGGTTAAATACCTTAATTAAAGCATGAATTCATATGAATATTTTCTAGATTTGATAAGTATTCATAGAATTTGAGCATTTAGTATATGTATTGTAATGAAATTACACAGAGGTCATGGATGTTTGAAATTAAACTTACCTTATAGTTCAATTTATTGTGATTTGACTCCTTTCCCTAAGATAAGACACTAATCTAACAAGTGTTAAAGCATTTCCCATGTTTCAGATGTTTCAATTTGAGAAAAATATTCTTAAACAAGCGTATAATTGATTTATTTTGTTTGGAGTTGGTATTATGTTGTATTCTTAGCTTTAGGCGTTTAATCCTTTTAAAGGAATTGCCAATTTCTTAGAGGATTTCATCTAATCAACATTTCAATGGGAATAAAGTTGTTTACTATACAATGTGTGATATGATTGTCTAGAATATTATAGGATACACATTGTGGGATCACCCTCCTGAGTTTTGTAGATCTCAAAGTGTAGGAGGGAAGCATTATAGCTTCCTCTCGTTTGTTGGAAAATCACCTCCTGAGTATTTAAGGATTGAATCTGGAAAATTCATAGATGCTCAGTGATATTTGCTTGGTTCTTTAAAAACCACCAACACCCCCAATAGGAACAACTATCCAAAACTTAAATACACATATGTGTTAGAACCTATTGAAACTATCATGAATAAATTGGTAGATTCAAACTTGATAACGCTTCCCAATTTTGAAAACTACCAGGAACCATAAGATAAACCACCATGGTACAATGAAAAATATATTTGTGACTTTCAAAAAATTAAGGGACACAAAACATCAAAATTTATGAGGCTCAAAAATGTTATCCAAGATCTTATCTAGAATGGATACATATCTGTCGAAGTACTAGTCGATAACCAAGATCTTAAGATATACAAGGACCCCATACCAGATCATAGTAAAGGGGATGAAAATGGAAAAAGGAAGACCTAAAACATGTAGCATTTCTATTCTAATGTAGTCGCTTCTAGTGACAATTTCGTCACTGTCGTCACCATCAAAGGGCTTAGTGTGGATTGTGGAGTCACCACACAATGTGGAAAAGTCACCATCCAAGGAGTTCCATATCAACCTAGGGCACAACCTACTTTACCAATATCAAACCCTAGCAAATATAGTCTCCTAGACCAGCTTAAGAAGAGCCTCGCACAAATCTAAATCTTAGAACTATTGAGGCTATCCCCTGCACATAGGAAAATCTTAGACAAAGCTTTATCCACATCATTTGTCCCTAAGGATATAAATACATAACAGTTTCAAGCTATGGTAGGGAATATCACTATCCCTCATCTTCTCACATTCTTAGAACAAGAGCTACCATAGCAACTATCTCATAATCATGCTTTACACCTTGAGGTCATCGTTCATAAGAACAAGGTTAAAAGAGTCTTAATAGATGGAGGTGCTGGTCTAAATATTTGCACCTTTTAGTTGGTCAAGAACTTGGGTTATTCAAAATATTTTATTGAGAAAGAAAAGAGTACAACCATCAGAGCCTATGATGATCAAGAGCAAGTATCACAAGGCATCATCACATTACTGATCCAAGTGGGACCTATCATTGTTATAACTACATTCCAAGCGTTAGATATTGATCTCCCCTACAAAATCTTGTTTAGTTGACTATGGATCCATTCCCTAAAAGTTGTAGCTTCAACCTATCATCAATGTGTAAAGTTTCCTTTTAAGGATAGGGAAGTTACCATCCATGGAGATCTTGGGCCTTTTTACTACTGCAAGAACCTTGAGTCATAGTTTTACAAAATACCTCAAATCCCTAAAAATGATGAAGGGCCTACACCGTCCTCATTTGTTGACCCATCATCCCTTGCATCTACCTCATAAATAAAAACACCCATTGTGCAGAGCATTTCCGAAGTCAAAGCAGTGATCCAAGATGATGGTTGTGGAAATTATAAACTAATGAAGGGATGGGGGTACAACAAGAATGAGAAACTTAGTCAAAATGATAACGGTTTGATAGAACCCATCGTTCGTGAGAGATGTCCAAATAATCTTGGCCTAGGATGTACTACTACTAAGGTTAGCCTTATTGGAAAAGGTATTTTGCTAGACGAGATGAGGCTTCCTCTTGGTTACCAACATCCTGTGATACTACCCTAGACAACTTCTCCCTCAATGTTTCTAGCCTATTTGAGAATAACTCTCTCTTCAAGATATCCACAACATATTTCGCCTCAAACGACCAAACCACTAAAATAAGCCTAGTATACCCACAACTCATTGACTGGGAACAACAAGGACCATATATT
Organism: Sequoia sempervirens; assembly: GCA_007258455.2. Taxonomy (NCBI): domain Eukaryota; kingdom Viridiplantae; phylum Streptophyta; class Pinopsida; order Cupressales; family Cupressaceae; genus Sequoia; species Sequoia sempervirens. The sequence continues at coordinate 457,451,185 of VDFB02281492.1, read as the reverse complement.
CTATAATTATTTGAAAATGATGAAGCAATCTCAGAATTAATGGGACTCCGTGATAAATTACCATGGGAAGATCACAAAGCTAGTTTTGATAAAGAGATAGACACAAGGGCGTACTATGGGGAGATGATTGAATCCTTTGGTCGCAAAATTGATGACATGCAAATAACATGTATATCTTTGAGTGAAAACCACATTGTGACACTTTCTAATCTACAAATAGTAAAAAGAAAGGACACATATGAGGGTGAAAACCTCTCTGGGGTGCCCAACCTAATGAGATATTCAATCTCCTTCTTAATGTGATGCATCTAGAAAATTTAGCAGTATTAGAAAAGAAGGCTACCCTAGTGAATGTGGGAATAGAATAAGCACCAAAGATAACTTTCTCTTCCAAATCCTTGTTGGATGAAGAACAAAAAAACCTAGCAGCATTCCTAAAAGAGTGAAGGGCCAACTTTTCATGGTCATACATAGATATGTCAGGGCTCGATTCTGAAGTGGTTGTGCATCATTTAATAGTCTATCCTAAAGCCAAACCAGTGAAGAAAAAATTGAGAAAGATGCACCCTCAAATATCACTCTTGGTGAAACTTGAGTTACAAAAGCTTCTTGACATTGGATTTATCTGACTAATTGATTATCCTGAGTGGGTTTTCAACCTAGTACTAATATCCAACCCCATTGAGGGCATCAAAATATGCATGGATTTTAGAGAATTACACAAAGAATTTCAAAAGGATGATTTCCCTCTTCCTAACATCGACATCATCATGGATTTAACAGTTGGGCATGAAATGTTGTCACTCAAGGATGGTTTTTTAGGCTATAATCAAATCATGATTGCCAAGGAGGATCAACACAAAACTACATTCACTTGTCCATCGGGAACATATTTTTGAAACATGATGCCATTTGGGTTGAAGAACACAAGAGCAACCTATCAAAGAGAAATGGCCCTCATCTTTCATGACATGATCCACAAAACAGTCAAAGACTATGTGGATGATATTTTTTACAAGTAAAAGAAAAGGAGCGAGCATATAGAGGTATTAGGACCCATCTTCGACAGGCTCAAAGAGTATACAGTACGGGTGAACCCGAAAATGTGTGTCTTTGGGGTTACATAAAGGAAGCTTCTTGGCTATATTGTGTCACAAAGAGGATAGAAATTGATCTAGAAAAATTGAAATCCATCCTATAAATGGAACCACCACAAACATTGAAGTAGATGAGAGGGTTACAAGGAAGATTGCAATCCATTACAAGGTTCATAGCATAGTTATCAGATAAGATCCACCCTTTCTCGCATCTTCTAGTCCATAAAGGAATAACTTACAAGTGGGGTGAGAAGTATGATAAAGCCTTCCAATAGATCAAGGAATACCTATTTTCACCTCCAATGCTCATGCTGCCGATATAAAACAAACCTTTCATCCTGTATATCTCAATAACAATAATAACATTAGGTGCTCTTCTAGGACAACATGATGAAAACAGAAAAGAAAGAGCCATATATTACATCAGTAGGACCTTGGTAGGCTATGAAATGAATTAATTATCCATTGAGGAATAATGCTTAGTGGTGGATTTTTCTTCACAAAATTTTAGACACTACATGTCGCATCAAATCAAACTTATTGCAAAGATCGACCCATTGAAATACATGTTATCCAAAGCAACTCTCATTGGGTGAATGGCCAAATGGGTAATGATCTTGACTGAATTTGACATAGAGTACATGGAGCACAACGTAATCAAAGGACAAGTCATTGTAGACCAACTAGCAGAGGCACCTATCTATGCAGAGAACATGTTGATATATGAATTCCTCGATGAATCAGTATTCCTTTTCAATACAACATATCAATATAAAATGTATTTTGATGGATCATTCACCTAACATGGATCAGGGGAAGGTATTATTTTTATCATCCCTCAAGGTGATTGTATTCCAAAATCATACCAGCTATCATTTCCATATACTAACAATATCGCTGAGTATGAAGCCCTAATATCAGGTCTAAGGATAGTAGTTCAATGCTATATACAAGAGTTGAAAGTCTATGGGGACTCATAGCTAGTTATCAACCAAGTCAATGATGACTACCAAACCAAGGATGATAAACTCACTCCTTATAATAAGATGGTAGAAAGTCTCAAGGAATTTTTCATAGACATAACTTTTGAGATGATTCCTCACATGAACAACCGAGCAGCAGATGTTATGAAAACAATTGGATCATTGTTAGATATGTCGCACAACATTCTTCAATGTGAATTCTTGGTAGAACAACTTCTCATACCAACTTTCAAAATACATAAATTTGAATATGCATATGTAATCATTAGTCTTGGTTCCCCATGGTATCATTATATATTCACCTACCTTAGTAGAGGAACCCTCCCATCCAATATCACCTCTAACCTTAAGAAGACCTTTATTAAAAAGGCATCCCAATTCGTGATCCTAGGTGATACCCTTTAACGCAGAAGCATCGAGGGGACATTACTACGATTTCTCAACCAAGAGGAAGCCTTGAACCCCTTAACAAAAGTACATGGTGGAATATGTGGTTCACATTCTAGTGTTATGAATTTATCTAAGAAACTATTGAGGATGAGGTATTATTGGGAAACCATGGAAAGAGAAGCCCATCAATACCTGTAGAAGTGTGTCCAATGTCAACATCATGGAGATCTTATTCATGCTCCATCTCAGGAGTTACAACCAATGGTCACACCTTGACCTTTCTCGTAGTGGGGACTTGACCTCATAGGAAAAATTACTCCAACTTCATCTAATGGCCATAATTTCATCATAATGACCACTGAATACTTTACCAAGTGGGTGGAAGCTATACTTATGACCTACATAATAGGGAAGTAAATTTCCAAATTTATCTTGAATTACCTTATCTGTCGTTATGGTGTTCCACAAGCCCTTATTTTTTATAACATAACACCTTTCAAGAATCAAGATGTGAAAGAGCTATGTCAAAGATTCAACATACAACATTGGTTCTCTACCCCGTATTACCCCCAGGGCAACAACCAAGTTGAGGCTATAAACAAAACCATTTTGAAAATCCTAAAGAAAAAATTCAGTGAAGCTAGTCATGACTGGCATCTACAATTAAATCCCGCCCTCTAGGCCTATCGAACTAGTATTTGTGCACCTACAGGAGCAACCCTGTTCTCCTTAGTCTACGGATTAGAATTCATCCTACCTATCAAGGTTGAGCTTCTTTCGGTGTGAGTGTCACTGCAGAATCTGATCACTAATGAATAGTATAGAGGATCTTGGCTAAACGAGTCATAATTCTTGGATGAGCATTGTATCGATGCCCTTAATCACTTGCAGGTATATCAAAACAAACTAAAATGGAGTTGTAACAAGAATATTTCTAGGTAGGGGACCTTGTTCTCAAGAAAAATAAAAAAAAATCTAGATTAAGACAATAAAGGAAAGTTTGAGCTAAACTGGTTAGGCCCATTTGTCATCACAACAAGCTATGGATCAGGAGCATACCAATTATCAACACCTGAAGGTGAAACCTTGCAGAAACCAACCAATAGCATGCATCTTAAAGGTTTTATGCCTATGCTTGAAGGGTATAAATCTAAAAAATACAAAAAATCAAAAAATAACAAAATCCCAAAAAAAAGAGAAAAAAAGGATTGAAAGTAGTAAAGAAAAACAATCGTCCTCTAGTGAAAACCACTTCAGTGGCACTTTGGGCAAGTACCTTGGTGAAAACCTAGCAAACAAGTGCCTCTCATAAATAAAGCACCTCCATCCATCTTTGGCTCTTTATCCTATCATTCTTTGCATCACATCCATCTATCACATCATTCATCCTATTTATTCCATCACCCTTCTGCGTCCATATCATAGCGTGATATTGTGAAGTATCATATCCCTTTTAGTACTACTTGGCACATTCCTAAGGTTAGCTTGTGCTACCTATATCAAGGTAGTATATTGCATAACATTGGGGGAAATTCATTATGGATCAGCTCAGGTTCTTGTATATCTTAGAGTTATTTGAAATCCCTCAAAAATCCCAAAACATCCAAAAACACATCAAAATCCCAAAAAAAGGTCAAAACATCAAAAATCCAAAAATAGAACCATGTCAAACTATGATTCTTTGAGCTTGAATGTAGGTAAGGCCATCATTGATGTGCCCCTGAGACCCTAGGCCAGTCCTTTAGGAATTTGTCATAATAAACTAGCAATCCATCAAGTGTTCATGTCTCATCAACAATAAGTCAAGTCAGTCGAACTACGCGGTCTCTGTGTGTATAACATAGGCAAGGCTCATCTTTGATTTATAAGCCCCTGAGGCCCCTAGGATAGTCTTTTAGGTTAGGTTATTGGTTAAAAGTTAGAAAACCCCTAAACATTTGCAAAACTTAGAAAAACCCAAAACATTTGAAAATAATAGAAAAACCCTAAACAACTTCAAATAATCAAAAACCCAAAACATTCACATAAGCATTCAAAAAAGACCAAAAGCAGCCTCAAATTTTTTTTCAAAACACCAAAAACATTGAAATATTTGAGAAAATCCAAAACTATCCACCCCATTTTGCTTTCACCCACAATAAACTTCTTCCATAATAAATCAAACATCATCTTCAAACTTTGGTAAAACAAATAGAAAAAAAGTATTGCAAGTCAAAAAGTGAGAACCTAAGTGTCAAAGTCTAAAGTCTAGATCATAAGTAAATGAGTCAGTGAAGTTTGTATCAATGACTTATCACACTCCTAGTCTTAGTCAAAACACCTGATAAACATGTCCTAGGATGCATCCTTCCTGTGATGGACATCAACATCAGAAATCACCTTAGCTATGTTAAATTGGAAAGAGATATAGATAACACTGATTGTTTGTGTTTGATCTTTTCTTATGATTTATCTCAATAACCCATTATGAGGACCTCTCGATGATGTCTAAACAATTTAGAGAGAAAGGAATGGAGTATCGACCATTATCTTTTGTTTGTTGTGCTTGTGGGTATTCTTGTAAAATAATCTTGGTGCATACTTGCTTAGTTATGTGTAGGGAAGTTGTTTGGAGTAGATTGTTGACTATTGTGTATGATTTGGTTTGATATATTCTAAACTACTAAACAACATTCTAACCAAGTTTTTGTATGTCAAGGTGTGAACAAGAACTATGCTCTTTGTTTGCAGAGTCAATTCCATGTCACTAGATCCAACACCATCCTAGTTTTCAATATCATGATGCATCATGTCTATGTGTTATATCAAACTAAGGAATGACAGAAAATCCCAAACCCAAGATATGAGTAAAATCATCCATTTTATCACTATATGTAATAAAGTTTAAATGAATCAAGGACTTGTACTTTTGAATCAATATCACAATCAATGGTCAAATCATTTTATTCTTCTATCTTCTTTCCATGCTAACCTGATATCATGATAGTCAACAAAAACATCATCATGCATCCATCCTGCACCCACAAAATCGTCAATATGCATACATTTCGCATCAGCATATCATAATAATGGGAAACACAATCCACTACATAATTATTATCATTTAAGTTATTTTGGATAATATAGATTTGTTATTCTAAGCATCTTAATCCATTGCGTTATCATCCATAAACATCCATAACATAAGCATCATCCATAAATGCATCAATATACATCTACATACATACATCATGGCATCATAAATCTCATGGGAAAAGTATGCAAAAAAAAATGCATCCATCCATACACCCTGCATAAACATCTCATATAGTCTGCATATCCTAAACATCCATCTCATAGCATATCATAAAAAGATATTGAAAAAGAAGATAACACATCCATTGCATTGCATTGCATCCATCTCATAAACATTGCATATCATATACATTACATCACAGATCATCACATATCATTATATCACATAAATAAAAGAAGTGCATCCATACATAATTGTAACGCATAAATATAACATCAGGTGATCCCACAATACTGGTTTACAATTTTTGGCCAAACTGGACACTAAAATATTTTTTTCTAACTAAATATTCACTTTCGAGCACCTATAGCAGCTAAACCATGAAGAATTTGAAGATGATGCAAACTACTGATTTGTCACATTTTGTTTGTAGATTCTAAATATATATTTTTAAAAAATTTTGGAATTAGATTGCACTTATTTTTCCATCTCCTTTGAAAACTAGTTTTTTTCAGTAAACAACATTTTTAAGGAGTGACGCTTACCGTATAACATATAACTTTTTTTATATGAAGGATAAAATTCTAATTTTTTGAATTTATATTTGTAACTACGATATCTAGTGCTTCCAATTGGTTAGATAGTGTTTTATTGAATATTTTTTCCTTAATCAATTTTTGAAGTCAAACCAATTACAATTCAGACATAAGTGAACCATATAACGCATAACTTTTTTTGTATGTATCAAAATTCAATTTTTATTTTGTTAGATCAAGGACTTCAATATCTAGTGCACTCATATTTTTCAATTTTTTTTTTGATAATCTGCTATTTTTCCATATGTATAGAACAAATAGCTTGATTTTCGGTGAAAAGCCTATGTTTAATAAAACTAAAAAAACAAATACATAATAAAACCAAAACATATTACAATTATATTCGTTGGATAGCTTGTTCTAAGGACAACCATCATCTAGTTGGGTTTGTGAAGTCTCCTCCATTTTCATCCTAAACTCAAGCTTTGAAACACAAAATTCTAGACTTTTTTGGTGTTAGAGGGTGAAGGTGGGAAAAGGGGGTTTGGGTGAACCAGGGTTCATTCGAACCCCCTTTCAAAAAAAAAAAATTTGTGTTTTTTGGCAGGAATGGTGGGACCTTGCATTTAATTGGTTTGCTCGAATGAGGGTTCATTCAAACCCTTTTTTGGTTCGCTCGAACCAAAGGGTTCATTCGAACCCCAAAAACCAATTTTTTTTGCATGGGGTCATTTTTTGCAACTTTTCCTTCCTCGCTTGAATTGTAAACCACTTTTGTGGGTTTACCCCATCACATCATATCATATGCATCCATACATCTATAAAACATGAAATAAAAGCACTTGATAAATCTGAACCATCTCATATATATATCAAAAATTGGTTGTCATGGTAAAATATTTGAATTAGTGTGTATGAATATCATCAAATGTACAACGTATAAGAAGCTATAAAAAATGAGCCTATGAATGTATGTTTGTATAAATAATTAGGCCATAAAGAAAGGTGTCTAAAAAACTCAAGGAGAGGTCCTCACCAATGGGTAAGTGGAACGACAAGGTCTCGCTATGCCATAGCTCGCATAGTACTGTCATCATCACCAAATGCGTCTCTGAATGGGCATGTAGGTGACGTACCACAAACCAATCTCTCCAAGGTGCTCCTGTAGAAGCTCATCTAAATCATCTAGTGCCGAAAGTAAAGTAGGTCAGTGCTTGTGTGACATCAAGGGTTGGATAACCTCCTGCATCCATGAAGCACATGACATCAAAATTTGGCTCAAATCAAGTAAGTTTGGAAGTTTTATCCCCAAAATGACAAAGGCACCACCATTTACGAAGGTGCCACTATAATTCAAATTCCAAACAACAAAGCTCGGTCCATTCAAATTCTAAATCATGACTAGCTTCACTTTTTGCATTGGCGTTGCGATTTGAAATCCAAAATCCCTAATTCTAAATTGCAAATAGTGACTAGTGTCATTACGCACATCCATGTTACAATTTGAAATTTGGAAACCCTAATTTCAAATCATGAGGTGTGTCGCCATTCACATTGATGTCACTAAAAATGCAAAAAGAATCACCGAAACTCTAAATAGCGTCGCAATATAGTGACGCCGACCTTGACCAAATTTCAAACCCTAATAAATACATAAAAAAATCAAAATGAAAGAAAAGTTTTGAATTACATACCGCTAGTCCTATGCCAGGAGGTTTTTGGTACTCTCAAACCCAGTCAGAAATGTGTCATGGGAGCATGCGTTGCACCATTTCTTCAGAAGGTCAAAGCTCAAAATGCTACAATTCTCTCAAGTGTGAATGCACAAATGAATTGAAAGTGACCCTTTATCACATATTTAAACCTAAAAATTAGGGGGTTTGCCCTAATTTGAGAGTGCAACTATGGTTTTGACTTGTATTACCTACCTCCATGCTTTGCAACCTATTTTGAGCCATTTTTTACATTTCTAAGGCTAGTTTTGGCATCTTGGAGCATGTTTTGGCACATGAACCTATGTTTTACCTTTATCAAGAGATCAACCCAAAATTAAAATTTTTTGCTCAATCTCTTGAGGGAGCAAGGAACCAACTTATTCCTTCCACTAGGGCAACAGTGGGGCATCCAAAAATCATACTTTTTTTTATCTAAGTAGCAACTTTAATCTGAAAAACATCAATCTTTGAACCAACATAACATGTATCTCGCTTCAAAGAGGAGCAAAATGTAGACACTTAAAAATGTTATGAATGATATCACACACTTGAATATGATATATTAACATCATTTCATCCTAAAACTCATCCTCTTTTTGCTTAATTGATTAAATTAGCCTAGCTATTTAATTAATCACATCATTTTCATCTATTAATCTGATTGATCTAATGAGGTTAATTCCTACCCCTTTCATGCTGACCTTTCATCCTGTTAAATTGGATAAATCAAAATATTTAATTTAACACCTTGAATCCTCTCATTTAAATTAAATAATCTTAATTATTTAAATTAAATGTCATCTTGACCCCTTTTCATTAAATGAGTTAATTATTTAATGAATATCCTAAATTCCCCTAATTTGCATAATTGAAACTATGTTTTAATTATCAAATTACTAATTAATACTAACTTTCCCACTTGCAAAAGAATATTCCTTGAGAATATTCCTCCTTTGCACATTCCTCCAAAAAAAATATTCCCATGGAATATTCCTTCCCCTTTGCACATTAAAATTTGGTTTTAATTAACTAAATGTTAATTTTCCTCCAAAAAGAGAATATTCTTCCCTCTTCACTCATTTGCAAAAAGGAATATTCTTACTTGCAACAAACTTTCAACAAAATTCTTGAGAAAGTTTTGAAAGTGTGCTTCTTTGCATGATTGTGAGCCCTTGATTAAATATTATCTTGCATTTTCAACCCTTGATGCAAATCCATGATCCATGCCTCCATTTTCCTTCCATCTTGACCATAGATTGATTCTTTCAATCTTCACCATTGGTTTCATTTTTCCTATTCTATAAATAGACCTTGCATCTATTGAATAGGGATCCATCTTTTAATAGTAAACTTATGTTGTTAAAATCACTTTCATCTTGCATGCATATTTAGCATACATTTGGATTTTTTTAGTTTAGAATCTTGATCATAATGCTTAAAGCATCCATTAATGGCTTCCATGGTAACTTAGTTGCATCCATTTAGTATATTTTGAAACTAGGGTTTTAATCTTTCAAATCTTGCATACATTTAGACTAGCTTTGCATACATTTATAGTGATCATCTTAGCTTCCATCATGTTAATTTATCTAGTATCATGTTTCACCTGTATCTCTCATCGGTTTCATCAATTTTGTTCAATAAAACTGATTAAAACAAGCTCATTATCCAAGGGATTAGGAAAGGGTCACCATTCCACATCAATGCGACACCACTACCCCAATAGAATAAGTTTCAATGTCTTAGAGTAGATGTTTATCAAGCTTTCAAGTTTTAGAATATTAGTTTTAATGGCTTCTTCATCTTTGTTTGCATTGGGATGAAGCCACAATAGTGGTTTACAATTGAAGTGAGGAAGGAAAAATCACAAAAAATGAATGCATGGCAAAAAACTTGATTTTAGGGGTTTGTACGAACCTATTGGTTCGACCAAACCAATTAGGGGTTCAATAGAACCTAGGTTCAGCCGAACCCTCTTAATAATTTCCCGCCAAAAAATCCATCAAAACCCCTTATAGAAGGGGGGTTCAAATGAACCCTGGTTCAAACGAACCCCTAGGGGTTCGCTCGAACCCCCTTTATTCCTCACCCCCCACTAAGACACAAAAAAAACTTGAATTTTGGCACTTCGGAGCTCGGTTTGAGGATGAAAATGCAAGAATATTCACAAAATCAACTGGAATCAAGTAGTCCTTAGAACGAGCTATCCAACAAATATAATTTTAATATGTTTTGGTTTTATTATGTATTTGTTTTTTTAGTTTTATTAAACATAGGTTTTTATCAAAAATGAAGGTCTATGTTCTGCACATGTGGAAAAATAGTAGATTATAAAAAAAAAAATTGAAAAATATGAGTGCACTAGATATTGAAGTCATTGATCCAATAGAAAAAAAATTGAATTTTGATATATACAAAAAAAGTTATGCATTATACGGTTGCGCTATGTCTGAATTGTAATTGGTTTAAATTTGAAACTTGATTAAAGAAAAATAATTCAATAAAAAACTATCTAACCAAGTGGAAGCACTAGATATCGGAGTTATGAATCTAAATTCAAAAGAATTAGAATTTTATCCTTCATGGAAAAAAAGTTATGCGTTATACGGTGTGCGTCACTTTTTAAAAATAGTTTTTTGGAAAAAAACCAATTTTCGTGGGAGATGGAAAAAGAAGTGGAATATAATTCCAAAATTTTAAAAATATATATTTTTAGAATCTACAGAAAAAATGTGACGAGACTCTATTTTGCATAATCTTCAAAATTCTTCACAGTTTAGCTATAGGTGCCCGAATGTGAAGATTTAGTTTTAAAAAATAATTTCAATGTCCAGTTTGGCTAAAACTTGTAAACCACTATTGTGGGATCACCCATTGAATGATCTTATTGGGATTGATGCTTAGTGGATTAAGTATTCTTTAAATCAATATGGATTAAGCGTACTTAACCTATACTATGTCATTGGTCACAATTAGATTATCAATGTTGTTGTTTCAAAAAAAAGTTGGTATGTCAATGTTAGAGAGGGGGACCGACCACGTCAAGGCCCCAAGTCACAAAGAGCCAAGAGTGGAAGGCTGCCCTAACTTACCTCACTCTAAAGGGATTTTTTGAATGAGGGACAAGAATGATGAGGACTATAAGGCCCTGCAACCACTTCAGACCTGAAATCTAAACTAGGGCTAGATGAGTCAGTTTTCGGGTTCAACACTATACCTTAGGTAGCCCTCTGCTTGAGGATAGAAGCACAATTCCAGGATGAAAGTGTGGTGTGTTGGTGTCTCTCAGGTGCATTAGCATTCATAGGACCAAAGGACCAAAAACATAATATGAACCGCTAGAAAACAAGTTGATGGCCTAGCTAGTCACTTCTAAGGGAACAAAACAGAACTATAAAGTAGGAAAGATACAAAAAATGTGATAAAGTAAGTATATGAAGGCTAAGGTGACAAAGATAATCTCACAAAGATGCTCGTTTTCCAGCTAGCTCCAAATGCATGTCCACTTACACACAAGAAAGAGAGAAAATTGTTGGGGGTTGTATAGGTGTCTGCCTCAGTTAGACCCTCGTTTTGGTGTTTCCACCTCCACGGATAGCCAAGATAGCAACGATAGAGAAATGTATGATAAAGAAATAAAGAAAGAAAGTACATGAATAACACTACAAAACAATATAAAGCTACTCAACCAAATCATAAAGGAGAGGAGTGACAACGTTATCACCTCCACCAAGAGCTCACTAGCCAATGATGGAGAAAGAGAGCTTGAACCATCACCATAGCCTCAACTATGATGAAGGGAGGTATTGCAAAACCTCAAGCCCCTACAAAAATGGCTTGTTCCACACTTGCTTTACAAAGTTGATGGAGTGTTGTTGTTGCTCCTATGAAGTGCTAGACTGTTATTGAGAATGGATAATGCCAAGAGAATGAAGTTGAATGCTTGAGGATGCAAAAATAGATTGTGTTGAAGATGAAATGAATGAAGGAAGAGTGTTTTTGAATGTGGGATGAGAGAAACTACCATTTTTGGGGTCGGTTCGAAGAGGGATGTTACAAACTAACCCCAATGGGAAGTGTAACGCCTCTGCCAGCTTCAGACATAGAAATTCATCAAGGACATAAGTGTGCCACACAGATGTTTGCACCCCACACGAGCATCCCCAACAAATATTCTTCTACCGACACAAAAGATGAATGCCAAGTGGAACGAAGGCAACAAGCTAATGTGCAATTTTTCCTTCAGATTTGGTTTTCTAAGGTGAGGAAGTGTAAAAGGGGGATTTGCGTAAGGGGTACAAATTCACGCCTATATAGTCAGGTTTTGTTCTGAGCTTGTTAGCTCGACACATTACATGATGAATTCAGAAAAATGTGTTATATTAGAGTAATCATGCATTATCTAATAATTAATTAATCTTTAAATGATTATTAGTCCAATTCATTTCATACACTTAAGCTAAACTTAGGAGTGCTTTTTTATGTTAACTAGAGAGATATTATCAGATCATTAGATATCATTACATGATATGTTGACACTTCTCATGATCTAATCCCTTTATCATTTAGGGTTTCTCCTATATAGTACTCAACCCTTATTGTATTATCTCTCTTAACCAGGTCTCTTGAGATTCATGGAAGCTTTTCATTCTACAAGTTTTTCTTGTTGAGGAATATAAAATCTTTGGTTTTGTAGATCTCTTGCATGGAATATGTTCTTTGTTTGTTGTTTGATCCTGCATCTCGTGTTTATTCACAATTCTAACATGGTATTAGAGCATGGATTCATCGAACCACTTCTTGATTTATGAGGTTCTTCAACTAGGGTTACAAGCTTCAAATTGGGAATCTCTATTGTTCCTTTTGCAATTTTTGGAGGTGGATGAATTTTAGGTTCATTTTGACACAAAAAGGACCTCATCGTTGTGTTCAAGAGGTTGATTTGAAAAATTTTGACTATAAATTATCCCAACTTTGGCATCGGGAGCTTCAAAGGAAACTACAACTGTAGGTATGGTGATTAAAAAAGAATTTAAAAAGTTTTTTAAAATTGTTTATTTTTTTAGTTTTTAAATTAAAAATAATTAACCCTACACAAGTCACACCTATTTTGCCTTGGTTGTGGGCCCTCGTGGCTTGTTGATGGGTACACAAACCCCCATCGATGACCACACTTTTATCGTCTGGTGGAGCTTTCACCATCACCAACGGCTATTTTTTGACGTCGACAGTAGTCCAAATCTAGTGACCAAATTATGTTTTCTAATCCTATTTTTTTTATAGGGACTAATTAATTTCCCTACCAATTTTTTTTGGAAGATTCTATGGCCTCAAGGTATATTTTTCTCATTGATTTTTTTGTAGGAGGATGGATTTTTTTCAACAAACAAGGAATATTCTATGAATATTTTGCCAACATCAGTTGTACGAACATATGGTAAGGCCCCCTTCAAGCCCTTGTTGGCCTTAAGAAGCATTTTTTTTATTTTAGCCATCACTTGGGCTAATAATATCAAAATTTGGTGAACTAGATACCATCAGAAATATGATTTTGTCAACTTTTCAATGGTGTGGGTCTCATCGCCTTTTTTTCTTGGTGGTGCATTCTGCAACTTGTTAAAGTCATAGGTGTTGATTTCCCTTCCGAGCTCACCAATTTTTGACCCATTTTGTTGAATACACTAGATATTAAGAGGGGGTGAATTAGTATCTACAAAAACTTAAACCCCTCTAGTACTTGAACTCTTCAAGACAATAGTAAATTATTAACCCAATCAAAACCCTTAAACAAATTTATAGCAAAGAAGGATATAACAATTTAAACCTTTAGCAAATTCAACAATCTTCAATAATGAAAGATATAGTAATTCTATCCTTAACTAGATCAACACCAATGGAAATCCATTGATCCATTGATCCCATTTCACATTTGACGTTGTTGATCCAATATCCTTGAAAGCTATAAATCATCCATCATTTGATCATTTAATCTTCTCCTCAAATTCGCAAGCAAACTATACTCATTTTTTATCATGTTTTTTCTTATCAAGGTTATAATAAGGTTTTATGAGCAATCCACATATCATCATAATACCATAATTTTATACTTTACAATGGAGTAAGGCTAGGAAATTTTTGGTGGAGGTAAAGTAGATTAGATTAGCTTTGTTTATGCTATTATTTGCTTTCATTTTGATGTACACATGCTATATTCACATTAGGTTTATTTGGTCATTGAATTTGAATTCTTGATTATTGCTATCATCTCCTATTTTATTGAATTCATTGATCATCAATTTTATTCCTATTCACACAATTATATAAAAGATGTTAAGAATGAAGAAATGGATGTGGATTGGTTGCTAATATAATTATGAGAAGGGTTTGGAATTACATTTCATTTCTCGCATAATTGTTTTGAATATACCATAATTTTATACTTTACAATGGAGTAAGATTGAGAAATTTTTGGTGGAGGTAAAGTAGATTAGATTAGCTCTATTTATGTTATTATTTTCTTTCATTTTTATGTACACATGCTCTATTGACATTAGGTCTATTTGGTCATTGAATTTGAATTCTTGATTATTGCTATCATCTCCTATTTTCTTGAATTCATTGATCATCAATTTTATTCCTATTCACACAACTATATAAAAGATGTTAAGAATGAAGAAATGGATGTGGATTAGTTGCTAATATAATTATGAGAAGGGTTTGGAATTACATTTCATTTCTCACATAATTGTTTTGAATATTAGTCAATCATTTGTTTTTTATTAGATAAGCACTTTTGATCGGAGCTATGAACTGGAAGAGGGTTTTGAAGGGACCCTAAAACCTTGTCATTTATTCATTTCTTCTATGTCATTTAATTATTTAGATAATTCTATATATCATGAAGGGGAGGACAATAACATATATAAGTAGTTAGTTTAGTCCAATTATCATACATATTAGAAAAAATAGTTCCCTACAAACTAGTATTAAGAGGAACATTTGTCACAATCTCCCCACCAATAAGCACTTTTCTCTCCCTCAAAACTATCTACATCTATTAAAAAAATTTTAATGATAAAAATATAATTTTATAAGGAAAGAAGGTGATTATAATCTGATCAACCTTGATCTATCAAAAGAGAGAACATTCCCAAATAGGCACCTTAAAATGAAGAGATTGCCAAAGGGTGAGAGAAGACAATTGTTTTTATATTTGACTTAAACACCAAAGTTTGCAACATGATATTGCCATAGTTTGTAGGTTTATTCATTTGCTTTTGAATTAAACTATGAGTTGTTATCAACCAATCTTCTTTTTTTCCACTTTGTCCAAAAATGACCAAAAAAAAAAAAATACACACACACATTCACTACATATGCTAAACCTTATAATAACAATCAACATGATGTCTTGGAGTTTATGGCATATTCAATTGGCCAAATGATAGAAATATGGAATTTATTGGATTGTGTATGACTACTTTAATAGAAGAATACTAACAAGATTGATATGGAAATGTGCTATAAATTGAGAAGTATGGCATGCATATACATTGATGGCAATGAGTTCACCAATCATATATTGGATAGTTGTTGTGTACTAATTATGCATCACTTTTTATTTCATTTTTATAGACATCAACTCCTCTCTCATTAGACTAACCATAACATTTCAAATAAACTTAAATTTATACTAAAAGCTTTCTTCAACTAAATATTTAAAGGATCATTTCCAACAAAGTCATAACAATTATTTTGCAAAAACATTTTTTTAACATTCCAAACTACCATTCAAGTGCACCATAAATGTTGCAACTTCCAACGGGAGGAAATTTAAAATTCTAAAATAAACATCACTAACAAGTTTGGAATGGAAAGGTGATGTAGATTGAGAAATATGGCATGCATATACATTGATGGCAATTTGTTCACCAATTATATATTGGATAATTGTTGTACTAAATATGCATAACAATTTTTATTTCATTTTTATAGATATTAACACCTCTCTCATTAGAGTGACTATAACATCTCAAATAAACCTACACTTATTACTAGAAGTCTTTTTCAGCTAAAAGATTATAATTAAAGGATCTCTTCCAACAAAGTCGCAACAATTTCTGCTAAAATCTTTTTTTAAAATTCCAAACTAGCATTCAACTCCATCATAAATGTTGCGACTATCTATGGGGTGAAATATAAAATTTTGAAATGAATATGGGTCACACATTCCAACACCTAAAGCATCACATGTCTGAAACATTAATTACATTTAGTGTTCAATATTTTTGTATAAACTGTGTGTAATTGTTTACATCAATGTTTCAGATCATACTCCATGATCTATCATCATGATGATAATAAACAGATAGAAGAATGACATTCTATGACATTGATATCTGTTATCTGAAAATTATAGACTATCTGATGCCGTGATCCTTCAAAAATTTAGTTCCATTACATAAGAATTAAATGATTTACAGAGCAGCTGCTTGCTTCATGGAATGGAAAGCATCTACACAATCCAAACAAAGTTGTTTGGGATCTGCAATCACATCTGTCGCTGCGGTCACCACCAACGTTACTTTTCTCATGTAACTTTGGAAATGCATGGTCAAAGCTGCATAGCAAAACCAGTAATTTCTATCAGACATTTTAACAAACCATTGGCAAAAAAGCTGTCTGGTGTGAAATATATATACTCACATGAGGATGCCCAGAGACCGCGGGAACAATATCCATGATTGGATGGCCGAAGAATTCCACCTCTTGCAGGGGCCCCACCATGTTGGAGAAGGAAAAGGTTGTATTCGCGATCATATTTTATTTCAGGATCGTAGCGGCCTGCCACATGCCAGAAATTTAAGGCGACCAAACAGGTCAGAAGAAATAAAGTGTATAGGTTCAGAGTTCAGAGTTCATACCTTAACGCCTGCCAGATGGATCAATAGGGTACCACTTGCATAAGTAAAGGGCGCCTTCAAAGACAAAAAAGTTCTTTTCTTTTACAAATGGCCATGGCTGCACGGGCATAATCCAGAGAATTCTTCTGCTTTTCGGTCGGAAGCGAAAGAATCACATAGCCTAAATCGTTCCCCCACCTTGCTTCAATCCCGGATTCCATCATGTCTGCTAGCTCCTGAAATTAACAACCTAACGGGGTTTGTAAAGATATTTCACAGAAGAGATTTGAAAAAATGGAATTGGGTCAGGAGAATAAGTTACATGGAGCCCCAGTGTAGCCCTTGTGTGCACTAGAATTGTTGATCGAATGCGCAGTTTCGATGGCAAAACCCCTTCGCCATTATTTTTCCTATGCTCTGCTCTCTTTTTTGTGTCTACATTAGCATTTTCTGAACGCTCCTCCTCTTGCAAGGCAATAGTACAAAAATTAGGAACAAATTCGTGTTATATCACCCAATTTCTGGAAATCCCAATCATCGAAACTACATTGTAAGAAGCCCTTTTCACGGTATACCCTTGAAAAAAGATCCAGCACAGGTAAGTTCATTTGGTATGTTCGATTAGTCTAGGGTTAGACAGGAATAGCATTGGGATGTTTGACCTTAAAGGCCATTCCATGATGGGATAGATTTGGGAGTTTTGTTCATTACATGAATCACTGAATCCAGTAAATTACGGATTCTGTGTCCAAAAATGGGTTTTTCTGATCCAAGCTGAGGATCAATAATTCCTTTGTCTTGCTGAGGTTTACACAATTTAATGAATTTTAGATATCCAAAAGGTTGTAATTCAATTGGTTGAGTACACTTGGGTGATGGTATGTTTCTTAATTATGTAATCCACTAAGATTCAAACTTCTGGTAACTTTGACAGAATAGATACCTCTCATTGGTTAACTCTCAGCCAAAGAGGAATAGATACCTCTCAATCTTTAAATTTCAATCAAAAAGATATCAACCTAAACTATACTCCCACATCAGACAACAAAACAAACTCAAATGTAGGCCTGGAATTTGATGGTCTACTTGACCATTTTTTGCATTTTGGACCGTATATTACAACTTAAGAATTTATTAGACTGTATCATTTGACTTGCTATACTTTTATATAACCATAAATATGACACTTAAAACTATTATTAAACCGTAAAAATTTATATATATATATATATATATATATATATATATATATATATATATATATATATATAATTTCACTTTATATTAATATATATGATTTATTATAAATATACTTATTAATTCAAAATCTATCAAAAATATAATATTTTCAAGATTTAATATAATTATTTCTAATTTTTTAAAGATTTTGACATTTTTACTAATAGTTATCATTACTTTTAATTAATATATGATTTATAATATTTATTATAAAAATATATATTAATTCAAAATATCTTTTCAAAATAGAATATAATTGATTTTTAACATATTTTAACAAGATTTATTTTCTACATAATTTAGAAACTTTTTGTTACAATTAACAGTAAATTTAAGATTTTTAGATTTATTTCTAATTATCAATATTTTTTAATCTTACATTTTTTTAAATATATATAGGATATCTTATGAATAACATAACACAAATTCACTCTTTTTTCAAAACAACAACAATTTACATTGATTCTCTTGGTTTTATTGGTATGTTGAAATTTTATTTGTCTTTTACAATTAATTTATATTTTTAGATAGATGAATTTAAGGATTAAACTATAAAAAAATTCAACAACATTTATTTTATAGTATTTTTTTACACTAGCTTTGATTTTTTTTAAGATAATACACCACCTGCTGTGTTTTATTGGTGAGGAACTGAGCATGTTGAAATTTTAGATAATGAGTTGAATAAGGATTAAGCTATTTTTAATTTTATATAATTATTCTTGCTAGATTTGAAATTGATTTTTAATAAAATCCATAATATTTTAATATAAAAGATTTTATATAAAAAAATATAAATTAAATATTTTTTTGACAATTAAATTTTTTCATAAAAGGTAAAGTGACAGGCATTTAAATGAATAAACCGTCACAAAATTTTCATATAAAAGGTAGGAGTGGCCGTCAAATTCCAGGCCTGCTCAAATGATATAAAATCCTGAAAAAAAGCTCTGAGTTTGCTTTTTGAAAACCACAATATTTCATCCCAATTAGCCATCACAACCAAAAATGGGATAAAGAAACCCACTTTACCAACAGGCAGTTGAATCCCAGAAAACAATGTTCCATAATTATACACAGCGGAAATACTATACAGATAAAGGTAAGGTTTTTTACCATATCTGCGTTCCAGGTATCTTGCGATCCCTGCCGAAGTAATCCCCAGCATAACATCATTCACTGTCTGCACTTACCCAACACAACCAGACGTCAAGCAGCCATACAAAATGAAATTACAATCAATTTATGTTCCTGCAAATCTGTAAAACTTACCCCTTTTAAAGCGTCCTTGACAAGCTTGATATCCTCCATACTGATAGTCTGGTGCACAATCTGCTTGGGACCCAATTCCACCCCTGGATATCCCTTAATCGGTGTATGGGTATCCTTAAGCCAGACTATGGTAGCCACAAAATGCAAGACATCCAAAACTGTGTACCAGGCTACAAGAAGTATGCCCAACAGAACCCCCAAAGGCCAGGGCAGTCCCCTAAAGTTAGCCCCAGCAATTCTGCTTGACCTTGTTTGGCGTGGGATTGTGGGGAGCGATTTGGGGTCGGCATGCTGTCTGGTGCAGGCCAATAAGAGCGACATGAGAGACACACCATCCCCTAAAGAATGGACTCTCATAACTACGCCAGAGGCCGCCTCTTGACTCTTGACATTTAAGAGATGAAATTGCCACTGCAGCCTGGAGGAATCCAGCGGAGGGGCTGTAACCAATCTGGCCGCGTAATTTTCAAAGAAATCGGGACTTTCATTCTCTGCAGGGTCAATGCAGGGGACGAAAACATGATCACATATGTTGACTTCCGCTGGCACCCAAATCAACCTTCCGTTCTTGTCTCTCTTCTGCAATGCAAACCCAAACAAGAGCAGAAAGTCAATAAACAACATCCGACCTCCCTTCTGAAATAGAAAACCAAATAAATCATAATTTGCGCTGAGTTACTAACCATTACGCTGGAGAATCATTTGTGCTTTAAAAGACTGGACTCCAGACCCACTTTAATACCCTCTACATCCATCTGCGTTTTCGACTTGAATATGACGATGATATAACAGTTTAAAGAGGATTGACTGAAGACATGGCCTGCCGGAGTCACGGGTTCGAATTCGGTGATCTCCTCTTCCCCATCTATGAATTCTTTATTTTCTTTTTTCAATTTCCTGAGCCTGGGCTTGCCAAGCACATCACCTGCCACATGCATGATTTTTCTTCGATAAGAATGATTGTGATGGGCAACACTTGGATCGGCTTGTAAGAGCTTAATACGGCTCTTTTTAAATTTTGTCGGAAGCAAGATGATTCATACTGTAGAACCTTTCTTCAACGTTCTCATATTAATGACCAGATCCAGAAAAACATTGAACATAAATTAGACGGTCGTCTCAACTATTAGGACTTTTCACCGTAAAATGCCAAATCAAATTTCATTGATTGTCTTCGTGAAAAGAGACGATCGAAAATTCTACATAATTTACTATATATTTTTATATTTAGCATCTGATATTTTCCCCTTTCAACAGGATCTTCAAATAAATTTCACTGAGCACATGAGAGCCTCTCAATGTTATATTAAAAAAACATAAGTACATTCATGAAGAAGTGAAATAAGTATTTTTTTTGTCTCAAATAAAATATCACAACTATCCTCTATAAGTGTGTCATTTAAAAAAATAAGACACTCATTTAGAGAAGGCTTGTCATCATAGTGAAAAAATATTGTTCTTATGTGTACAACTATTAGGGTAGCAATGTACAAGCATTGGAGTATTTTATTTTAATAGTTTGTTTGTCCTATCACAAATATAAAAGATGAGTACAATAAATGCCATGTATTTTTTTCAAAAAGTTTTAGTGTTCAACTATTGGTCCATTTTTGTTTGATATAAGTTGTATTTTAAATAATTATGTGTTGTTTTTATAACAACAAATAATTTTTTTGTGTTCAACTATTGGTCCATATGTGTTGAATATAAAAGCAAGAGATATCAAAGATTTATGGTTACCAATAGGTATTTGGTCCATTTATGTTGCATATTAATTTATTTTAAATAAAAATATGATATTTTACAAACAACAAATAGTATTTTTTTGTTCAACTAATGGGGTTCCCATGATTAAGTTTTGGTTGAATCTATAAAAAATCAAATTTTAGACACTTCTCAATAGATGTGCTAATGTGGCAAGTTGCATGATGAGTCAAACCTCCAAACCTTAGTTATAGATAGATAAGAGGCCAATTCACATTTCAAAAAAAAAATGAAGGTTCTACAATATTCCAGTCAATGGCTACATGTTGACAAAGTTAGCCCGCATGACTACTAGCCCCTCTCCCCTAAATGTCATGAATGGTTCAAACATGTGATACTTCATGTGATACTTCTGGTGTTGGAAAGTGTGGCACATGTTCAATTTAGAATTTTAAATTCCCCCCCATAAAAAGTTGCAACATTTATGATGGACTTGAATGCTAGTTTGGAATTTTTTTAAAAAAATAGAAAGAAATTGTTATGACTTTGCTAGAAGGATCCTTTAATTATAATATTTTAGTTGAAGAAGACTTCTAGTTATAAGTGTAGGTTTATTTGAGATGTTATAGTCAGTCTAATGAGAGAGGTGTTAATATCTATAAAAAATAAATAAAAATTGTTAATGCAACAATTATCCAATATATAATTGGTGAACAAATTGCCATCAATGTATATGCATGTCATATTTCTCAATCTACATCATCTTTCCATACCAAACTTGTTAATGGTTCATGTTCACTTTAGAATTTTAAATTTCATCTCATAGGAAGTTGCAACATTTATGATGCACTTGAATGGTAGTATCAAATGTTGAAAAAAGGTTTTTGAAAGAAATTGTTGACTTTGTTCAAAAGGATCCTTTAAATATTTAGTTAAAGAAAACTTCTAGTATAAATGTAGGTTTATTTGAAATGTTATAATTAGCCTAATGAGAGAGGCATTAATGTCTATAAAAATGAAATAAAAATTGTTATGCATAATTAGTACAACAACTATCCAATATATAATTGGTGAACTCATTGCCATCAATGTATATGCATGTCATACTTCTCAATTTACATCATCTTTCTATATCAAATTTGTTAGTATTCTTCTATTAAAGTAGTTATACACAACCTAATAATGTAGCATTTATATTATTTGGCTGATTGAATATGTCATAAGCTCCAAGACATCATGTTGATTATATATATATATATATGTCTGTGTGTGTGTATGTATATGTATATGTATATATATTGTGTATATGTATATATACATGTATATATATATATATGTATATATATGCATATGCAATATATATTATATATATATATACATATATATATGTATATATATGTATATATATATATATATATGTATATATATATATATATATGTGTATATGTATATACATATATATATATCCTATATATACATATACATATATATCATATATATATCCTTTTTTTCATTTTTGGACCAAGTGGAAAAAAGAAGATTGGTTGATAACGGCTCACATAGTTTAATTCAAAAGCAAATGAATAAACCTACAAACAATGAAAATATCATTTTACAAACTCTTTGGTGTTGAAGTCAGATATAGAAACAATTGTCCTCTCTCACCCTTTAACAATCTCTTCATTTTAAGGTGCCTATTTGGGCATCTTCTCTCTTTGGATAGATCAAGGTTGGTCGAATGATAATCACCTTCTTTCTTGATAAAATTATATTTTTATCATTAAAAACTTCTTCATAGATGTAGATAATTTTGAGCGAGAGAAAAGTGCTTATTGGTAGGGAGATTGTGACAAATGTTCCTCTTAATAATAGTTTGTAGGGCACTAATTTTTTTAGTATGTATGATAATTGGACTAGACTAACTACTTATATATGTTATTGTCCTCCCCTTCATGATATATAGATTTATCTAAATAATTAAATGTCATAGAAGAAATGAAAAAATGACAAGGTTTTGGGGTCCTTTCAAAACCCTCTTTCAGTTCATAGCTTCGATCAAAAGTGCTTATTTAATAAAAAAAATGATTAACTTTAATATGCAAAACAATTATGTGAGAAATAAAATGTAATTCTAAACCCTTCCCATAATTACATTAGCAACCAATCCACATCCATTTCTTTAATTCTTAACATCTTTTAAATGTTTGTGTGAATATGAATAAAATCGATGATAAGTGAATTCAAGCAAATAGGAGATGATAGCAATAATCAAGAATCCAAATTCAATGACCAAATAGACCTAATCTCAATAGAGCATGTGCACATCAAAATGAAAGCAAGTAATATCACAAACAAAGCTAATCTAATCTACTTTACCTCCACCAAAAATTGTCTAGCCTTACTCCATTGTAAAGTACAAAATTATGCTATTATGATGATATGTGGATTGCTCATAAAACCTTAGCATAAATTTGTTAAGAAAAAGCGTGATAAAAATGGGTATGGTTTGGCTGCAAATTTGGGGAGAAGATTGAATGATCAAATGATGGATGATTTATAGATTTCAACAATATTGGATCACCAGTGTGAGATGTGAAATGAGATCAATGGATGATGTTTTCATGAGGCTACATGGAGAGATGGAGTGGAGTGAGTGAGAGTGAACTATGGTTGAAGTTCAATCAACTCACTAAATTTAGCACGAGTCACTAAATTTAGCTTTAGTCTCTAAATTTTGGATTTGAAGAATAAAGATAGGATTTACTATTATTATGAAATAAATAAAATAATGATTTTATTTACTTTTAGAGGAATGTGCAAACTAAATAAATTAAATAATTTATTTATTTTTGGAGGAATAAAATTAGCTAATTTATTTAATTATGGGAGATGAGAGGAATGCTTGATAATTATTTAATTATGTGGATAAGAAGATAAATTTAATTAAATAATTAAAAATTATTTAATTATAGAGATAGAAGAATAATTAAATAATTAAAAAATTATTTAATTAAAGTGAATGAGGAAAAAATTAGAAAATACTTAAATAACTAAAAATTATTTAATTAAAGTGAACATGGAAAATGGTTAATTAATTAAATAATTATTTAATTAAAGGTGATGAATGAAAATGATGAAATAATTAAATAATTATTTAATTAATGTGGAAAATCGGTTAGTTTAATCAAAAAATTGAAAATTATTTAATTAATAATGATGAAAGAGGTGATAAGTGGTGATGACAAGAAATGAAGAATTTAGAAGAATGTGTTAGACATTTTTAGGTGTCTACATTTTGCCTAGGTCTTTGAGACAATGTACCATGTTGTGTTGTTTCAAGGACATGTTGATATGGAAAAGTTTGGTGATAAGATGCCCCATTGTGCCCTAGTGGATGAAGGGATGATGGTTGGATGGTAAGTTTCCCCCTCGAGAGCAGCCATAAATAATAATTTTTGAGTTGAGCTCATGACAAGTAAATGTGATAGGTTTAGGGCTGATGCAAGAAGTTGGGTCCACAAAAAGCTCAAAAAGTGGAAGTGTTTTTGTTGTTTTTCAGAATTTGTCACACTTGGACTGAAAATTTGAGGCACTTACACAATGAATCTTAAAAAAATTCAGTAATATGAAATTTAGCATTTTGATTTTAGTTTCCAAATATGCAATTTATTCAAATACCCAGATGATAGAAATTAAATTTTGATAGGGATGTATAAAAAACACTTTTTAAAAGTCCATTTTTTTTTTACCATACCATGCACATGTACGGACACCACTTTTTGACCCAAATAAAAGTATTTTGCTAATTCCTTTTGGGGAAAGAAAGCTAACAACATGAAGATTAATGAGGAATTTTTTTTGTAATTTTTTAAATTGAATTTTTATTAGCCTTAATTGTTGTTTTTAAAATCAATGTACGACAACATAATTGGACCTAAACTAAACATTTTTTGAATTTTTTTTCATTTGTAGAGAATTGTTCTGAAGATTGATGTCATATAATTTTTTTACAAGAAAATTAACCAAAAAATGTTAAAAAAAAAAAAAAATCTTGATATTTCAAGTTTAAGGACTAGTTTGCTTAGAAATTAATTAAAAAATAACAAATATAATCCAATCTTAATAAAAATTATATATTTGGAAACTAGACATTGTGTTCTCTAATGGGTTTTAATTTTTAGATTGATTCAAAAAAAAAATCCACCATATTGCCAAAGTTGGACATTCTTCTTCAATCCTTCTTGTTTTGTAGTAAAGTAAAAGGCTAAGGGTTGCCATTTCTCCGAAGCCTAAAATTGAGGTAACATGTGGGTTGAGAATCAAAATTTAAAAACGCCATTACATGTTACAAGCATATGCATTCTTTATTTTCTTGATTATTTAAAAAAATTAATTCTTTTTAGAAACGCGTACACGTTTTTTGTTACAAAACACATACGTGTTTTAAAACGCATATGCATTTCTAAAAGGTATTTAATTTTTAAAATAAATGACTTGTATGTGTTATAAAACGCGTATGCGTTTTTTAGTGCATACACATTTTTTTAGGCTCGGGTACCCGAAGCATAACGCATACACATTTTTTTAATAACACGTACATGTTTTCTACGAGATTTTATTTTTGGCTGAAACTTCCCCTCTTTGTGGACCCAACTTTTTGCTTTTACCCTTTAGTGAAGATGAGGATGAAAATCATATTTAGGTTGGTGAATGAATAAATTAAGAAAGGTAGGGTGTGATGAAAATGGGACAA
Source organism: Sequoia sempervirens (assembly GCA_007258455.2). Taxonomy (NCBI): domain Eukaryota; kingdom Viridiplantae; phylum Streptophyta; class Pinopsida; order Cupressales; family Cupressaceae; genus Sequoia; species Sequoia sempervirens. The sequence continues at coordinate 457,425,358 of VDFB02281492.1, read as the reverse complement.
GGTTGGATGAGATGAAGGGAATCTAGGGTTCGCTTGCCTATATAAAAGCCCCAAGAGGTCATTTTCAACTCATTTGAACATTCAAAGTTTATAGAGATCATTTTTGGTTGTAGTGTACATGTAGACACCTAAAATTGTCCTAGCCTACAAGCTATCATCAAACATCACTGCATTTCACATCAATTGCATCTAAAACCCTAATTTCTCCTATTAATTGAATAATATGACATTATTTAATTAACTCACTTTTTTATCATTTTTGACTAATTAAATAAATTCCATTTATTTAATAAAGTTCTAAAACCCTATTTCTGCTATTAATTGAATAATATGACATTATTTAATTAATTCACATTTTATCATTTTGACCAATTAAATTACATTTATTTAATAAAGTCCTAATCTAAATTTATTCATCTTGATTGATTAAATAACACCAATTATTTAATTATCATTAAATCACTTTATTCCCCTAAATCGATTGAATTATTAAAACATAATAATTTAATTAACTCACTTTCCCTCCAAATTTGAATAAATTGAATAAACTATTCAAATTATCATCAAAAATAAAATCAAACTAATGTAACTTTGTTTGCAAAAGTAAAACTTGATTTGCACATTCAACTCCCAAAAATGATTAATTAATTAAATCAATTAATTGAATTAAATCCTCACCAACTTTGAGAAAATTACTCTTAACATGATTTCCTCACCAACTTTCTTAATTTGCTCTACATAATTTCCTCAATCCCATTGAAGGTTCAAATTGATTACTTCAATTTCATGAATTGCTCCAACTATTTCATCAATTTCACAAATTGCTCAACAACATTTCTTCAATCACACTAATCATATAATCTATTTTGTATAGATTATTCATGTCTAAATCCTCTAAACATCTTTCGACGGTCGATCAAGATATTCTACTACACGATCCTGATTGTCCATTTCAAATCACAATTTCTATATTTAACAAACCTCTTTCCTCACAAAAAAGGATCAGAGAATCAACATAATTTGCACAATGAAGTGCTTTCAATATTCCTAATCACCATTAGCAAAACTTCAAACATATCTTTGGTCAACCAACACACACAACACATCAAAGCTTCTCCCACATAACAATGGAGGCTTCACAGTGATATGAACAACCCGACATCATGTGAATACAATCTAACATAGGATGGTAAGATTGTATCATGTTGAATTCTTGTTTATTGTCTTGTTTCAATAAAATTTTAAATTCTTTAGCTTTATAATTGCATTTCGTGAGTGAAGGAATAAATCTAGATTAGTGCTTTGATTTAGATTAGATTCTATTTCATTTGCATTTTATCTTATTTTTTTGCTATGAATTTCCCCTTAAATAGTGTATAATGATTTGTAAAGTCTACAATTAAAATTATGGTACCAAGTGGAAATGTTTCCTTTAAAAACTTGAATTACCAGTCCAATCATCGATCTCTATGTTGGAAGTTGGAAGTCTATCATTGATGATGCAGTTTGGCAACATGAGCATGAAGTGTACATACTTTGGTTGATCCAGTGTTGTCATTGATGTCAACATTGTAATGAACTTCCTAGCATAGTAGGGAAGTATTTTTGGTGACCTTTGTACAGTACCAGTTGATCTAGAAAGTATGGTTTGTCAGGAATTTGGCTAAGTGTTTCCTTTATCAATATTGTGGTTCAGTGCATTAGTATTTGGATCTTCACTTCACCGCACGATGGTATAATCTTCTACAATAAAAAATGCATCTTGGTGACACCAAAAAATTGAAAAAAATAAAGAAGATAGTAAAGATAAATAATCCATCCAATAGTGTAAGCCACTTCAGTGGTGCTTTGGGAAAGTACCATGGTCAAAACCTGGCAAACAAGTGCCATGTGTAGTTAGTCTTTGTTCCATCGTCTACTATCATTCTATCTAGTTTTTCACTTTCATCTATCCTTCACACATATCATTTTTTCCATAATATTTATCTTGGTAATCCTTCTCATGGCCTAAGGCTCGTTAACATTTAGCGTCTTTCACCTTTCATATCCATCTATAATAAATTTCATCCATCCCTTCACTCATAATAAGTTGGTCCTATTCCTGACTAGGGGAAATTCTCGGGCTTGGGTTTCACATGGGATCCTGGACATGGTATCAGCATTCAAAACATCAAAATCTAAAAAAAATTATAAAACTTCAAAATCCAAAAAAAAATCAGAAAACATCAAAAGCCAAAAAAATAAAAAAAATTCAAAATCTAAAAAAATGGAAAACATAAAAAAATTCCAAAATAATATTTAGAGTCAATATCAATCCAAGTGATCGAACTACGTTGCCTCTATGACTTCATGTAGGAAAGGCCATCATCGATGAGCCCCTGAAGCTTAGGTTATTCCTTTAGGTTTGATCATAAAAATTTGCTAGTCCATCTGCATCCATATTCCTAATAGATTATACATGGTCAAATTCAAGTTGAACTATGTTGTCTTTGTGCTTTATGTAGGAAAGGCCATCAACGATGAGCCTCTAAGGCAATAGGTCAATCCCTTATGGTTTTTCATATGTAATATGGTCCTCACCCATCATTATCCATGTCTCATAATAAAACTATCACTTGCTAAGGTTGACATTTATAGCAGACACAAAAAATATTCAAACAAGATAATTGGGCTTATCAAAATTGTGAAGCAATAGGAAAACCATCCAATAGGCCTTCAACCATCATAGATCAATTTCCTTAATAATCATCTTATCAAACAACCAAACAATCAAATGGTCAAACAATCAAACATTCTTATACAAAATGTGGCATCATCGAAACCAGACCCAATTTGCCATTGTTCTTATGCGACATGCTTCATTCCTGAAGCTAGACTTTGTCCATCAATCCTATCAAACAATCTTATATAGGTTGTCACACCCTAAAAACTAGACTCAATCTATCATTGGTCTTATACAAGGTCTACTATTCCTAAAACTAGACATTGTCATTATCTAAAACTTGATCATACAAATAATCATTAGCAAACGATAAAAATGGTTGTAGAATCTGTCGATCTAGTTTGTTTTATCTTTTTATCGATTTATCTTTGGTCATATTACTATGCCCCTCGAGGATGTCTAGAGAAGGATTTAGAGGAGTGATGATGGATCATGACCTACTTTCTCTTTCATTTTTGTTTGTGATTTGTCTTGGCAATATGACTAGGGCAACTTGGTTCCTTGTATGTGTTCAAATTTCCATTTGGCATAAATCAAAATATCCTATGCAAGCTAAAGTTCAAATAAAGTGCTTTCTTGTATTAGGATCGATGTGATTTGTGGTTACTCAAGGTTCTATGGTTCCTAGTCTGCATCATGGCATTCCTTATCTATCATGTGTTTGTTTTTGCAAGGAATAACATATCACACCTTGGTCTATGTCATACCTTGGTGTTCATCATCCATTGCCACAGTAATTTCTATGATGATAATTATGCAATCAAATAAGATCTTGATCATTTAGTAGCAAGATCTCATGATAGCAAGTCCCAATTCATCTGTTTCATTCTTCCATTCCATTTTTATTTTTCTCTCTTTTGTACTAAAATTCCCTCCATCCCTACAATCATCATAGTGGTGTACTCTAACACACAAAGACAAATACATTAGTAGCACCATTCTACATCCATGATCATGTTAGGGCATCATAAATATCATTATCATATGCATGTAAAGTCACCCATATTGCATCAAAAAGTACAAAAATACCCATAGCATTACATCATATAGAACCATCGTCCATATAAGCATCAAATAAGAAACATGTCATAAGAATATAGGTAGATCCATCCATATATCATAAACATGTATAAGCATAAACCGTACATCACATATCCATAACATCACATTACAATCCATGATTCACATCAAATAGGTACATCGCATAAACATAAAGTGCATAAATAGCATCACATAATCAAGCCATGACATAGGGGAATGCACATAAAATCATAAGCATCATATAGTCACCACAGTGCAATCATGCATCTCGCATATATATATATATATATATATATATATATATATATATATATATATATATATATATAATGGTGTTACAGTACAATGTCATGATGTATCCCAAAAATGGAGCTCACAAGCTCAATAAAAAATATAAGTGTTCAAATGCATATGAAAATAAAACAAGCCTAGCCTATGCTACCCTCCTCTCCTGACCCTAATGGAATGTCATAGGGACCTAATCTCTATCTTTGTGAGACCCTGACACTACTCTGAGTCCTCTATAAATGGGTCTTGCCCCTGGCCTAGCTCTAGAAGCTCAACTCTCTAGCAATTTGGCACACCACACTCATAAATCTCTATAGTACTAATCCTTCCTGCTCATCTGATACATAGTCTTTGCAAACACCGCAGATGGTACACTAATAGTAGAAATGAAGTCTATGCACTTTGGTCTTTCCTTTATGCCTGTATGACTGCCTGGTCTCTCTTGTCTATCAAAGCCTGTACCTAGCCTTGCAATATTGAGATTTGTGCTACTGATGCCTATAAATCCTGCACTTGAGCCTATAGTGCCTATATTTGTGCCTAGGGACCTTGCCCCACATCCTTTGCCTCCTCCTCCATGACATCCATAATGACCTCCCTAATCAAGACATCATAAATACCCTCCTCCATGATCATTACATCTCTGGTAGCCTCCTTTGCCCCATCCTCCTCCTCGACCTCCTCCACTATAAACATTCCAACCACTACCTCCTCACCCACATCTCCCAACACCTCCTCTACTCTCACCTACTCCATCTCTACCTCCATCTACTCCCCCTCCTCACAGATGGGTGGCATTCGTTGGGGCACCCTATTTGCTGCTCACAGAGGTGATCCTACTTGATGAGCCTAGTTTTTGGTCTAGTTTTGGATAGAATCTATAGTCTATTTGCTCATAGATGTCATGGAATTTAATTCTGAAGTGTTGGTATTGGCATAATGTTTCCCTCAAACCATTGGCATTTGACATTACCCTATCTCTGCAAACTTTAATGATATTTGGCATAATATGTGGGTCATCTATATTGATTTTGCATGTGATTAATGAATGTTTCTTAGAGTGGTTATTGGTGTGCAATTATTATGGGTACTAACCTTGGCCTGTAGACTTAATACGCTAAGCTATGGAAGACACCACCAGCTGGGCATGCACCATAATGTCCAGCTGAGAAATCGCTCCAAGTCAAAGGCAGCCGGCAACAAAGATTCTTCATGCAACTGAATGTAACCGCCTTGCAGTGGACCTTAATGATCAAGCATGTATGGGCATTCTTGTTGTGTTGGATTTGCACTTGACTTGCATGTCTCCACTGTGATTCCATGCATGTAATACCATCAGCCCACTTTCCCCTATCTTTCCCTAAATGGCGCCTAGTCGTGGAGTTGACTTCCTTGTTTAGCTATAATATAAATAATAATTTGATGCTCCTTCTTTAGGAGGTTGTGCAATTTTGTATTGTACTCTCATTTTTCCAGTGATACAGATACATTACTCTTTGTATGCACGATCTACAATTAATCAAATAAAGTTCTGAGTTCGAGCATCTGAGTTCTTGTTAATTTAGAGGATACTTATCCAAGGGGTCCCACTTGGTGAGTAATTTGTCTTCTTAGTTTAGCATTAGTTTAGTATTACTTGTTGTTTGATACTTAGTTAGAAATTTGGCATCAATTGTTCCTACAGCCACTAGAAGTCCATTCTATGTCTATTCCTACAACCAAAGCAAATAGAGTAGTTTCATGTTTGTCACCCAGATCTTTATTCTTGCACACATTTCAGCATAAGCATAGTTTTTAGTTGATATTCAACATTTGCTTTATTTCCTTTTGAGCAATTTACTTTCAGCATTGTGTTTCTTAATTGTAGTGTGTAATGACTACTTGAGCCCCTAGTGCACATATAGTGCTGACCCATTTCAAGTTCATGTCCTTGGGCTGACAAGTTAAGTGCACCTTCATGATGATTGAATGGTTATTCAAGTTAGAAATCTAGTCTCTAAATCATGGTTGTAAAGCCTTAGTTGTGAAATTATTTTAGGAGGCCAACACTACTCTCCCTCGCTGACCTCGATCATCATGAACCCAACCTCTCCCATATTTGCCTCGACCTATGTCCCCTCGACCACCCCTATCTCCACCATCACCATCATCCCCATCCCCATCTCTCTCTCCATCACCTCTTCCTCGTAGTGTGCCTCATCATTCCCTACCCATCCTCTCCACAAGCATAGGTTGGTCAGGATCTATAAATGGTGTGGGTGTATTTGTCTCCTGCCACGCATCGTACTCAGGATTCATACCTGCATTAGCCACATTGGTCGCTGCTCCCCACTGAATGTGTTGTAATATTGCTATCTCCTATAGAGCTACCTGCACACTCATCATCGACCCCCACTGTGAGACCTCTCTAGCTAACCTATCAAACTCTGCTACTCCCGTTGGCACTCCCTTCCGCTCACTGAACTGTCTCAATACCCTCTTTGGTAGGTGCGTCTCTATGGTGTGTTGTGTCATAATTTTTCATCCAATCAAATAGTAAGTATGCATGCAATACAATAGATGCTCTATATCCTCATCCCACCCTGGGTAATCCCTTTATGACCTCCAAGTGAATCCATCCATCAGGTCAATGGTATGTCTCCAGTAGCCAACATCTCCTACTCAAATCTATGTAATCACTCCTCCGTAAATATATACATATGAGAGTCCAAGAGCTAGGTACTTGTCAACTAGTGGTTAGAGCAATGCAATGTGCCCACATGCCCACACCATCAGGAGCGTCATCCCACAGGTAATTCTTTGACCATCCCTTTAAGCTACACCATGCAGTTGGAATTATAACATCACTAGTAAATAGGGTCCCCATGCATATGCTGTAGCCTCCATCATCATAGCCTCAAGCATCTCCCCCCATCCTATGAGAAATCCATGTCAGCACCTGTCAAGGAAAACACTCTACAGATCACTAAACACAATACCACTATTAGTCTCTCATACCTATTGAGTAGGGTGTCCCACCTGATCTTATAGTCCTCCACCCCTAGCTCTACTAGGTAATATGTCTCAAAGACTTTTTGAATAGCTGCTAATCCCCTCCCTATGTCATAAACCACTTGCTCCCCATGGATGGGAAGTCATAGAATCCTCCACACATCCTCCAATGTCATGGTCGCCTCATCCTTTGGTAGGTGGAATCAACTTGTCTCCGAGTGTCACCTCTCTTCCAACGTTGTCAATAAACCTCGGTTAGCTTGCACCACAGTCATAAATGTCACATGATAGAGTCCTAATGCAGTCAATATATCTCACTCCTCTATCACCAGATGATCTCGGAGGGAAAAGGACCTCGATCAACTCTTTCCCATATATATAGGGTCTAATCTCACCTACATCCACCAAAAGGCATGTCATGTTAATCACAACATCCAAATTAGCCTATATGACCTACAACATATCTAAAATTTTGTCAAAAACTACCTAAATTAGTCCATCAATCAAATCTGTTGTTTTTTCCTTCATATGTGTCGCATTGTCAATTATGGTTCCATTTTATGCTTGCATCGTTTTGTCATTCAATTGTGTCACACTTTGGCAGTTGTGTCGCACCATAGCAATTGTGGTGCAGTTTATGGCTGCAAGCTGATTTTCACCCAAAACCTATCTAAATCAATTGTGTCGCACTGCAACAATTGTGGTGCACCCCACCACAATTACAGTGAATGTGATAACATTTGCGATGTAGAAACTGCATCGTATATGTTTTCCCTTCTTTGAGCCCTAAAATATATGCAAAAATGACAAAATCACAAAGAAAGGGTTGGATACATACTGTCATGTTTGAGCCCTCCTCACGTCCAAATGTTCGTACTCGATACTCACAATATGCAATTAGCCTTAATAGTAAGATTAGGGTTAGGGTTATGATTATGATTGGAGTTAGAATTAGAATTTGGGTTGGGGTTATCATCCTAATTAGGGTTAAGGTTAAGGCTATGATTAGGTTAGTGTTATCATTATGAATAGGGTTGGGGTTACGGTTAGGGATAGGAATAGTGCTAGGGTTAGAGTCAAAATTGAGATTATGGTTGGGTTAGCGTTAGTAGTAAGGTTAGTGTTAGGGTTATGGTTACGATTATGATTAGAGTTAGAATTATAATTTGGGTATGGTTAAGGTTACGATTAGGGTTAGAGATAGAAACACAATTAAGGTTTGGGTTAGCATTAGTACTAGGATTAGGGTTAGGGTAAGTTTTATTTTTAAAATTAGCATTAGGATTAGGTTTAGTGTTATGGTTGAGGGTTATGATTAGGGTTAAGGATAGAGAAAAAAATTAGGGTTAAGGTTGGGATTAATTTTATTATTAGGAATAAGGTTAGGGTTAGGTTTAGAGATCTAGAATTGGTATTAGGGTTGGAGTTAGTATTAGTAAACTTGAATTAGGTTTAGGTTTATGATTATGTTTAGGATTAGGGTTTGGGTTAGCATATATTAGAAGGGTTAGGTTTAGAAATATGTTTGGTATGAGCGATAGGGTTAGGGTTAGGTTTAGGATTATGTCTAAGATGAGCAATAAAGTTATGGCTAGGGTTAGAGATAGAATTTGTATTAGGGTTGGAGTTAGCATTAGGGTTAGGATTATTATTATAGATTAGTGTTAGGTTTAGGGTTTTAGTTATGTTATCCACACAAAAATATAGAAAGGAAGATATATTATAAGTATTATATTATGTGGAAATAGAAAAATATTAATTATATTTGTAGAAAAAAGAAAACAATGGGTCTATATTAATTGATGAGGTGGTCGAAGGTGCTTTTAATGTATTCAATATTGGCATGTAGTTTCATTTAAAGAAAAAAAAATGGGTGACAAAGGTCATGGCCAATGATTATTTCCTTCATGTTAAAAGACACATCTTTTAGTTTTTATAAAAGATTTTGGTATATTAAACTAGGCACAACTTGCTATATAATAGGTACTTCAAATCGTCTTGTGATTTGATATTGTAATTAAGTGATTATGAAATAATTGTGAATTGATTAGATTATGAAATACAATATCCAAAAATAAACATTATACATTACTTAACAATAAAATAGTTGGTAATCACTAGGGAAGACAACCCAATACTTGAGCATGTTCCAATAGTTGTTATAGCATTTGTTGATTTAATGCCCAATATTTTTAATAATATTGGACCAATAGTTGTGACTTTAAAGTTGTTATTGTTGATGATGACTACCCATAATTGAATGAAATGTATTCCTTAGATCTAAAAAGCAACAAAACATGTGATGCCACATCGACGCACCAATAAAACATGACAGTGCACAACTATTAGTCTCACTTTTTTGGGGGCCTTTTTGGACACCTCAACAAAAAACATGCTGATGTGGCATCATATTTGATGATGTGGACCTAAAACATTAGTTATAAGCAAGGACTTGTCAAGTAAGTTGTAAAAAAATGGGAGTGATTTAAAATTTCCATGTAAGATTTTGAGAAGCGTGAAGTTAGGGTGCTCAACTATCAGATCCTCTCCCCTATCCTATGTTACTTGGCTAATAGTAGGAATACATGATGTCAAACTATAGATTGCTTCACACTTTGATTTTGCATAACTTGAAGTAGAGAATAAGTGGACCATATTAAACTTTTAGACAAGTTTGAAATATCCTTGCTTTAATTTTACATTTGGTACAATAAAAAATAACTTCCAAAATCCTTAAAATTCTTCTTTCTTCTTTATTTTTTCTTCTTTTCTCTTTTTCATATGCGGGTGATCCCACAATATTGGTTTACAATTTTTGGCCAAACTGGACACTGAATTGGTTTTTTCTAACTAAATCTTCACCTACGGGCACCTAGAGCGGCTAAATTGTGAGGAATTTGAAGATGATACAAACTAGTGATTTGTGGCATTTTGTCTATAGATTCTAAATATATTTTTTTCAAAATTTTTGGAAACAGATTGCACTTCTTTTTCCATCTCCTTCAAAAACTAGTTTTTTTTAGTAAACACCATTTTTAAGGAGTGACGCTCACCGTATAACACAACTTTTTTCCATGAAGGATAAAATTCTATTTTTTTCGAATTTAGATTTGTAACTATGATATCACGTGCTTCCAATTGGTTTCATAGTCTTTTATTGAATATATTTTTTTAAATCAAGTTTCAAAGTCCAACCAATTACAATTCAAAAATAGGCGGACCGTATAACACAATTTTTTTTGTATGTATCAAAATTATTTTGTTTTTTGTTGGATCAAGGACTTCAATACCTGGTGCACTCATATTTTACAAAAGGAAAATTGATAATATTCTATTTTTCCATATGTGTAGAACAAAGAGCTTGATTTTCGATGAAAAACCTACATTCACAAGAAATAAAAAATAAATATAATAATAAAATTAAATTTATTTAAAATTATACTTTTTGGGAAGTTTATAATAAAGACTACATACTTACAAAAAATAAATTTTAAATGAATTCATTTGATCCCCCAAAAAGTAAATCAAAAGTGGTTTTTTATCAGCATTTTGATAAGTGTAAAGGAGACTCTGTTATAGGTATGGTTTAAAACTAGCGGGTTCTATCCAAGGGGGTTTGATCTAAGGTAGTTTGATCAAACCCTCTTCAATTGGGATGCTTTAAATGAACTTTTTAAGGCTTAAATAATTATATTTTTTAAAAATATGTGATTTTAGCAAAAATCAGAATCTCCCAAAAATTTTAAACCAGCTTTGTGGGATCACCCATGTACCAAATGTATTAGCCAATTGTATCATTCATGAAAATGACTAGCATTTTTAAACCTACTCTAATACCATGTTAAAAATTAGGATCTTATATTACTAATAATTACAAATACATATAAATATAAATAAAATTAGGATTACAAGATATACAGATTAAACATATTACACAATATATACATGATAAAAACTCTTATTGGAAAAAAAAATCATAAAACATTGTTTCATTATAAAACACTTACAAAATGGTCTATTAAAACATAGACCAAACTTGGAGATTTCACTTCTCACTTTTACATGATCAATAATACCTCATGTATGCACATAGTGATAGTGTTCATTACAAATCTTTAAATTATTTATCATCTTGATGAGAGAGAAACTCCTTAAATATAGGAGAAGGGTTGACAAAATAAAGAAGAGGTTTTAGTCACACTTATTCAAAACTACTATTTATAAATAATTAACACTCTACCAGTTTATTAAATTTTAATTATTTAAATGGTATATGTTTTAAAAACATATAATATAATATACATAAAGTTTTATAAACTTATATTAGATCAATATAATGTTATAAGGTTATGGTTCCTAATAAGATTTGTTCTAATGAAAATAATTTTTTTTTTATTATTTTAATTATTTATTATATTTATCTATTATGATGTCCTCCTCTAAAATCCTATAGGTTTTTATAATTATTTAATTAGTTAGATAAATTATATTAAAGCATTTAATTTCATTACAATGCTATAACTTTGGATGTGTTACCCTTATATGATTTCACTACTTCTATTTGGAAATTTCAAACGATTGGTATTGAATTCATATAGGGTCAATGAAAAGGGAGAGGAATGCAGTCAAAAGGAGCCAAAAATGAGATATCTTATTGATTAATTTTCCTAAGGCATTACTCTTACAAATTATTGTCCTTTAACATAATAAAAACCGAAGGTTGGATGATGCAAGAAAGTTTGTAGAATGGTATTGGTTGAAACAAGTAGTACATTTTCACATAATTTTATTGGATCAACATTCATTATATTGTAATGGTGAAATTCATACATTCATGTCATTTTTATGTAGTTTTGTGTCTATTTTGAGAGAATGATTTAATATATTTATCATGACGAGAAGCATTCTACAATGACAACAAGGTACAAAATCTTATGTGTTGATCACGTACATAAAAAATAAAACACAACCAACATATATTTTAAAAAACCAAAAACTAAGAAATATCTTAAATACATCTATCTAAAAATTGCAAAGAGATATTAACATTTTGTTACTTTATTTATTTAAGAGTTATTTGATTTTACTTAAGAACTATTTAAGAATTATCTTATTTTGTTTGCATTGTTTACTTTGTTTTTATTCGAAGAGCTATTTGTATATCAATACCATTTTTATGTGGCTTGTGTTTATTTGAAGGACCAACTTAATATACTTAATATTGACAAATGATATAATGTTATAAAAAAGTCGGGTTTTTTCCATATCAATATCTACCCATCTACACACTTCTATAAATTTAGCCTTCACATTAATTTAAAAGTGTGCATTCTAATATATTCACTCCAACTACACATTTATTATGCCCCACTATGAACATGTCACTATACATTGTTATCCATTTTGATTTGACCATTTTCATATCAAATTATTGTAACAAACAAGATGTCAACCATATAACTGCAATTTTGGTCTACTCCCACCTATTCCTTTCCCATGAAGAACCAACCACAAGTTTTGCACAATTTAATACTATAATTTATATTTTATTTGTTTAACCTAAATTAAGCTGTTAATTTATGCCTGTATGCATTTAAGCTTATGGAAAGCGTCACTTTCCTTTTAACACAAAACCTAGCTATTGAAGGGTATTTTTGGGGCAATTACTCTAATCACAAGTTGGATCAGATGAACTCGACAGGTTTTTATCTATGGCCTATCAATCACAGAGATTTGAAGTTAAAAATGTCCATTAAAACAAAACAGCCCAATCCCATCCGACCCGCTCCCTGACACAATACAGGACAGAAATCACTACCATATGGGAGTGGACACCTGATCATAACGAGACAATCTGAGAAGCCCCTCTAGAAAGTAGTAATCTCCGAATATAAGAGCCCTGTCAAAATGATGTTTGCTATAATGGGCTGTTCCGTTGAGAAGGATTGCAGGAATCCTATATTCCTCTTTCCCGTCTGCTCTATACTTAATAAGCTCCTCCAGAAGCTTTACCCCTGCATCTCGATATTTTCCCCATAAATGTTCTCCCAATTCCAACAGTGCAGACGCGGCAATCGCACCGGCAGACGTATCCCTGGGTTGATAGCCTTGCTCATAAGGGGCATCGAAATCCCAGTAAGGAACCACGTCTTCAGAGCCAACATGTTCCAGAAAGAAGTCTGCGGTTTTCTGGGCTGTCTGAAGAAATCTCTCATTTTGGGTATAACGGTAAGCAATGGTAAAACCATAAACAGCCCAGGCCTGGCCGCGCGCCCAAGCGGAGTCGTTAGCATAACCTTGAACTGTGTACTTTTCCATCACGCCCCCATCGGTGGAGTTGAAGGCCACCACTTGCCAGGTGCTCCCATCGGGGCGGATGTGTTCAGAGGAGGTCCGAGTAGCATGGGAGACGGCCATGTCGTAGAGCGTGGCGTTAGCAGTGTAATTGGCTACCCAGAAGAGCAGCTCCAGATTCATCATATTGTCGATGATTACCTCGAATCGATCCGCCGAAGAGGCTCCCTTGTTCTCCCAGGAGCGCGTGCAGCCCACAATGCTGTTGTAGCGGGCGGAGAGCGTAACGGCCGCGTTGTGCAGCGGGGGTACGTAGGAGGAATTCCCAGTGCGCAGAAAGGCGTTGCCAAAAGAGCAAAACATGACGAAGCCGATGTCGTGGGATTGATTCCAGTCCTGCATTGGCAGGAGGCCTTGCTGAGCAATTTGGGCGCGCTCCTGCCATGGGTCGGTGGCTGCGAGAGAGGAGAGGTGCCAGAATGCGCCGGCCAGGAACCCCGATGTCCATGCCTCTCTGCGATTCGACCGCCATTTCTCTTCTGTGGGAAAGCCCTCGAACGGATAGGCAGATGGATCCCCACTTTGGCCAAGAATGGGTATCTGTTCGCTCGCAACTATTTCGTACTGGGCTTCTGCGAAAGGCAATATGGAGCTCAACAGCTCAGTATTTGTAGCAGAGGTAGCTGCGGAGAGCAGTAACATTATAAGGAGAGTAAGCGTTGCAGGGGCCATGGAAAAGAAATACGCGAGCAGAAACATCTGGTGAGGCACAAACACGCGGTATGCAGGGGAATTAGAGGGGCCATTGATAATGCGTGTCTTGTCTGTCGATAGGAGATGGGGGAGGGATCACGGATGAACTTAGGCAGCTTGTCAGGGAAAGGGTAAAAGAGAGGGACCCTCCAAACCTAAAACATTTGGTAAAGGATCTTAGAACTGAGTGTGATCCAATAAGTAAGGGTATTTATCATATTAGGATTCATTAATAAAACATATTATTAATATATTAATTAGTTTAATTAATTTGAAATTGTGAGGGTTTGTTTATGGGGCATATATTTTATATTTATTTTTGTATGGGGATGTTGTTCTAATTATGCATCAATTCTTTTTTCATATGGATTTATTATCGCTCTTTTTCAATCTTCTAGCATGTTCTTCTAGTTTGAATGTTATTTTCCTCTCTTTAGCTTGAGCACTCCTCACTTCTTATCCCCTCTTGGGAGGCATCAATTCTTCACTAATTATTTATTTTAATCCTTCAACATGCTCTTGTAGGTTGAATATTATTCTCCTCTCTCATCCTAGACATATATTATTTTCTTCTCATCTCTCCCTTCTTATATTCCTCTAGTGTAAATGTTATTTCTCCCCTCCTACAAGACATCTATTATTTTCTTCTCATTTCCTCCTCCTATATTCCTCTAGTATAAATGCAATTTCTCCCATCATCCCCCTTTGGTTTGAACACTTGTGACATGTGGGACTACCACTATCTACCAATTAATTTAAGTGGGATATCTCTTCAATATGCCTACTAAGGCTAAATACCACTTGGGGAGAAGTCAACCTTTGGCTCCAACATGGAAACTAAGTGGCCCCACCACTTGACCACAACCCCTTTGATAATATAATATATTAATAAGTATAATTCAAGTATATGGATAAAAAGATAGAAATTTAGGAGAAATAAATTCAAAAAAGGCTCATTATACTATTTTTATTCAATGTGATAAATATATCCATTTTTTTTTTTACGATGAAGATTTTTACACTCGCATAGCTTATCAGATTGTTTTACTTTCTTATTTATAAAAAATTGCCTCACTTCCAATCATATTGTATTTATATTTTCTCTTTTATTTGCATTTAACTACTATAACAATTTTAACTTATAATCAATTAAGGAAAATCATACTACTATAAAATTTTAACTTGGGTAAAGGAAAATTATACTAATCTACATTAAGCATCAATGGCTTCATTTCAACATTTCTAACTTGGTTAATAGGTTTGTTTTATAATTTGTGCTCTAGTCATTGGATTAGAAGCACTAACCTTATAGGTATTTCTTATTATAATGGTGCCTACAAATATAAGAAAAAGAAAAAGACATTATTATTATTGACATACCTTTGATGCATATTTTATTATGCAAACTACATTTTCTCTAATATGGAAACACATTTTATAATTTTGAGAAATTTCAATCATTGTTTGACAAATATATCACCTTTTTCTTCTTTCATTATCATAGAAGATTAAAAGTGCATATTTTTAAATTGAATTTGATGATTTAATGACTATTTTCATGTTTTGAAGAATTTGATTGATTGTTTTCATGTTTTGAAGAACTTGAATGATTGTCTTCATGTTTTATCTTTCCTTTTAACATTTTTTAATAATGTTATTTAAATGTATTAAAGTGATATAGAATTCAACATCATATCAAGAAAATTGATTGAAAATAAACTCAAACACTGGAGGAACATGAGGTGGAGAAGCACCTAGACAACTTTGTGCAATTAAGAAATTGAAAGTCTAAAGTTGAAAATATGTCCTCTTTTCAATCTCAATTTGATATTTTGATAGTTTGATAGTTTGAATAATTATGGAATTGTCTTGGTAAGAAGTCTAGTTCAAGCTTGGAAGATATTTTATTGGTAGCAAGCCCATAGGACCTTAAATTATGAGTCATTAAGGGTATGTGTAGAAAGATGGGGGACCAAAAAGTGGTCATGCAACTTTTTGGTCGCATAAAAGACATAACACAAGTGTTATAATGTGATGCACTCACTTTTCCAAGAAGATAGGTATCTCTCTCTCCCTCTCCCTCTCTCTCTCTCTTCCCATCTCTCTCTACCTTAGACTATATGCACAAATACTGACATTTATATATGGAGATTTATTTTCTTATACTTCAAGTTATGTTTCATGTATATAGTTTTAGGATGTTTGAAACTGGTTTCAAATCTCTAGGATTTCAGTATTCTATCCCTGGTGCTCTATGTAGCAACCTGTAGGAGATCAACCTGCATCTGATGGGTGCTTTAACCAAGGTTGACTGTGATAACCTCGAAGTCCTGAACTTCAATCTCTTCTAAACTCTTCCCCTCTGGAGGTATGTGAGTCTCAATGACAACCTCCATATTAGCATTCCTCTCCACATGGACTTGTTTCTTGATCCTCTTGTTTGGCGCATCCTGGTAAGCCTGATCAAAATTAGAATGATCAAGGACATAAGATGGCTGCCTTCTCTTCCTTCCAGTTGAACCTCAATCCAAGATTGATCTCGACTAATGCCACTGGAAGAATATGTACTAGCAACGAGAGGCTCTGACAAGAGTGAATATGTAGAGGAACTACTGTGAGATGGTGAGTCTAAGTCCAATTCAATGCGAATCGCGACTGGTGACTACTCTGGTATCGATGTTGGAACTCGAGGCTGGACCTCAGGCTCTGGAAAACTCTGAACTGGCCTTTGAACTGGCTCTCTGACAGGTTCTCTGACAGGCTTCGTGTGTGTATCAATGGCAAGCGCCTTTCCTTTTGAATTGTTAGGCACTTGACTCTTCTTTGGAGGGTTACTCCTTTTCTTCTACTTGGGTTTAGAGGAGGAAGGTAGCGAAGGATCCACCGGTGGCGGCTCTGTTCTAGGTACAACTACCCTCCTAGTCCTCTTACTGTTGAGGTAAAGTATACTGTTTTGGATAACTCTACTTGACCTCTCCTTTACTGATGAATACTCCTTGGCATACCAATCGATTTTCGGTAGTGATTGTGTATCAACCTGCTCTTTGAAAAATTGATGAAGTACCTGTCCCTCATCATCTGATAAACCTCCCACATCTTCTACCAAAAAGATAGAAATTTGCGAGAGAGAGAAGCGACCATAGCTACATCTGCGCACCTCAAAGTTGTCCTCACAATTCACCCAATAGTCCTCCATTGTAGGCTTATGGTATGAACGACTGCCAAGATTCTCTGCATAATGACCCCAAGGATCATAGGTGTGAGTATCAACAAGATACTTGAGTTTGCAATTCTCCAACTCCTGTCCTGCAGCTTTGGCATCAACTGTCATTTTGCACCAATAGATTCTGAACTATATGGGAAAGTTGGCAGCCTGTTTATGCTTGCAACACAAAAGACGATGAACATCATGTAACTGCCTCAAGAACTCCATGAAAACTGTCATATCCGAAGGATAGTGTGGAAGCATGGCTGGATTTTCTGTAAATCCATATACGCGGATGTATGTGTATGTAGGGAACTGAATAAACCAGTCCACCCAATCAACCATCGCTGCTCTAGCAACTGCTGAGATATGGATATGCAACTCCTTGTCCAAATTTCTCACTGTGTAAGTCAGAAAAGCCTCGTGAACACACTTGAAGTGACATTCAACTTTAGTGAACTCAAGCTGATCATAGTAGTGATCTAATTTCTAAACACTGAGTATGCCCACCATGTTTAATCCTCTAAACTAGCCCTGGTAAGCGATCAAGTACATGAGGTCGGAACACATGTGAAATTCGTGGGCAACTAAGAAACCGGTGATTTTCCCGTGGAGAATGTTGCTGATGAAGGATGCCCAATCATAATGCTCCTACCCGAAGATGATCCGACCAATGATGTAATACATCCAGGGCTGAAATATGTTGGCATCTGCATGACCTAAGACACGATTCAAGAGAGTAATCAAAATCACGTACTCATCCTTGTATTCACCGCGACCCATGTTATTTGGAAAATTGTTCTT